>CM051235.1:606341389-606798889 GCA_027917425.1 Gastrophryne carolinensis
TGTGCACATTGATTGCTTGTGTTTGTCCAGCTGCAGGGATAGGTTGTGGAGGAATAATTTCCATGTGTGCTCAAGCCCGCCTTTCCCCCCCCAAAAATACTGTGATGTCCTGGGAACAAGCTGTAACACAGCCCAGGACTCTAGAGCAGGGTAACCAGGGTTTTTATTCACTTTACATGCAGTTTGCTGGCCATAAATCACCCCCCCACTCTCACCCTCCTTTTTTTCTTTTTTTTTTTTTTTTTTTTTATTATTATTTTTGTCATTTGTTTTGTCACAGCAAGTCAGCGAGAAGTTTGTGACCGATATCCGTGAACACGTTGTAGAAGGAAAGACTGTGATCGCCAAGGTAACCGACATCGATGGCGAGAAGAAGCGTTTTCTGTTAACCCTAAAGATGGCGGAGTGCGCCAGTCAAGACGCCCCTGCGGAGAGCGCCTGGCGCATCGCACAGTATTTCTCCGAGCTGCAGTTTGCTAAGGACCTCATGAAGAGAAACGGTGAGAGCTACGCCTATTCCCACAGCGCTCGGGGCCTTTTATTTCAGGTTATGTTTTGCCCCACCGCAATTGTTCAGGTTAACCTATTACTGTGGCTCTCGCTGACTGACACATCGGGATAGTTAACTCCCATTTAAAGTTTTTCATGTTTATTGTATTATATATATTGTACTGTTTTAAAGTGGAACAAAAAACCCGGGCCGACCACTGGTCTTCCCTTTTGTGAAGCTGCAAGACTCACCCTTTTATGGGCATTCTGGGGAGGTTTCACTTAGTGCCCCCGGCTCAAAGATCAGAATAGTCAGGGATAGTGAAAATACCAGGTTTTGTTCCACCTTAATGTGGACCAAAACCCAGGATTTTGACTATCCTGGGTTTTAGTTCTTTCCGATCGGGGTGCTCCGCTGTGTGAAATTCTCCCCAGATTGCCAATATAAACTCACCTCTTCCTGGTCCTACGGCACATGTGCAGCCAGGTCCGGCCCCGGGACCTTTTTGGATTACAGGCCCGGCCCCGGGACCTTTTTGGATTACAGGCCCGGCCCCGGGACCTTTTTGGATTACAGGCCCGGGACCTTTTTGGATTACAGGCCCGGGACCTTTTTGGATTACAGGCCCGGGACCTTTTTGGATTACAGGCCCGGGACCTTTTTGGATTACAGGCCCGGGACCTTTTTGGATTACAGGCCCGGGACCTTTTTGGATTACAGGCCCGGGACCTTTTTGGATTACAGGCCCGGGACCCTTTTTGGATTACAGGCCCGGGACCTTTTTGGATTACAGGCCCGGGACCTTTTTGGATTACAGGCCCGGGACCTTTTTGGATTACAGGCCCGGGACCTTTTTGGATTACAGGCCCGGGACCTTTTTGGATTACAGGCCCGGGACCTTTTTGGATTACAGGCCCGGGACCTTTTTGGATTACAGGCCCAGCCCCGGGACCTTTTTGGATTACAGGCCCAGCCCCGGGACCTTTTTGGATTACAGGCCCGGCCCCGGGACCTTTTTGGATTACAGGCCCGGGACCTTTTTGGATTACAGGCCCGGGACCTTTTTGGATTACAGGCCCGGGACCTTTTTGGATTACAGGCCCGGCCCCGGGACCTTTTTGGATTACAGGCCCGGCCCCGGGACCTTTTTGGATTACAGGCCCGGCCCCGGGACCTTTTTGGATTACAGGCCCGGCCCCGGGACCTTTTTGGATTACAGGCCCGGCCCCGGGACCTTTTTGGATTACAGGCCCGGCCCCGGAACCTTTTTGGATTACAGGCCCGGCCCCGGAACCTTTTTGGATTACAGGCCCGGCCCCGGAACCTTTTTGGATTACAGGCCCGGCCCCGGAACCTTTTTGGATTACAGGCCCGGCCCCGGAACCTTTTTGGATTACAGGCCCGGCCCCGGAACCTTTTTGGATTACAGGCCCGGCCCCGGAACCTTTTTGGATTACAGGCCCGGCCCCGGAACCTTTTTGGATTACAGGCCCGGCCCTGGAACCTTTTTGGATTACAGGCCCGGCCCTGGAACCTTTTTGGATTACAGGCCCGGCCCTGGAACCTTTTTGGATTACAGGCCCGGCCCTGGAACCTTTTTGGATTACAGGCCCGGCCCTGGAACCTTTTTGGATTACAGGCCCGGCCCTGGAACCTTTTTGGATTACAGGCCCGGCCCTGGAACCTTTTTGGATTACAGGCCCGGCCCTGTTTTGTTTTGTTCTGCTTTAAAAGAAATTGATTGTTGTCATTGGTACTGAGAATTAGTGTCCAACACTGAATATAACTGGGTGCAGTGATGCCGTTTCCTTTTCTTTGTCCAATGTTTAGGAAAGCCAGAGGATGCAGAGGAGACCATCTTGTCTCTAGAAGCAGGAAACAAGGTGAAACTTGTAGTCGAGGAGGTGAACGAAAATGGCGTAATTGAATTCGCTTGTAGCACCATCTCTGGCGCCCACAGAATCTCCGCTGTCCAGCGGGAGGATGAAGGTGACTCTATAGTAAGGCCACAGTGCTTTTTGCTTCGGGTCTGATTTGTGTTCCTGATTCTGTAAATGTTCTATACAGGGAAACACGTTTCGCCGGGGCAGAAGGTAACCGCTACCGTCGTGCACGTTGATCTCCTGAAGTTGCACGTCCACGTCTCTCTGGAGGATACACTGCTGAAGAAATCTAATAAGGCTGTAAGTATCTTGCCTGTGACATCCTCATTTTACAATTTTGTTCACTAGCTTAAAGTGGACCAAAACCCAGGATTTTGACTATCCTGGGTTTTGGTCCCTTTCCCAGGGGCACCTTGATTGGGGGTGTCCCGCTGTGTGAACCCCCCCCCCCCCAGATCGCAGCAGCCAACTCGCCTTATCCCGGTCCCACAGCACTGCTAAGAGCAGCTTCTTTGACGGCCGCATCCTCTGCTTCCACAGTCTGAAACTCCATGGGCCGCCATCTTGGTTGTTTTAAGTTTCAGAAAATGCAATAGATGCAGGTAGGATGATTTTTGTGGCCAATCTGTATTTACAGTGTGGGGGAAACATATAAGGTCCGATTTAATCACATAAATAAGTGAATGTCCAACCGCTAGGAGTATAGAACCGTTGTCACATCAGTTCATCACATGTTCTGAAAAAAAAAATATATATATATATGTATATAATATATACAAAGTCTATATACAAAACTCTGCGGGACAGATGAAAAATTGCTAATTTTCACCACCTGCGCTCAGAAAAATCTATCCTGGTGCAATGTTTCCATCACCCAATATAAAATAACGTACCGGATCCTTTCAATAATGAGGCTGTTATGTAATCAGATCAGTTTGGCTCCACCTTAATCACTCACTCCTATTTTAATAGATGTCCATGCATAAAAAAAGAAAATTAAAACCAGGGTTAGTGTAATACTGTTAAGAAACTGGAAAGCACGGCCAGCCTGGCCTTTTAAAATGCTGCTTACTAAATAGCAGCGAGCACTGCCGCATCCCTGGCGACATGCGCATTCCCACCCCAGCCTATCTGAATGGCTGAGATGGGAGCGTGCACATGTCGCTGGGGATGCGGCTTGGCACGCTTCCCGTTGACTACAATGACCGCTGTTTGCCAAATGACATTGGCTTTGATTCACAAAGAGTGAAAAAAAACTCTAATGGTAGTAAAAAATTCAATTCATGAGACGAAAGCCTGAGAATGTCACTGTTACTGAATCGCCAGATAGGAAGAAAATGAAAGTCAATGGCACTTTTTACTACAGGTTAAAAAGGGGTAAAACGTTCAATACTTTATTCTAAGCATACAGCACGTCCTGCTCCAGAACATATTCATAACGTATGGGTATACCTCCGCCTTCAGCGCCGTGCACTGCAGATCACGAAGAAAACAAGCTCCTCCCGGCCCTACATATACCGGAGGACCTCCCACAAATTCCCAGATTCCTCTGCAGTGCTGGAACTGCGAAGACATGAAGTATCACGCTCTCGCAGGCGAGCGGGGCTTGACAGCCCGAGGCCCTGCGGGACTATTTCCACCCGTCCTCATTGTGAAATATATGCCTCCCAGCCTGGGCTGCGCGGGTCGGGTGAAGGTAGGCAGCACCTAGTGTGCTTATGGAGCCATGCTCCACCGCAATTCCCCAACCATAGGGTAGGCGGTTTAGGCTGATGGTGAGCCTCTAACGGATGCCCCTCCCGCATTGTTGTCCCGTACCCCGTGTAGTCCTGAGCCCTATTAGGGTTGCCATTCTCCCTCTTTTCTCCCGTCTTCGGGGGAAAAGAAGGGGGGGGGGGAGGGTACGCGTGTGGCGGTCTTAGTGTACCGGTATGTCACGCTCGTGGCTTATATTCTGCCTTCACTAACATCAGAGATGTCAGGGTCGCGCTGATCGTTTCTTTCGACTGCCCGTGTGTTTTTTTCTAATTGATTGCCACTTAATAGAGTTGCCGCGGTCTCCGAGCTTACTGTCGGCGTCCGCTCTATGGTACGTTAGGCTGGCTATTACTCCATTGCTTTAATTTTCCTTCAGAGCTTCGCGCTCTTCAGAATGGGCGGGGCCCTTGTCTGGCGCGCTCCGCGTCACGGCGGAGTATTTAGCCCGCTCTTCGAGCTTCGCTGGGCGCCATTTTGGTTAGCTTCCCGCGCACGCGTCGTGACGGTCTCCTCCTCTACCTGAGCTGTAAGTGCCCTTGTGGGCGAGTCCCTGTCATTATTGTCTGCCCATCTGCGCATGTTCCTGACATCTCTTTCCCATTGTGTCTTTCAGACGCTGAGTTCCCGGCGGCCTCTCCCGGCCTCATATACATATATACCATTCATATAAGTACCTTATACATATACATTGCTATACTCACTAGTATAAGGAGCGGGCCTTCCCAAAATCTCCCACATTGATCAGCGGGTAGTTGGGGCATCCAGGGTGGCTTACGGCATAAATCCCTATCGACATACTATAATCGAATCGAATCACCATATGGAGGCATCTCAGGATTGTGTTACCGGGGTCCCATCGGGACAGGGACCGGCTGTGTATATCGTGTGGTCTCCCCAATGCTGAGGCGGACGGGGCACGGGTCTGCGCGTCATGTTCTGAACAGACGCTGGAACTGCGAGCGACGCTTGCGGTTGTTCCTCGCCCCTTCCTACCCCTTAACCCTTCCCCAAACCTCACTCCCGTTGAGTCTTGTACAGGTGAGGGGGTACAAATAGATCCCTCTCTTAGACAGCCCACGTTGGCCCAGATCGTGAAAGGCTTGTCTGGCCGGATCAGCCCAGTTAGACAAAGGCTTGCTTCTCCCGCGGCTTCGGCCTGTGCTATGGGTTCTGCGGAGTCCTTGTCTACACGTGCTAGCACCACTTCGGAAGAAGGGGACCTGTTCTCTGTCCTGGGCTCACCTGACGAGAGACCGAGGGGTCAAGATGACGCTGATCTGGATGTCTTGGACCAGCTTGACATTGACGGCATGTTACTCAGGATTTTTAAGTTACTGTCCGTTTCGTCTCCCGGCGCGGTCCCCGGGCCGAGAGGGGGGCGCTTTCATACCGCGCCTCCTCGGTTGGAACTTCTCGAGCAGGCTCACTTTCATGCACTTGTTCTTAAAGGGTGGGAATGTCCCGCCGCTCTTCAAAAGACGCCGGATGACTGGGCTTGGAAATACCCTTTCCCCCCCAAGATGATAGATGTTTGGTCCTCGTCCCCAGCCGTGGACGCTCCGATTATTGGGGTTCCTAACCCCCCATTCCTTACTTCCCCGGCTTACAGCTTCCTGCGGGACGCCGAGGATCGGCGTATCGATAGGCTTGCTTCCCACGCCTTTACCTGCGCTGGCACGACGCTGCGACCTGTCTGTGCCGCGGCGATCACGGCTGTGGCCGCTAAGACTCTTATATGTAAGTCCCTAGAGCAACAGCCTGAAGATTTACCCTGGGAGGTCTTTTATGCACTCTCTAGTTGCGATATTTTTCTTAAATATATCCTTATGGCCTTGGATGACACCATCAAAATGTGTGCTAGGACCTCTGCCCAGGCGGTGGCTATACGTCGCCTTCTCTGGCTTCGTCAGTGGGGGGCAGACGATGACACTAAAAGGATCTTGACGGGGCTCCCCTTTAGAGGACATCACCTGTTTGGGGCACGTCTGGATTTTTTTGAGAAACAGGCCACTCCACCCAGTCAGAGGCGGCCGCTGCGTCCCCCGCGGGGCAGAGGGACCCCTCCCCCTCCATATCATTCCGTTGCACAGGAACCGGGGTTGCCCCCTGCTGGACCTGGCCCAATCTCCCGCCCCAGGAGTGACGTCCGGGGCCCTCCGGTCGGGCTAAGTCTTTTTCCTTCCCTGATTTCCCTCATGTATGATGGGACGCCCTCACCCACCTGGGTGAGGGGAAGGCCGCTGCACTCTACTCCTATCAGGAGGCATCCTGCCTCGCTCTGGTGGCTTTAGGTAGTTACCCTAGAGATGGAACGGTGTTTGCTGGGCAGTCCTTCCCTGAGTCGGTTAAGGGGTCTATGTTTCCATGCCCGTCTTCGGGCATGGGTGCAGGCTTAACTGGGCCTGCCAGGTATGGCTTCCCTGCTGAACGCCATTATCATATAGAATCTGGGGCCCCTGAGCGGGTCTGCCCCTCTTCTCCCCCTTTTTTCTCTCCCTTCTAGGATGAGGGAGCTTATCTGCCTAACACCTAGGAGGGTGTGGCATTTGTACCATAATCTTTCGGCCTGGCGCCCTCGACAGGGCTGTCCGTGCCCCATGCCCCAGGGACCTCCTGGCCGCTGGGCATGTATGGATTTTCCAGGCTCTGGGAACCTTCGGGATACTGAGCCCTCTACGAGTGGTATTGGTGTTCACTTACACCGTAGAGACTTACTAAGCTCCCTGTTTGCGCCCTTGTATGCACAGGGCACCAGAAGGGTGTGTTTGGCTCACACGCCACCAAGAGGCGCTCGGTACAGGGGACCTTTTAGGCTCTACTGTTCTCTCACACGGAGCTGTGGGAATGGAGCTTGACAAATCGGAGTCCTACTCGGCTCCACCCTCTAATCCCTGGTTTACACCAGACGTAGGTTTCACCCTGTGCCCCCTTTTTTTATTTTTTTCCCTGACTATAAGGAATTTACAGGCATGAGACCTCCGGTCCTCCGTCCTGTGTAGTGATTCCTCCAGACAGCTTCGCCTTCTGGGGAGCCGATTGGCGGCTCGTCCTTGGACACCATTGTTCCAGGGATCTTGGGCTCTGAAGTGACTTAGCCTTTTAGCCCTGGATGAGAGGGATGCACCCTGGGCCTGGTTTTGCCTGTCCTACCACCTTGTGGAGGCACTCTCTTCTACTGGACTCGTTGGTACCACGGGGGAGCATTCCATACTCCTTACCTTTCCCTGATGGTTACCATGGTACCTGGTCTGGCAAAGGGGGCCTATTCTTCTGAATCCCCCAGGGGTTCCTAGGAAGGGACCTTGAAGGTTCTGATTTCCTAGGTGAATTTTGGTCATAAGAAGCATGTTGTGAGTCCTAGTAGGGGACTACTCCTTCTTGTACCCGTACATTGGGGGACTTTCTGCCTTAATAGGACAGTGGTTGCGCTTTGCTCCTGCGGAATTCTTGGGCCTGGATCCTTACAGGGGAGCCCTGATTCCTTGTGGGACTTTGACATTACTTGTCTTTCCTGAAGTATCCCTCCCTTGGAGGTTCTCGGTTGTGCCTCTGGGCTCATACGGGCAGGGTCCTGCGGGACCCTGCCTCTATTACAGGGGTCCACCCCTGGTATCGGCCAGACTGGTCTGCCCTGGTTGGGGCTAGTGGTTCTGGCTGGGTAGTTTTCTTAAAGAGGTTATAACCTTGTCCTACCTGGCGCGGGGAGAGTTTGCGCTGGTCCCTGATGACAAGCAGCACCTTATGCTTGGGGCCTGGGAGGCCCAGCAGGGTGTGGGTTCTCAGGGAGTTCCACTGAGTACAGCTAGATGGTATGTTTCCTCATTAGGACAATTCTTTTACCATAATATGGTGCCTTTACCTTAGACATGCTTTAGCGTTGACAGGATCTGGGGCTTACCCTGTCCGAGATGACAGATCTCGAGGTGTCTTGTTCCTTGGAGGTTCTGGACTTTGTCTTCCTCCTTATTCTCTTCATTCTGCCACGCTGGTTTAGATTATGTTGTCCCTATGCTATGTGCTGGGTCTAAGCCCTTTCCCTGGCGGGATGGTCCTGCTCCCGGGATTTGGGTCCTACAAGCAGGATTTGGTATGGGCTCACTATTGCCTCTGTCTATAGTTGGGGCCTGATCTGTTCTCCTATTACGAGACCTGATCCAATCTTTTGTTTGCATTCCTCAGGGTCTGCTCAGGTGCATTCCTGGGGGATCCCTAGTTCCCTCTTTGGGGGAGGACCTATTCTGAAGCCCAACCTTGGGCTCCCACAGTTCTTAGTCAGGCCCTTGTCTGACCCGCTCCTTCCGTTAGGTTGCTCTTCTAGGGAGGTTACCCCAGGAAGCGGTGTGCCATAAGGAACAGCACTATTGGCGGTCCTAGTAATTATATATATACCTTTTATATATATATGCATTCCTTGGTATAGAGCTATACCATGAGGTGAGGGTACCCGCCTCACACTAATTGGGATTCAGGAGTTACTTCGTCCCTTCTGCCTTGGACGGATCCTCTGGTCTCGGGACTATGGTCAAATTACTATGAGATAAGGGATCTGTGCCCCTTTACTGGGGTAAGAGATTTGCCGGAGCTGTCTCGTCTCTGATGGGATCTTATTTTGGGGTCTTCCGGTGCCCCCTTCTGGATGTACCGGGTTGATTGTGGCCACGGATTAGGGCCTTCTGGCCTGGTCCTGTTGGTTGCTCGTCCTTCTGGTCTTGTTGGACTCTGTTGGCCCTGCCAAATATTGTTGTTAGCTCTTCTGTTGGTCTCGCCTGTGACCGGAACAGGTTTTCCCCGGGGGGGGAGTATTCTAAGTATGTCACACACCCCGCTTCAGAATATCCATAACATGTGGGTAATACCGACCTGAAGGGGCGTTCCTGCAGAGATGATAGCAAAAAAGAAAGCCCCTCCCTGATCCATAAATACCTGGGACCTCCCACTCATCACCCAGTTTTCCATCTCTGCAGACGGCGAGCAAGTCAGAAGATGATGGCTCCTCCTTGCACAGGGGGATTTCAGGTAGCCGGGGTAGCTCCCGGCCCGTTATTTATTTATTTCCGTTTGGACCTTTTTCCCCAGAAATCCATATGCCTCCCAGCCTCGGCTGAGGGTCCAGGCGAGGGTATTTCAGCACATTAGGTGCTCAGGAGCTATGCTCTACCGTGAGACCCTATATGAGAGGGTAGGCGGTATTACCGGGTTGGTGACCCCGGTTTGGGATGCCCTGTCCCTTACTTTCATACTTGTCCCTCCCAGGATCCCCTTCCATAGGTGGGGTGGGGGAGTGTATACATTCATTAGTTTATTAGTTCTTTTATATGGACGGCTTACATAGTGTGTGTGTGTGTGTGCGTGTGTTTTCACTTTAATTGCAAAACGCTGCAGCCTTTGCGGTGCTGGCTGCCTTCTTCCCTCCTTTCTCCCTTCCTCCCTGTTAATGGCGGAGGTTTTCACCTCACGCCATGTTGCTGTGGGGGGGGGGGGGGCGGCGGGTGCCGGACCGTTGGTGGGGCCGGGACTTGTCCCTCCCGTTTTTTCCCATGGTGTATGTGTGTGAGTGTGGTGTTTTTACTTGGCCGGGCCGGCGACCGCTTCTTACTATTGCGGTGCCGGCCGGCTCTGAGCACATTTCTTCATGAGGTGATTTAGTTCACCTCACGCAGGCTGGGGAGGGGCGGGGCCGGAGTGACGACGCGTCACCGCTCCCCGCCTCCTGCCCTCGCTGGTGCCACTGCGGAGCGCTTGGAGGGGAGAGGGGGGGGCGTGGCCCGGCCTCGCGCGCGTCCCGCGCTGGCCACGCCCCCTTCTCCCTCTCTGACTGCGGCCCTGCCTGTTGCTGTGGAGCGTCTGGATCTTCCCTCACGGTCGCCATTTTGGTCGTTGGATCTGTAAGTGGCCTCTGGCCATTCTTTCTTCTTGTTTGATTGTTGTCTTTTTTTCATTAGACTTATCTAAAAACAGTCTTTCTGTTCTGTGTTTCAGATGGTGGTTCAGGAGGTTCGCCAGTAGCATTTAGGGGGTCCCTCCTGATCCTTATCTCTGGGTTAATTGTTTGCCATAAATCCTCCCACTCGGGACATTAAAGGGGCATCCCGGGTTGTCTAACGGCGTAATTCCCTGGGTCATAGCGACTTTTCCTAAACAAAGTTCACCTTATGGAGGCATCCCCGGATACTGGGCTCGGGGCCCCTTCGGGGCATCCCCGAAAGTGTATGTTATGTGGGGTATCCATTTCTGGGGACGATGTACTTCTGTGTATACCATGTGCACAGCAGACCATCACGCGGCAGTCCGAACCACAGGCGTCTGGGTCAGCACCGCCGGTCGCTTCATCTCCACCTCCCGCTTTGACACGCGCCCCGTGCGATGTCGTCATGGGCCGGGAGCTGCAATCTGAGATGTGCGCCAGATTGGCTAACCTTGAAAAAATTATCTCCAGCTCGGTCGCCCATAAGGCTCCGACTAAGAGAAAGCATTTGTCGCCGGCTCCGCTGGCGGAGGACCTGGAGGATGTTAATAATCTGGATTGGTCTGATTATTCCCAGCTAGAGGAAGGGGAAGTTTATGAGGATTCTGATTTTTCAGACGATGAGCAGTCCTTTGGCACTGATGCCGAGCTGGGGGATTTGGGGAGATCCTCTGATACTCCCCACGCTCTGGCTCTGATGTTGGAGGTGTTGAATATATCCCCTCCTGAGGAGGTGTCACAGCAGAAGGGTGAATTGTTTGAGGAATCCAAGCCGCACTTGGAATTCCCTACACAAAGGCATTTTGACAAAATTATTGCCAAAGAATGGGACAGGCCGGCTCGGCTCCCTGACATCCCTCAGGGATGGGATAGGAAATATCCCTTTCCTTCGGAGGCAGTTAAGCGCTGGGCATCTCCCCCCGAGGTGGATGCGCCGGTTTTGGGGTTGTCCAATTCCTCGGTTTTAAATAGACCTGATTGTTCTATTCTCAAGGATGGAGAGGATAAACGTATTGACCAGATGGCTTGTCATGGTTTTGCTAGCGTTGGGTCAGCCATGCGGCCTGTTTGCGCATCGGCGCTGATGGTGTTGGCCGCTAGGTCCGTGGTTAGGGACCTGTTGACCTCTTCCGGGCTGCGTCCCGGTAGTGCTGAGTTCCTTAGCCTCAAACGGTGTGAGCTGTTTTTATCCTTTGTGTTGACAGCCTTGGATGACACTTTGATGATGTGTGGTAGAACGTCTGCCCTGCTGGTCACTATTCGGCGCTCGGTGTGGCTGCGCCAGTGGGCGGCAGATTTTATGTCCAAAAAGTCACTAACGGCTCTACCCTTTGTTGGGTTACGCCTTTTTGGAGAGACATTGGACTCGGTCACCAAGGGTGGTAGGTTACCCCAACGCAAGAAACAACGTCGCCCCTTTCGAGGGGCGCCCTCCTTTACCCCCTCCTTTCGTGGGGCCAGATCTGGCAGGGGATTTGCATTCCCTTCTTCCAGAGGAGATTCCGGGAGCAGGGGCAGAGGTCGTGCCCGTCCAGGATTCAGTTGGGGCTCTAAGCCCAAGCCGGCTGCCAAGCCGGCTCAGCAATGAGGGGGCGCCCTCACCCTTGCGGGTGGGGGGACGGCTGCGACTCTTTTCCCAAGTTTGGGATCAAGAGGTCTCGGACCGATGGATCCGGGAAGTGGTGTCTTCCGGTTACAAGCTGGAGTTCGAGCTCCGCCCCCCTTCCAGATTTTTCAGGTCTCGGATGCCTTCAGAACCTCTGGCGGCGCAGGGGCTTCTGTTGGCAGTGCAGAACCTTCTGGACATGGCTGTCATTTGCCCAGTGCCTCCTTCGGATCAGGGCAGGGGTTTTTATTCCAATCTGTTCACGGTACCCAAGAAGGACGGATCGGTCCGACCCATCTTGGATCTGAAGTTTCTCAACAGGTTCATCCGGCCTCGGAAATTCCGCATGGAAACACTACGTTCGGCCATTCACTCTCTTCGTCCGGGAGACTTTCTGACGTCCATAGACATCAAGGATGCTTATCTACACGTTCCAATTTTTCCAGCACACCAGAGGTTTCTCAGGTTTGTGGTGGAGGATCGGCATTTTCAGTTTGTAGCACTCCCTTTCGGCCTCACCTCGGCCCCTCGGGTGTTCACCAAGGTGCTAGCAGGGGTGATGGCTCTGCTAAGGGTTCAGGGCATCCGCATTGTGCCCTATTTGGACGATCTTCTGATCATGGCCTCCTCATTCAACCAAGCGGAGTTGGATACCAGAATGGTGGTGTCCACCCTGGAGAGGTTTGGTTGGGTGGTCAACCACCCCAAGTCTTCTCTCACTCCGTCCAGGGTAGTGACCTTTCTGGGAATGTCTCTGGACACTTCGCAGGCCAGGGTGTTTCTGCCTCAGGCCAAGATTCTTTTGATTCAGGAATTAGCTCGGCTTCTCTTGTCGGCCCCTCGTCCGTCCATCCGGCTAGGGATGAGGCTGGTGGGGTTAATGGTGGCTTCATTCGAGGCAGTTCCCTCTGCGCAGTTTCATACGAGGACGCTTCAGCTTCATCTGTTGAAGGTTTGGGACAAGTCTCCTCTATCGTTGGATCAGTCCTTCCTGATGACTCCCCGAGTTCGTCGATCCCTGCAATGGTGGCTGGGGTCGGCCAACCTGTCGCAGGGCAGATCTTTTCTGGCCCCGTGTTGGGAAACTGTCACCACGGACGCCAGTCTGTCAGGTTGGGGGGGTGTTTGGAAGGACCTCCAGTTTCAGGGTCTGTGGAGTCCGCAGGAGGCTCACGAGCCCATCAATGTTCTGGAGTTGAGGGCCATCAGGTTGGTTCTGTTTCGCTTGACTCATCAGTTGAGAGGCCTGCCAGTTCAGGTCCGGTCGGACAACAGGACGGCGGTTGCTTACATCAATCACCAAGGGGGGACTCGCAGCAGGAGTGCCCTCAGGGAAGTGTCCTTGATTCTGGACTGGGCGGAGAGTCACGTCCCGTGTATCTCAGCAGTCTACATTCCGGGAGTGGAGAACACGGAGGCGGACTTGCTGAGCAGAGCCTCCTCTCGTCAGGGGGAGTGGTCTCTCAGTCCCACGGTGTTTCGTTCGATATGCCTCAGGTGGGGGTTCCCAGCGGTGGACCTCTTTGCCTCTCGTCACAATCACAAGCTTCCAGTCTTTGTGTCTCTCTCGCAGGATCCTCTGGCTCTGGCAGTGGATGCCATGTCTCTGAACTGGAGGGATCTGGGGTTCCTTTACCTGTTCCCTCCGTTTCCAATGGTAGCCAGAGTGGTGCGCAAGCTGACTCTGGAGGGCGTGTCGGCGATTCTAGTGGCACCAAGGTGGCCAAGGCAAGTTTGGTTCGCAGACCTGGTAAGACTGGCAGAGGATCAGTTCGTTCTGCCTCTTCTACCGGACCTGCTCACCCAGGGTCGGCTGCGCTATCCCAATTTACCTTCGCTGGCTTTGACGGCGTGGCTGCTGAAACCGCCATCTTAAAGGAAGAAGGTCTTTCTGACGCGGTGGTTCAGACTCTCATTAGTGCCAGGAAGCGCTCTTCCTCTACTATTTACTATAGGACTTGGAGGTCCTATATTGACTGGTGTGAAAGTAGGTCCTTCTCTTGTCGGGAGTTTTCCATTTCCAGAATCCTGGAGTTTCTTCAACATGGTCTGGATTTGGGGCTTCAACTTAGTACCTTGAAGGGGCAGGTTTCTGCCCTGGCGGTGTTCTTTCAAAGGTCATTTGCTCTTCATCCCTTAGTCAAGACCTTTTTCCAAGGAGTTACGCATGTACGGCCTCCTAGGAAGCCCTTTGTTCCAGTTTGGGATTTGAACCTGGTTCTTTCTGCTCTTCAGGGTCCCCCTTTTGAGCCTTTGAATGAGATTGCTTTGTCTTCACTTACCCAAAAGGTGGCCTTTTTGGTGGCCATCACTTCGGTTAGGCGTGTTTCTGAGTTGGCAGCTTTATCCATTAAAGCTCCGTACTTCGAAAGGCATCAGGACAAGGTTGTCTTTCGTTTCAAGCCGGATTTTCTTCCGAAGGTGGTCTCTGCCTTTCATCTGAATCAGGACATTGTTCTGCCTTCTCTATATCCTCATCCCAGCAACGACAAGGAAAGGGCGCTGCATTCCTTGGATGTAGTCCCTGTTGTGAAATATTATTTGGTGGTTACGTCTTCCTTTCGTAAGACTGATGCTTTTTTTGTGGTGCCCTTTGGGCCTAGGAAGGGTTTGGCTCCTGCCAAATCTTCCATTAGTAAATGGATTCGTCAGGCCATCATTGGGGCCTATTCTGCCAAGGGGAGGAGTCCCCCTTTTCGTGTTACTGCTCATTCTACTCGTGCGGTTGGAGCGTCCTGGGCCTTCCAGCACCAGGCCTCTGTTGAGCAAGTTTGTAAGGCCGCTACTTGGTCCTCTGTTCACACTTTTTCCAAGTTTTACAAGGTTGACGTTCGGGCCTCAGCGGATGCTGTTTTTGGCCGCAAAGTTCTGCAAGCTGTTGTGGTTTAAGTTGTGCATTGTTGCCTTGTTTTGGATCCCCGCCCTTGTTATGGACACTGCTATTGGATGTCCCACATGTTATGGATATTCTGAAGCGGGGTGTGTGACATACTTAGAATAATACCATTTTGTGAAATACTCACCTGTAAAATGGGTATTATAAGTATGTCACACACCCCGCTTCACCCGCCCTTTTTTGTATTCAGGATCCTTTATATTGTGAACTTTGCATTATCTTGATTTATATTTGCCTCTTCCTGGTCCCTTACCTTACTGCTTCTATATACTGGGTGATGAGTGGGAGGTCCCAGGTATTTATGGATCAGGGAGGGGCTTTCTTTTTTGCTGTCATCTCTGCAGGAACGCCCCTTCAGGTCGGTATTACCCACATGTTATGGATATTCTGAAGCGGGGTGTGTGACATACTTATAATACCCATTTTACAGGTGAGTATTTCACAAAATGGTATTTTTTGAGTTACCATGGTTACCACCTCTTGTAGCGGCATGGTTAGACAGTTATTTTGGCCTATCTCCTTTGGGGGAAGGTTCTTCCTCCCTAGTATTCTTGGTTCTTGTACTATTGGTGCTGGGCTTGCCTGATAGCACTATGTTCTGGCGATCAAGCCAGGGGTTTGAGCATTGCTCTCGTCGTTGATTACATGGTTAAGGGTGACAGCGCTTTACTGTTGGCTGTGCCTTTTCATGGGGATCCCACCCTATTGTGGACACTGCTATTTGGATGTCCCATACGTTATGAATATGTTCTGGAGCAGGACGTGCTGTATGCTTAGAATAATACAATTCTGTGAGAATCTCACCTGTAGAATTGGTATTATATGCATACAGCACGTCCTGCTCCACCCCACCCTGGTTTCACTTTGTTCTGGATCCCCTGTATGGTGATTGTACTCACTTGGTGTTATTACCAGAAATTTTGGGTGGTTTGTTTCTCCTGGCTTCTCTTATCACTGCTTTTCAATGCTGGGGATTGTGGGAGGTCCTCCTGTATATGTAGGGCCGGGAGGAGCTTGTTTTCTTCGTGATCTGCAGTGCACGGCGCTGAAGGCGGAGGTATACCCATACGTTATGAATATGTTCTGGAGCAGGACGTGCTGTATGCATATAATACCAATTCTACAGGTGAGAGTCTCACAGAATTGTATTTTTCAGGAGTAAAAAAAGTGCCATTGTCTTCCTATCTGGTTCTCAGGCTGTTTTCTCATGAATTGAATTTTTTACTACCATGAGAATTTTTTTCAACTTAGTGAATCAAGGCCATAGTCACAGCAGACTGCTCACATTGGATGAGAGTCCCCATATGCAGTGTGAGTGAGGTGAGTGTTCATGGGTGTCCTGAGGGGGGAGGGGGTTTCACACAGCGGGGCATCCCGATTCGGAATCCCCAGGAGTAAGGCCAGCGGCCGGCTCTGGAATCTTTTTAGATTTACTATAGCGATTAATGCGTTCGCTAAACTTTCCATGGAAATGGGCCATAAGGTGCTACCCAATCGCCATCTAAGAAGGGCCAAATTACCATCCAGGTTGCAATACTGAATGTACATTTTATAAGACCTAATTTTAATTTAACCTTGTATTTCTAATACCGTAATTTATATTTAGGCTACATAGAACCAGAGGAAACCTTCTTCATGCTATATAATTATTTTCCTATTTTTCTACAACCTGTTATGACCTGTTAGCCTCAAGGGAATTATCCGAGAATATTTGGATGCAGGGGTTTATCATTTTTTTTTTTTTAATTTAATATATATATATATATATTTTTTTTTTAAAGAAACTTTAGCCACCTGATTCCTGCGTTTCGTAATGCATTGTCTGTTCTTCTCAGTTTGCAGAGGGCTCTGTGCTCCCGGCAACGGTACAACATTTGGCGGAGGAATTTGCAGTTGTCTCTCTGGAAAATACTTCCCAACTGGCCGCCATCCCGCTTTCCTGTCGCTCTAATGACGCCTTCCAGTTTCAGTCGGAGAAGTTAAGTCTCGGACAAAAAATCTCTGTCAGGTTACTATCGTCGGATGGCGGTAAACATGGGCTCTTGCTGGCCGTTCAGAATGCCAAGAAGGGCAAGGCCAAAGTGCCGGTGAACATCGAGGGCAGCAAGCCGGCTGTAGGGCAAGTGGTCACTGGGACTGTGAAGAAAGTCAAGCCGACATGCGTCCTGCTCTCCGTTGACGGTACAAAGGCTGGAATCATCCACTCATCCCAGATCATGGAGGATGTTCCACTGGGGTCTATTCCTACCTCCAGGCTCAAGAATCAGCAGAGCGTGACCTGCCGAGTGATAGGACACACTCAAACTATGAAGTCACACAAGTATGCAATTTTCCTTTAGGCATTAGGTATGAAAATAAATTCACAGTACTTTTGTAATGGTTTTTATTTATTTTGCTTACGTGCTACAGGTTCCTGCCGTTTTCTTGCCCAAACATGAGAAAGTCCTTTTTTGAGCTCAGCATTCTTCCCAGGTAAGATTTGCACCTGCATTTTGCCTGTTGCCTAATACAAACACATTACCTCTGTTGTGGAATTTCCCTTTCAGACCTCAGGTCAGTCGTGCCAAAGGGGACAAGGCTTCCTCCACTTTTTCTTTTGGGTGGGTGGGGGGCACTGACATTTTAAAAAAATTCTATCCTTCTCTATTAACCTTATTATTTGATGACTTTGAGTTATGTTATTTTAGTCTTTTAGATGGCAGCGTGAAAATTCCTAAATTCAAATCCCTGAATATGTATTCACCTGGGGATAAGGTGACCTGCTATGTCTACATGGTAAGTCTCTGTTATGTCTGTGACTGTGTCGCCTCTCTAGCATGTCTGGACTTGTTTAAAATGCCTATCACAATCTTCTTGTTTAAAGTGGACCAAAATCCCGCTCTAGAGACCAAAAGATTTTAGGGCAGACAGAATCCTGCCATGTTAAACTCTGTCGAACCGCCCTTTACTCACTCCAGAGCAGCTTATTGTTTCAGTTAAAGTGGTCATACACCCAGAAAGGAAGTTTGTCGTCGCCTTCTATCCCCAGCCCAGGGCCCCAAAACAGTCTGTTTTTTTATTTATTTTTATTTTTTTTTTACTAAAGCCTTTGCCCAATATTCATGAAAACATTAACACGAAGGAGTATGAAGTTCAAACGGCGGCTTTTTGACTCCCTGGCTGCGCAGCATCCCCTGGTGCTTTTTACTGATGATTCATTTAGTTAGCATTGGGGATCAGCCTTATCGGTATTAATACCTGCAATAAATATGAAAGCTCTACAAGCTAAATAATCACTAAAGCTCTTGTGGCAGCTTAGCTCATAACTTAAAGCAGAACTTCAGTCATCTAATGACCCCCTATCCTACCACCCCACCCTGGTGCTGAAGCAGGACTGGGGGAGGGGTGGGTTACTAATTAAAAAGAAAAAAAGACCATACCTTAGCCAGGCGTCCACGCTGCTTCTCCAACGCTCCGGATCCTGGGCGCCGCCATCTTGGCCGAGACAGAGCAGCATCCCCTGACGTGCGTGCTTCTGTCCGCCCATTCAAGTAAATGAGCGGCTGGATTGTGTGCAGACCCGGGGGATGGGGCTTTATCTCTTTTCCTGTGAGCGGCGCTGGTGCTCGGGAGGGGCGTTGTGGGTGCCTCACTAAGTTTTGAGCTTTTTTTTTTTTTATTTGTAGCCCTCCCCATCCTGCCTCATTACCAGTTTAGGGCGCCATGGCGGGGGGGCGAGAGATGACTGAAATTTTAATGTATCGTCACTGGAAAGCACCTGGAAGTGATGCTGCGCTGCCAGGGAGCCATGCGACCGCCATTCAAATATCATACTGCATCCTGTTTTTTTTATAAAGATTGTGCAATCTGTAGATGCAATGTGTAGATTTAGTAAGAAATGAAGTGGGCTGCTTTGGTGCACTGGGTTGGGGATGAAAAGCATCTACATAAACGCCCTTTTTGGGTTTAGGTTCACTTTAAGGGCTTAACAGTTGCCGCATGCAGACAAGCCTCTAACTGCCGTCCTGAGCCTTCCTGGTGACGGAGCTGCTACTTCACTAATGGCTTATGTTCTTGTTTTGCCCAGTATAACAAAGAGAAGCAATGCCTGGAAGTGGACGTAGCCCCGGGCGTCCGCGGCCAAGTGGAAAAATTGCTCATTGCTACTATTCCTAAGGTACAGTATGCACCTCTCTGCTGCTCTCCGGGATGCCCCTACACCACGTGAAAGAGTAACGGGATGTATTGCTCTTTTATAGGTGTTGAAACGGCCAGAGAAACACTTTAAGCCAGGCGTGGCGCTGTCTGCTACTGTGGTGAATGTAGCCCCTACATGGCTTAATCTGTCGCTGACAGGTAAAAAAATAAATAAGCCCCACTGCTAACTTTGTGTTTGTAGATTAGCGCTGTGGTCATGCCTAATTCTTTGGCCAAGCCAATGTTACAACCAGGTCGGCTAGAACCACAGATTGTGGTACTTGTGTGACAGATTCACTTTCTATTCCATTTCACTTCAGGCCATCAGAAGAATTCAGAGACTAAATGGGATAACCTCTCCCGAAGGGTGTGGTCTGCAAGAACAAAGGTGTGTCACCACCTCCCGGGCCTATAGCCATCTGGCTGACTTGATGCACTTCAGTTTAATTAAAAAGCAGTAGAACCAGCCGCCCGGGAGGCATACCTATCCTGTTGGGAACAAAAGGCTGGAGACAAAATTCAAGACTCCCCTCTCTGTTTAATCTTTTTTTTTTTTTTTTTTTTTTATTATTATGCTGATCATTATTTACAGCAACTATTTACATATTTACCACTCCACTAAAACTAGGCATCCAACACATGGACATAGTAACCTAGCAGACAGGGAGGGTCTGATGTCCTGTAGTAATAATGGAAGAGAAATTAATTCTACAGGTAAGTACTCACAGAATTTTATTTTCTCTTCCATTTTACTTCAGGCCATCAGAAGAATTCAGAGACTGAATTGGATAACCTCTCCCAAAGGGTGTGGTCTGCAAGAACAAAGGTTTGTCTCCACCTCCCGGGCCTATATCCACCTGGCTGACTTGATGCACTTTAGTTTTCTTTCTTGCAGTGGTCACTGCAAGGACTTATCTCCCATTTACTTTTTGTTTTAAAGGAATTATGCCTTGGAATCGATGGTAATGGAAAACTGACTGTTCCTTGGCCCTTATACTCCTTGGATCTGAATGGACCCACTTTGCCTCCGCAGCTAAGCTGCATTCAGATCAGGATGGTAAGGTAAGCGCCAGGGTCTTGGGGTGCTGTGGGGTGTCACCTTTTTGTTTTTTAAAAAAGAGTGACACTCCCTGGCTGAGAATTCCGCCACAGGAAAAAGCAGCCAGAAGGCTTTTGTCTGGTGAGCCTGATTGAGGGGAACCAGGGGAATTTATTTCCTCTTTATTGCTCTTCCCATGTGTTTTTACTGGTTGAAAAATAAAAAATTTGTGCCCGTCGCTATGGAAATGTTTTCGGCTTAGCATAGCAGCGAACACCGATGTGCGGCTCCTTTCTTACCCCGCTCGCGCTGGAAAATTTTCGGCCGGGTGAAACGGCAAGCACCGCTAACATCGCGGTTCTCCTCCGGCTGCTCGCACTGCAACATTTTCGGCTGGGACTAAGCGGCAAATATCGCTAACAACGCCGTTCTCCTCTAGCCGACTCCAGTGGAAGATTTTCATCCGGGACGAAGCGGCAAGTACCGCTAACATCGCGGATCTCCTCCGGCCACTCGCACTACAACATTTTCGGCCAGGGCTAAGCGGCAAGTCCTGCTAACATCGCGGTTCTCCTCCGGCCGCCTTCACTGGAAGAGTTTTTCGGCTGGGGGAAGCACAAAAATACCGTGAGTCGCTGCACGGCCACCCTCAAGCGGACCTAAATCTTTAGGTTTTTTAATTATTATGTGTATTAATATGTTTATTCATATATACATCTTAATTGTTCTTGTTATTTATATATATATATATATATATATATATATATATATATATATATATATATATTGTGGGATAAGACAATATATTAGGCAATATATTGATGTGGTTCACCCTCTGAGCTCTCAGAATAGTCTTGCGACTATCGGGAACTGCTCACATACTAGGTTTTAGACCCCCTGGGAGGTAATCTAGTATTAACCACCATGACGGAGGCATCTGGGGTAATCGGATCTGGTCCTTTAGCAGATAGATTCACCCCATGTCCGGTATGCAAACAGACACTAGATGAGGATAGGACGGTGTGCAGGGTTATGCTACTGTAGTAGTGGATATGGAAGACAATTGTCTCCTCCCTGCAAGGGCTCTGACCCTTATTGCTGGTGCCCTCTGAGCTTAAAAACCCCCCTGGCAGCCTTCAAGTGGACCTAAAACCTTTAAGTCATATGAGCTACTAAGAAGGTTTTTTTTTTAAAAATTCCTCTGAGTTTTGAAGAGGATATTGTGGCTGCCATAGCCTCATTCAGAGTCTTTAAACTCTGTCGGCAGCCCTCAAGTTGTCCTAAACCTTTAGAGAGTCATTTAGGATTGACTACTTAAAAGCTTTTTAAAGAAAGATTTATCCTCTAACTTGAAGAGGATATTGTAGCTGCCATAGTTTCCCAGAAAGTTATCTGTTGGGAGGATTTATCCAGTAGGGACACGTATTTAGAAGTCCTCTACACAAGGGGGTGCTCAGTTAAGATGGATGGATGGTAATTTTCCTTGATTCTGGAGGATGCTGCAGAGCATACGCATTATTCTAATCTGATCACTAGGGAATGGCAGAAGTCAGGTTGTCTTCCGGCCATTCCTGAAGTACTAGATACTATGTATCCCTTTCCTCCAGATCAGATTGAATTATGGTCTCACCCTCCTGTGGTGGACGCTCTGGGGCCAGGTCTTTTTAAGATTTTGGTTATGCCATCCTTGGATAGTGCTTCTCCAAAGGATCCAGCGAATAACCGCGTGGATCAGGTGGCATGTCCCGCTTATTCTATTATGGGGTAGACCTTGCAGCCGGCCTGGGCTACATCCATAGCATTTTTGGGGAGCAGGAGGTTGTTAAAACAACTGGACCTGAAGACTCGTAGAGGTCATTCATGGAAGTCATGCTCCCAGGTGATCAAAACCAGTTTGGCTACAACAGGTATATGATACGGGCTATGGAGGATTGAGCAGGTTAAGTGCCAGAGGCCTAGCTCTGGTGTTGGCCTTAAGGCGTGCTTTAGGGCTTAAGCAATGGTCAGCTGACATAGCCTCCAAAAAAGAATGACGGGACTCCCCTTTAAGGTGGGGTGTCTGTTTGGGGAGGGCTTGTTTGACATGGTAAAGCATGCTGCTAGTGGTAAATCATCTAATCTGCCACAGATGCCGAAGTCTAATACTGCTTCCGCAGGGCCTCTAATACTCTGGTGTTCCGGTTAGAGGTTCGGCCTCTTCGGGACACCGAAGAGATTTTTGGAATAAGACAAAGTTCCAAATTGAGGCAACAGGTGTCTGGCAGAATAAAGCCAGACCCCCTTCAAAGTCTGTTCAGGCATAAGGGGGCCGCCCTGCACTTGCAGGTGTGGGGTGACTGCTTCTGCATTTTGCTCATTTATGGAGGCTTCATGTAACAGATATTTGGATATAGGACGTTGTATCCTCAGGTTACAAGATCAAATTAGGAGCCAGACCCCTTGGAGATTCTCTTGGTCAGGGGTATCCCAAATTCCGCAGAAAGCAGAAGCATTGAGATCTGCCGTATCTCGCCTTTTTAGAGATTGGAGTTGTTGATCCACAGTGAAGTTACTCCAGCCGGGCAGTGTATATATAAGGATACATACCTACATTGCTGTAGGTGGCCTACATCTCCAGTTTCTGGCGTTACCCTTCGGTCTATCTTTAGCACCAAGGGTGTTTACCAAGGTGTTGGCAGGTCTCATGTTTTCTCTAATAAGTCAGGGTATACATATAATCCCTTACTTAGACTATCTGTTGATATGGGCCCCATCATGTCAGGGGGCCAAGAAGAATACACAGATTGTCTGATCGACATTGGATAATTGACTATCTAGTCGAATTCTTAAGTCAAATATCATATCATAGCTTCAAGAGTTATTCTTTCTGGGGCTGTCATTAAACACGTCTCAGGTAAAAGTGTTTTTTCCAACACAGAAGTGACTCTTATTCCAGGCCAGGGTACAGGGTCTCTTGTCTTGCCCTCACCCGACAATTCATCAAGGAATATGTCTGTTGGGCCTGATGGTATCTTGCTTTGAGTCAGTACCTTTTGCACTGTTCACACAAGACCCCTGCAGATGGAATTGCTCACAATCTGTGATCAAGACCCACACACTCTGGATCACTCTTTTTGCATGACACCGTCAACAAGGCAATCTCTAGCCTGGTCCTCAGCCTCTTCAGACTGGCAGATCCTTCCTTCCAGTACAGTGGAAGATGATCACCATGGGTGCCAGTCTATCGGGTTGGGGGAGTGTAATGGAGTCACCAACGCTCCAGGGACAGTGGAGTCTGAAGGAGAGCAAACTCTCCATAAATATCCTGGAACTGAGAGTGACTTTTTATCTCAGTCATTGGACATACCATCTGAAGGGGCATCCCGTCCGGATTCAAACTGACAATCGGACGGCGGTGGTATATATCAACCACCATGGGGGCACCTGAAGCAGTGAAGCCCTGATGGAAGTGAGCTGGTTTTTACTTTGGGCCGAGAAACCGGTTTTATGCATTTCGGCTGTACACATACCTGGAGTGGACACCCTGCAGGCCGATCATCTCAACAGAACGGTCCTGCATCAGAGGGAATGGTCTCTTAGTCAGAGGGTTTTTTCAATCCCTATGCATGCACTGGGGGATTCCGGACATAGATCTCTTGTGCATCATGACACAATCGGAAGGTTACAAAGTTTGTGTCTGGGTCCAGGGATCCTCTAACTATAGCAACAGATATCCTGACTCTTCAGGGGTCAGCATTCAAGCTTCTTTATGCATTCCCTCCGATTCCACTCCTGGGTCAAGTACGAAGAAAGGTTAGCTCACAAGGGAGTCCCAACCATTCTGGTGGCTCCTCGGTGGCCAAGAAGAAGCTGGCTCTCAGACATAGTAAGGATGTCGGGGGGCAACTCGTGGAGGTTACCCGACAATCCAGATCTTCTGACACAGGGGCTTCTAAGGCATCACAAGTTCTGGCTTGGAAGGCCTGGCTATTGAATCCTATATCTTGACAGAAAGGGGGTTCTTCTGACATAGTCATGCAGACTATGATTCAGGCCAGGAAGAAGCCTTCATCAATGATCTACTATAAAGTCTGGCAAGCATTATCGCTTGGTGTGAGTCCAGAAGGTTCGCTGGTAGAATTTTTTCTGTTCCCAGAATATTGATTTTTTTGGCAGAAAGGTCTTGATGAAGGTTTTCAATCGAGTACTTTGAAGGGACAGATATCTGCTTTATCTATCTTTTTATTCTGAAACCCATTGCTTTGAATAAATGTATCAAAACTTTTTGTATAGGGAGTCGCTCATGTGTGACCTCCTCGTAAGCTACTTCTGCTGGTTGGGACCTGAACTTAGTTTTATTAGCTCTTTATCAGCGTCCTTCTTTTGAACTATTGGTAGGTGCATCATTAAGTTTATTGACTCTTAAGGTTTCTGAATTCGCAGCTTATCAGTTAAGTCTCCTTATTTAGTGTTACATAAGGACAAGTTCGTCTTCTGCTTTAAGCGGGATATTCTTCCTAAGGTGGTTCCCATCTTAATGAAGAGGTGAATTGTCTTCCTTATGTCCTACTCCAGTGTCCGATAAAGAAAGTCCTTTTCACTACATCCAGCAATGAAGAATCCTAAGATACTATCTCACTGCTACACAATCTTTCCGTAGGTCAGACTCCTTATTTTCTCATACCTGAGGGTCCACGGAAAGGTCTTCCACCATCTAAGTCTCCCATCAGCCGGTGGATTAGACAGGCAGTGGTAAGAGCCTATATCCTTAAGGGGAAGGATTCTTCTTTTAGGACTACTGCTCATTCGACAAGAGCTATGGAGCTTCTTGGGCTGTTTAGCATCAAGCTTCAATAGAACAAGTATGCAAAGCTGCTACTTGGTTTTCAGCTCATACGTTTATCAAATTCTATAAGGTACAGCCTTTGGTAGGAAGGAATTACATACAGTGGTAATTAGATGGTTTTGGAATGTCCTATTCCTGAAAGGAATAAGGGTTTTTGGAATGTCTTATTCCTTGATGGAATAAGGGTTTTTGAGATGTCTTATTCCTGGAAGGAATAAGGGTCTTTTGGAATGTCTTGTTCCTGAATAAGGTTTGGGGAGCCCACCTGAATTAGGGTACTTTTGAAGGTCCCATTCAGTCTCTGAATTCTTCTGATGGCCTGAAGTAAAATGGAAGATATGAGAAAATTCTGTGATTACTCACCTGTAGAATTAATTTCTCTTCCATTATTACTTCAGGACATCAGACCCTCCCTGTCTGCTAGGTTACTATGTCCATGTGTTGGATGCCTAGTTTTAGTGGAGTGGTAAATATGTAAATAGTTGCTGGAAATAATTCAGCATAATAATAATAATAATAATAATAATAAAAAAAAGAATAATAATAAAAAAAAAGATTAAATGGAGAGAGGAGTCTTGTATTTTGTTTCCAACCTTTTGTTCCCAACAGGATAGGTATGCCTCCCGGGCGGCTGGTTCTACTGCTTTTTGATTAAACTGAAGTGCATCAACTCAGCCAGGTGGATATAGGCCCGGGAGGTGGAGACACACCTTTGTTCTCTCAGACCACACCCTTCGGGAGAGGTTAACCCATTCAGTCTCTGAATTCTTCTGATGTCCTGAAGTAATAATGGAAGAAATTCATTCTACAGGTGAGAACTCACAGAATTTTCTTTTTCCTGGTTTATGTGTAATGCACTGTGCAAGAGGTCACTAGTGAAGGAGATGATTTGCAACTTTAGCGCCCCGGGAAACAATAACGTATGGTTCTATGAACTTGCCCCCATATAAAAGTAAGCTGTATTTGGGGTCAAGCACGCCATAATTAAGGTCAAGAGAACATATCCCAAAAAGAATGTTAAAAAAAAATACCTGTCCTGACAGGCAGAGGCCACAGTTATGTTTGCACTCTTATTGAACATTAGGTACATATTCATATAGGTTTATTACATATGTGTTTTTGATACTTGAAGTGGACCAAACCCCACCCTGAAGTCTATAAGACTCCAGGGCAGGCATACTGCTCTCTTCCCCACTTGTCCCACCTTACCTCAATCTCTCATTTGTCCATCACTTCCCTTCCTGTCTCACCTCTGTTTACTTCTTCCACCATGCCTCTGTGCACCTTTGCCTACCTCTCTCTACCCAAGTTCTCCTCTCCCCACCTTTGCTTTGCTCTCCTTTACCCAACACACCTCCACTCACCTCACCTTTGCCTGCCTCTATCCGCCTTGTCCTTCCTCACCTCTTCCTACATCTGCTTATCTCTAACTGCCTCACATCTGCCCACCTCTGCTTGCCTCAGCTCTTCCCACTTCTGTTCTTACTGGCCCTAGTTCGGCCTAAGTAATGGTTATGAAGCCCAACCATTCAGAATATGACCCAAGGCCACCTAATCTTCGGGCTGCTTCAGAAATTATGTAGCCGGGTACATCTGTTAATCTATGCATGTTTCTCGGGGATGTATTAGGAGTCCAAGCATGGGCTGAAAATTGCCCATGGTTTCTCCATATGGCCCTGGTGACTGGTTGCTTTTCACTGTTTTCGGACATCCCTACTGCAAGTACTTTTTTTTGTGCGTCTGAGTAAAGGAAGAGACTTACCGTAATAATTCCTTTGTCTTCATCTTCATTCGTCATCCTTTTGTGGTACAGTAACCTGTGTCCACGTGTGGTCGATGTTTTTCAGACCATCATTGGCTTTTGGCTCTAGACCCATGTGTATCTTATCCAGTTGTTGTTCGTTGTGGAAATGTAGGTTACAAAAACATTAAAAGAAAACAGATTCCCTCTGGGGGCACTTCCTCACTGCTTTGTACTATTGATATTAGTAACCTCCTCACCACAGCAGAATGCAATATCTCCAGCACAGTCTTGCCCTTCCTTTTCACAGGAGGATAATTCCTTACTGTAAGGACTTTTTTGTGTGACTGGGTGAATATGAAGAGAGAAAATGTTACAGTAAGTCTATAAAAAATACCTTATACGTTGCCGAGATTATTTTCACAATTTCAGGGACTCCCCAAGATTCCGTCCCAAAGCATGACTCCGCCACCATCTTGTTGGGTCATGGTGCACGACACTCATGAGTAAACAATACGGTTTGAAAATTAGTCTTCTTGTATGTCTGCAACTGTTATGCTTATGAGCACTGGTTAGGGGTGTTCGAATAGTAGGGTTATGGGCAGCTGCAAGCATTTGGATACTACACCCTGAGGTTCGAACTACAAAATACCTGTTTGATGCTTTGTAATAGAATTTTTTCATACAATGAATGTGTCTGGCAGAAACCTCCCCCACCAAGCCTTTATCTGCACAAACTCATATGTGCTCTAAATCAGCCACAACCCTCTTCAGTACAGTGATCATTCTTACATTTTAGTGAAATATGATTCTTTCATACCTTGTCCAAGGCTTGAACTATTTGACGCTTTTTGGCAGCACAGGGACCTTGGGATCTTTTTTTTTCCCATATTGCTTAAATCTGCAGAAAGTCCTTTTTGTAGTTAAAGCGGACCTTCATCATGATTTAATGAAAAGCCCAAACCCTTAAACGATTCTCTAGCATCTAAAATTAATCTATTTAAAGTTTTTAGCCCCTATTATTATTCTTTCCTCCGCTGGGTTGCAACTCTATTCAGGACTCTAGGATACAGGCACCCCCATCTTGCCTCAGAAGCATCACACATATTGAGGAATAAAGTGCAGGGGGCAAGTTGTAGCTGTGCTTTGCACAGACGAAGCAGAGCTGGGGTCAGGGAAAGGACAGCAATCCCAGAATGCAGAGCGACACAGTGAGAAAACACTTCCTGTTTGCAGGCTGCCTGATTCTCCATGTGCCGCCATCTTGGATGTTTAAAGGTTCATAACATGCAGTAGATGCAGGTAGGATGATTTTTAATGTGAGCAATCTGTATGTACAGGGTGTGGGAAACATATGATATGGGTGGGCGAAGGTCCGCTTTAAGTAGACTCGTCTTGCTACTAATTGTTTTAGATTAAATTCAGCAATACAAAGAGCCCTGAGACGCAATAAACTCACGGATGGCAAATTGAAAACAACATCTGTAATGCAGTGTATACTAAATCATCACTGAAAGGGAAGGAAGAGAAGCATCATCCCTACTGTGCTTTAGCTGGGTAGCCAAGTGGAATAAAAAAAAGGCTCTGACACTGGCTGATTGAGGAACCCATCCATTATGTGCTCAGCATGGTTCTGGTACGGTGACCTTGCAGACAGGATAACTGCATACAGAGTGTGGTGAGACATAGCAAAGACCTTCACATGCGCTACTGCAAGCAAAACAACAAGGCCTTGAGATTTATCATTTGGAACACAACAAAATGTTGCTGCTAGAACGAAAACAATTTCTCTTTTCGCATGAGTCCCTACTGCTGAGAGTGGGGGGCAGATCTGCAACCTACAGAGAGAAACTGGACTCGGACAGGGCATTGTGTGTGTTTATCTCTCTCAGAATGAAAAAAAAAAAAATATATACCGTATATACTCGAGTATAAGCCGAGTTTTTCAGCCCACTTTTTGGGCTGAAAAAAGCAGCCTCGGCTTATACTCGAGTCAGTGACTTACCTGAGCGAGGGCAGAAGAGCCTCCGAGGCGGCAGACGAGCCGCCGAGGCTTCAGAACTCGGCGGGGAGATCAGTACACCCAGCGCGAGGTGGGTGTACCAAGATGGCGGCCCGGGCCTCAGTGACGCGACGTGACGTGGCGGCGCGGAGCGCGCCGGCCGCCATCTTGGTACACCCACCTCGCGCTGGGTGTACTGATCTCCCCGCCGAGTTCTGAAGCCTCTGAGACGGCTCTTCTGCCCTGCGTCTAGATGGACCCATGCCGTCGTCCCGCGCCGTCCTCACTCTCTCCCGCACCGTCGCTGGAAGGAGCCTCGCTGAAGATTCTGCAGGAGCTGAACTGGTGAGTGTGTGTGTTGTGTGCATTGTATGTGTGCTGTGTTGTGTGCTGTGTTGTGTGCTGTGTTGTGTGCTGTGTTGTGTGCTGTGTTGTGTGCTGTGTGCCTTGTGTGTGTATGTGTGCTGTGTTGTGTGCTGTGTTGTGTGCTGTGTGTGCCTTGTGTGTGTATGTGTGCTGTATTGTGTGCTGTGTTGTGTGCCTCGGCTTATACTCGGGTCAATAACTTTTTCCAGGTTTTTGGGGTAAAATTAGGTGCCTCGGCTTATATTCGGGTCGGCCTATACTCGAGTATATACGGTATATATATCTATTATATATGTCTATATGGGTGTTGTTTGTACTAATGCTCATGTATAATACCTGCATATATAAACCCAAGCCTCTTGTCTCTTTATAGACGGCCACAACTTGTCCGAAGGCTTGGTCACTATTGGTTGTGTCAAGCAGGTGGTTCCCTGTTCCGGTGTGGTGTTAGACTTGCCATGTAAAAAGACCGGAAGAGTTGACCCGTGCCAGTTAGATGACTGCTATGCTCGAGCTGCTGTGAAAGAATTCAACGTTGGAGCTTTTGTAAGGTTGGCAAATTTAATCTGCCTCTGCGTTTAAAGTTGACCCGCCCCCTGGATTCATCATATAGGGTATGGAAAATATATCCCGCCATGACCCGAAATCACATTTCCCACCTGGCTTACCTACCACCCCCCAGTGCTGGGGCTCTATTGAAAATTATAAGCAATGGGAGGTAGTTCTGTAGGGACAGGTTTTCATTCACTGGTGTAGCTTCACTTTAGAAGACAGATGTAAAGTCTAGCTATGAGAAACAAAATGGCTTTGTATCCTCTTGAACTTGTCTTTTTGTTCAAATTCAGGTGCTGCGTCCTCTCTGTCGGGAAAAAGGAAGTGCGCTTGTCCATGAGGAAATCCAGGTGAGCAGTTCTATTTTCCTGGTATCCTGCTCGGCTCGCTTCATTCTTCACAATTGGGTTATCCGCCACAAGGTGGCGCAGCTGACTGCAGGACAAGACTTGTGGCTCCTCCCGGCCCATATAAGGACAGCAAAATCCCCATAATTCCCAGAGTTCTCTTGCAGTCTGGCTGCGAAGATTGAAGACTATCCCTCTCTGGATATCGCAGGCGAGCGGGGAATCCCAAGCCCGTCGGCCACTGCAGACCTATTTCCACCTGTTCCGGGACCCATCCTGCCTCCCAACCCTGGCTGCGGTTCAGGTGACGGTAGGGGAACACCTGGGGTCGGGTGTTCAGAGCTATGCCCTGGGCCGCAGACCCTGTACCCGAAGGGTAGCCGGCCTTAGGCTATGGTGAGCCTATATGGGGGGGGGGGACCACTTAGGGACCCCTTATGCCTGCTGGCTTTTGTGTTTTTCCCACATGCTTTATTACGGTGTGTTTTTTGTTGTGCATTCTGCTTTACTTTTACTTTGCCAGACGCGGTTGTGCTCCTTTACTTACCTTCCTCGCTCCTGCTCTCTCCTCTTCGGCGCTCCGTCATCGGGGGGCGCCCTCTCACAAGAGGACGGCAGGCACCGACCTCCCTCTGCAGCAGGGGTGGGGGGAAGGGGGGACCCTCCCTGTCTGTCTCTCTGCGGGCGCCATCTTCCCTAGCCACGGGCACCCGGAGTTTGCGTGCTGGGAAGGGGGGGGGGGTGCGGTTTGCATCATCGCGACACGGCCCGCCCCTCGAGGTGCTGCGATTTGGCGCCATCTCCACTCGCCGTGGAGCCCGGCTGTGCCTCCTCTTCAGTCCTATCTGGCTGGCCGCATCCTTCTCCCCTCCTCGGCCTGGGTCGGACGCTGCTGTGGGGTCCGTGAGTCCGGTCTTTTATTTACTTAGACATTTGCATAGTTTGTGGTGCATGCGCTGTGGGATGCTTATGTTTGCCCCTTTTGTGTCTTGCAGGCTGGTCCCATATTGTTCTTGTTGTTCCTCCCGGTCCACCCCCCCCCCTTTTCTTGGACTTGGGGGGCTATTTTTGGGGATTGTCTGGTGTGGGCCCTTAGACCTTTAACCCCTTTTTTATTGCCTATTAATCACCATAATGGAGGCTTCTGGGGATGGCGAGTTTGGGGGTCCTTCGGGGCAGACTAAGCTGTGTCTCATGTGTGGTACATGCCCTTTGAGCGTTTGCAGCGTGGTTTGTGTCCCCTGCGCCCAGAGCGTTATTGCGGAACAGAATGGGGCGAGCGCCACTCTCCCCAGTCCTATTTTACCTACGGCATCGCCGACTCCCCCGTGCCTGCATTTAACCCCCAGCAAGGGGGAAGCCAGCAGGGGGTCCCATTCGGACCTGGCGCTACGCGTGGCCAGCCTTGAGCGGCAGTTGGCCCGCCCGGCCACCGGTAAGGCCTCTGGTAAGAAGCGACATTGGAATCAGCTTATTCCCGGTTTGCGGATGATCATGATGCTTACAAGGCATTTGGTGGGCATGATTCCATGGAGGAGGTTGAGTTATTTCTTGATTCCGACTCCTCAGGGGGCCGCCAGGTGATAGTGGCCCCGGGTCCTCTTCGGACGAGGACATGTGGCTCCCAGATTACACGGACAAGCTTTTGTCTGCGGTGTTTGATACCCTGCACATTGTTCCCCCGAAGGCGGCCAAAAAGAAGCAGGGGGATCTTTTCCGCCCTCAGAGGCAGCGTCTTGTTTTTCCTGAGCAAGGTCACTTCTCCAAATAAATTGCCCTCTGTGCCTAAGGGCCTGGACAGACGGTATCCCTTTTCGGAGGAGTTGATTTGGCTATTGTCCCGTCCCCCGGAGGTGGATGCGCCTGTTCTGGGGCTCGCCAATACCTCGGTTGTGCCGTCTCCTGACACTACTACCTTGCGTGATAATGCTGACCGGCGCATGGATCGCTTTCACTTTTGTGGGGGCTGGTCTGTGTCCTGTCTGCGCCGCAGGTATTGTCTCCATTGCCAATAAAAAGAAGATAAGGCGTCTTGTGGAGGTCGCCAGATCTCGCAAGCGAGTGGACGAGTATAAGGAACTTTTGGCTTGCGCTGACTTCATTGCCTTTGTGATCTCAGCCATGGATGATGCCGTCCGGCTTGGCGGTAGGGCTTCGCCCTGCAGGATGGACGGCGCTCTCGGCACTGGAAGCAGGTACAACCCTTTCGGGGCTCTTCTTCCTTTCGTCCCTTCCCAGGGGGACGAGGTTGCTCCTTCCCTGGTGGCCACAGGGACTCTTGGGGACTGGCACCAATGAACAGAACCCTGCCAACCAATAATAAATGCCACTAGATCTGTTTAAGGCGGCCCGGTCCATTAGTGGGGTCTATCTAAGGCCAGAAGCCAGCCTTGGTAGCATATAAATATAACTGAGCAAACAATAGGTTCATGATCAAGCCTAAAGAGCAGCCCAAGATTAAGTTGTGTATTTAATCTCTTTAAGAGCACACTAGACAAACTAATACAAATATCTTGAATTAACAGATTCATATTCTGGTCTAAAGCCATTTTGTCAAGTGAGTAGTTACTGTCAAAATGAGCAGATAATTGTCAGTTGCCTTATTGCTGTTAGCTTAATTGTAGTGAGACAGGGCTACCACAGGAGGGGTAAGTAGAGGCTGCTGGATACTCAAGACACACACATCACCTGATTCCCAAGCAAAAAGATAACCAAAAAAGCTATGCCCTGAATCATTTATTCACGGGTCTGACACAGCCCCCCCCCCCCCCCCCCCCCCCCCCCCCGGCCTTCTGCAAGGGCTTGCATCCTGATCTTAGCCATCAGCTAACAAACTCCATAAAACTATTATTAAGCATTCTGGTGCCCACAGAGGCCTCACATCCAATAGTCCAAGCACTGCTGTACCATATGGTTTCTAACCAGAGTTCTACATAACTCTGTCCCTACCCTCTATCGGACAAAATGAAGCATATGTATGCAGTTGTTTGGAATGGCTGATTCCAAATATGTCAGCAGATAATGAAGAATGTGCACTGAAACCTCGTAATTCTTTCAAATATATTGGCACCGGTTTGGCTAGGTTTTTGGCTATGAAGCACCCCAGTGAGCGCAGGTGCCAGCCTTTAACTGTGTCCAACAAGCTAGTTGAGGTGTGGAATGAATCAGCAGGGGGGCCTTGAAGACAGGGCCTTCTGTTGTGAGCTCCACCAAGCGTGAGGTGCACTATGTTTTCCATATCAACATATCAACTATTGTTGATTCCAAATATGTCACTGAAACCTTGTAATTCTTTGAAATATATTGGCACCGGTGTGGCTAGGATTTTGGATATGACCGGGACCTGGGTATATCAGAGATGGAATATGATATTATCATATTTCTCACACCCTGTTAGGGTTAACAGAACAAAATAGCTGGGCTAATGAGAATATTTTATTGCTTTACTAACAATGTTATGTTTTATATTAAAGCAGAATGTGCCTTGTATGTTGCCTGTGTAAAATGACCACGACAATTCATTAAAAAGGTTTTGCGTGTAAACAGAATCCAGATCAAGCTTACCTGACTTAACAAATTCCCTGCTTTTAACCATTTAATTCTCTATTCGTCATAAAGGATAAATAGCAATGATGCCGGCAAAGTCAACGATGAAGACCTACCTTCCATTGATGCTCTGCAGGAAGGACAGCTTGTTAATGGATTTGTCAGCGGATTAACTGACAAAGGACTGTTTGTAAGGTAGGAATATTGTCGCCCAGTTGCCAATTTATATTTATAGCATTACCTTCGTGAGAATTCTCTGTGTAATCGGCACTATTGTGTGGATGTGTAACGGATTTATACTCCTGATACTGCAGGATATCGAGCGCCATCAGCGGCTTTGTTCGCTTCAAGAACCTCTCTTGTTATTATGTCCAAGACACAAAAACGTTGGAGCAGTACCTTCCTTTAGGAAAACTACTAACTGCCAAGGTCATTGCGTAAGTGTCTCATTTTTTTATTTTTATTCTTTGATGTAGTAGGGAAAGAACTACTTAAACTGGCCCAACACCCATTTTTCCTTTAACAGGTGTTGGTCCCGCATGCAGGTAACAAGCTTGGAGGGGGACATCCCGAATGCTGGAGTCCCCCCGCATATAAACCCCCAGAATACCTGTAGTCACCTTCACTACGAGCCTGCGTCGGGAACAGAGCCACGCAATTGGTCGGTGGGTGGTAACAGGGGCAGGTCGTTCTGGTGGCCGGTGCAGAGGATGTGACCATGGCCCACGTGACCGCCCAGTGCGGACCTTTCTTGGCCCTGACTCGTAGTGAAGGTGAGGACTACGGGCATTCTGGGGGTTATGTGCGTGGGAGGGTTCTGGTTGCCCCCCTTCCCCCCCAGGCTTGTTTTGATTAGCTATCTGCAGGACCAACACAGGTGGCCCTGGTGTAGTCACAACCCCTACACCTCTTATAGTTATGCCCCTGGCCAATAGGGTTTGGCAGGAGCTTGTTCACGCCCACCTGGTAAAGGCTGAGGTTGCTGTGCTGCTGGATCCTGAAAACAGTGATCATTAAAAGCCCAAGGGAGGTTAGACAGCAGAGCATCCCATGTTGACATGCTCTGCTTTTAGGTTTTTGTTTTGTTTTCTGATCTATATGAGCTGCTGTAAATGGCTTCTATCTATTCACGTCAAATGTGGCTCCTGGCCATCTCTCTCAATGCCCAATGTGGCTCTCATAATGAGAGTTTGCATCGTATGTGTATGTATACAGGTGATCCCAGGAGTCTTAGTACAGGAGGGCATCCCAAATGTTCATGCCTCGGGGACATGGACCCAAACCAGGCATGGTTAAAATCCCAGGTTCTGGTCCACTGGCCTGGAATAGTAATGCAAGTGTGCACTAGTTGATTTGTTTTCTCTCTTAAGCATAGGTCAATAGTAATGTGTATATTTCTGTTTGTGTGTTGTCCTTGGCTTTAGTATAGATAAAGAGAAACAGCAAATATACCTGTCGCTTCTTCCCGAAGATACTGGAAAGCCTGATGTCATTCCAAAATCTGCTGGCTTTGACTCTCGCTTTGGCTGCAATACACAGGAAGAGGAGGTATGTTGTATAATCCTTCTTGGGGGGTGGGGGGGGTGCCATGGCATTTTTCACTATATCCAGTCCAGGTCATCCCAGAAGTGATGACATATGGGTAGTCCGCCACCATGTGGCGCAGTTACCCAGAGTTCATCTTGCAGTAGCTGCTGTTAGGATCGTCTTGGATACTCTCTCTGGAGAGACAGCAGCTGAGCGGGGCATTCTAAGCCCGCTGCACCTCTATTTCCACTGTTCCCGTGGACCAATTTATGCCTCCCAGCCTCGGCTGACGGGACGGTGAAGGTAGGGAGAACGCCGGGGTCAGGCGTTTGGCAGAGCTAGGCTCTGGGCCGCAGACCCTCCATAAAGGGTAGCCGGCCATAGGCGATGGTGAGCCTATTGGGGGGGGGGGGGGGGGATTTGTTTTTACTATGCCATGCATAGCGGGGTGCCTCTACGATGACGCGATTTGTGCCATTGCTGCGCGACCTGCCCCTCGAGGTCTTGGTGCCTTTTTGGCTTCTGCGTGCTGCTGGGGGTCCTGCTGCTGGGTACTGCTGCCTTGCGGAGTCTCTAGGCCCCCTCCTTGCTGTCGGCTTTGGATTTGTATCGTATTTCTATTCTGAGGCTGTGCATGTGCTGTGGGATGCTCATTCTTATGTCTTTCAGACGGGCTTCCTTCTTGACCTGTTTGTGGTTTCTGCCGGTCCAGTACCCCCCTCCCCCCTTTTGTTAAGGGACTCTGTGGGGGCATCCCGCTGGGATTTTGTCCTAATCGCCCGTGTGCTGAATTGCTATTATGACCATATGGAGGCTACTGGGGATGGCGAGCTTGGGGGCCCTTCGGCGCGGGCTCAGCTGTGTCTCATGTGTGGGGCATCCCCTTTGAGCGGTCGCAGTGCGGTCTGTGTCCCCTGCGCCCAGAGTGTCATTGCAGATCAGGATGGGGTTAACGCTACTCTCCCCAGTCCTATCCTGCCTGCAGCATCATCTACTCCCCAACGCCTGATCTTAGCTCCCAGCGAGGGGGGAAGCTAGTAGGGGGTCCCAGTCTGATCTGGCGCTGGGTGTGGCTAGCCTTGAGTGGCAGTTGGGCCGCCCGGCCACCGGCGAGGAGACATTTGGAACTGGCTTATCCTGCCCCTGCCTATGATGATGATGCTTTTGACGGTCGTGACTACATGGAAGAGGGTGAGTTATCCCATGACTCTTCTGGGGAGCGTCGTGGTGATTTTGACAGTGACATCGGGTCGTCCTCGGACGAGGACACTTGACTCCCCGATGATACAGCTAGATTGTTGTCTGCGGTCCTGAGACCTTGCACATTTTTCCTCCTAAGACGGCAAAAAGGAAGCAGGGTGAGTTTTTTTACGCCCTGATAGGCAACGCCGGGTGTTTCCGGAGCAGGGTCTTTTTCCTAGATGGCCTAAAGAATGGGAAAGGCCAACAGGTTACCGTCAGTGCCCAAGGGCCTGGATAGAAGGTATTCCTTTTTCGGAGGACTTGGTCCGTCTTTGGTCTTGGCACCCGGAGGTGGATGCCCCTGTCCTGGCGCTCTCTAATACCTCTGTCATGCCATCTCCCGACACCACTACCTTACGGGATAATGCTGATCGGAGCATAGACCAACTCGCTTGCCATGCTTTCACGTTTGTGGGAGCAAGTCTGCATCCGGTTTTCGCCGCGCCTATTGTCGCCATTGCTCTTAAAGAAGAAGGTTTAGCGCATTGTTGAGGCTGCACGTTCCCGCAAGTGTGTGGATGATTACAAGGAGTTTATGCTTTGCACTGATTTTATTGACCTTGTGCTTTCTGCCATGGACGATGCTGTCCGGCTTGGCGGTAGGGCCTCAGCCCTGCTGGTTGCCCTGCGTCGGTCTATCTGGCTGCGACAGTGGGCGGTTGACGCTGCTGCCGAAAAGTCCCTCACCGGGGTTTCATTCCTGGGACTCCGTCTCTTCGGAGAGCGGCTTATTGTCTTGGCCAAGGATGGTCGGCTCCTTCAGCATAGAAAGCCTTCTCAGCTTTTTCGGGGTCTTCTTCCTTTCGCCCCTCCCGTGGGGGACGTGGTTCTTCCTTCCCTGGCAGTCGCAGGGATTCCTGGGGACAAGGTAGATCCCGTGGTCGTCCCGGTCTCTCCTGGGGGTCCAAGCCCAAACCTTCCCCCAAGCCCCCTCACCCATCGGGGTGGTGGGAAGGCTTCTGCTCTTTGCTCACGTCTGGAGACAGCTTGTCTCGAACCGGTGGATTCAGGAGCTTGGTCGCCCCCAAGATTCCTTCGGTCCCGGATCTCCCAAAACCTTGTGATGACGCAGGGCCTGAGGTTGGCCGTCCAACGTCTTCTCAACAGATTGTCATGTTCAAACACTTCCACATGGAGCCCTTGCGGTCGGCGGTGAGCTCCCTGCGGCCCGGGGGTTTCATGACCACGGTGGACATCAAGGATGCCTATCTGCACGTTCCTATCTTCCCGGGTCATCACAATTTCCTGAGGTTCGCTCTGGAGGATCGACACTATCAGTTTGTGGCCTTACAGTTCGGTATCTCTTCTACCCCTTGAGTGTTCCTAGGTGCTGGCGGGTGTCGGGACCCTACTAAGGAGCCAGGGCATTCGCATCCTTCCTTACCTGGACGGCTTGTTGATTGCTGCTCAGTTCTTTCATCAGGCCAAGAGGGATACTCAGATGGTAGTTTCCACCCTTGAGTCCTTCAGTTGGGTGATCAATTATCCCAAGTCTTCACTCACTCCATCATTGGTTAGGTCCTTCCTGGACATGACGCTGGATACTTCTCAGATCAAGGTGTTTCTTCCTCAGCAGAAGGTGGAGGGCCATCAGACGCAGGCGAGGGCCCCTTTGTCCTGCCCTCATCCCTCCATTCGTTTAGGGATGCAGTTGGGTGGGACTCATGGTGTCTTGCCTTGTGGCTGTGCCTTTCGTTCAGTTCCACATGAGACCTCTTCAGTTGAATCTTTTGTCCGTTTGGGATCAGACTCAGTAGTCCCTGGAGCAGGAATTTGCCCTGTCTCCAATGGCCAGTCAGTCCCTCTCTTGGTGGTTGGACTCGAGAAATCTGCTAGTGGCAAAGTCCTTTCTCCCTCCGTGCTGAGAGATTGTCACCACGGACGCCAGTCTGGCAATCTGTGAAGTTCCAGGGCCAGTGGGGCCCTCAGGAGGTTCATTTGCCTATCAATCTCCTGGAGCTGAGAGCGATCATACTGGTCCTCTCTGTTGACTTCTGACTTACAGTGTTGTGCGATCCAGGTCCGCTCGGACAATCAGATGGCAGTCGCTTACATCAATCATCAGGGAGGGACTCGTGCAAGCGAGCCCTCAAGGAAGTGTCTCTGATCCTGTCTTGGGCAGAGAAGAATGTTTCCTGCATCTCGGCGGTTTACTTCCCGGGGGAGGAGAACAAGGAGGCGGACTCCCTGAGCAGGGGTACGTCTCGCCTGGGGAAAGGTCCCTCTGCAAATAGATGTTTTCACGCCCTGTGTCGCCGCTAGGGTCAGCCGGACGTGGACCTGTTGCGTCCCATTAATATCACTAGCTTCCTGGATTTGTCTCCCTGTCAAGAGATCCTCTTGCCTTCGCCATGGACGCGTTAGCAATTCCTTGGACGGAGTTTCGGCTCCTCTACGCATTTCCTCCCTTTCCTCTGCTTGGTCGTGTGCTACGCAAGATAGTCCAGGAGGAGGTACCGTCCATCCTGGTGGCTCCCCGCTGGCCGAGGAGGGCATGGTTCGCGGACGTTGTCCAGATGGCGGTGGATCGGTACGTCATGCCCGACGATCCAGAGCTCCTCACTCAGGGACAGCTGCGCCATCCCAGTTTGTAAACGCTGGCTTTTACGGCTTGGCTGCTGAAAACTCTATCCTGATGCATAAGGGTTTGCCGGCTTCTGTTGTCTGTTCTATGGTCCAGGATAGGAAGAAGTCCTCTTCTATGATTTATTATAGGGTCTGGCATGTTTACATTGCCTGGTGTGAGTCTAAGGCTTTTCCTTGTCACACTTTCTCCATTTTGGAGTTTTCTACCATATGGCCTGGAGTCGGGTCTACAACTGAGTACCCTCAAAGGGCAGGCTTCAGCTTTGGCAATTTTTTTCCAAAGATCCTTCGCTTATCACAGGCTTGTCAAGACTTTTTTTCCGAGGAGTTATTCATGTGCGTCCACCTCGTAAGCCTATGCTACCGGTGTGGGATTTGAATTTGGTACTTTCTGCTCTCCAGGGTCGAGCCTTTGCGCGTTGATGCTCTGTCCACTCTAACTCTTAAGGTGGCCTTTTTGCTTGCTATCAATTTGGGGCGATGCGTCTCTGGGCTGGCGGCGTTTTCCATGAAACCTCCTTTGCCTTCTGCCAAATCCACTATCAGCAAGTGAATCAGACAGGCGGTGGTGCAAGCGTACTCTTCCAAGGGGAAGGAACCCCCTTTCCGTGTTACAGCTCTTTCCACTAGGGCTATTGGTGCTTCTTGGGTTTTTCAGCGCCAGGCTTCAGTTGAACAGGTTTGTAAGGCTGCTACTTGGTCTTCAGTTCATACCTTTTCTAAGTTTTTACAAACTTGTTTTAGGGCATCAGCTGATTTTGTTTTTTTGTGACAAGGTGCTTCAGGCGGTGGTGGCATGAACTACCTGCTGTTGCTCAGTGGGGATCCCACCCTTCTTGGACACTGCTTTTGGATGTCCCAAATGTAAAAAATTACAGATGAAGCAACCCGTGCTGGATTCCAGAAAAATACAATTCTGTGATTACTCACCTGTAGAATTTATTTTATGGAATCCAGCACAGGTTGCTTCTTTGTTATCGTTATACTCTTTTGCCCTATTATGGTGATTTTTGTTGAGCAAGTTCGTTTTTAGTGGGGCTGTGTTTTTGTTAACATGGTCTTTGTTAACATGGCCTCCCTGCTTCTTGCATTACTGCTTTTCAAACACTGGAGTCTCTGGGTAATTCCTGCCCTTTTATGGGCCGGGAGGAGCCACAAGTCTTTCTGCAGTCGACTGCGCCACCTGGTGGCGGATTACCCAAATGTAAAGAATTACAGATGAAGCAGCCTTTGCTGGATTCCATAAAATCAATTCTACAGGTGAGTAATCACAGAATTGTATTTTTTGGAAGTCGGGACTCCATGGAAGAGGGAGAGTTGTTAAGGACTCAGTTTCCTCTGGTTGGCTATGATAGCGACCCTGGTTCTTCCTCCGGCAAGGATATGTGGCTCCCAGATGATACGGAGAAGTGTTTGAGACCTTGCATATTGTCCCTCCTAAGCGGCAGCAGGGTGATTTATTTCGGCCTGAGAGACAGAGGCTGGTCTTCCCTGAGCAGGCCCACTTTTCCAATATGGTTTTTAAGGAATGGGAAAGACCTAATAAATTACCATCGGTACCTAAGGGCCTGGACAGGCGGAATCAGACTCTGGTCCCATCCCCCCGATGTGGATTCCCCTGTGTCGGGGTTATCCAACACTACGGTTTTACCATCTCCCGATACTGCTTCCTTGCGTGACCCTGCTGACAGGCGCATGGATCAGCTGGCTTGTCATGCGTTTACCTTTTGTGGGTGCTGGGCTTCGCCCTGTGTGTGCTGCGGCCATTGTCTCCTTAGCCAAGTCTCGCAAGTGGGCAGAGGAGTATAAAGACCTCCTAGCTTGCGTGGATTTTATTGCTTTTGTAGTTTCAGCTATGGATAATGTCCGGCTTGGTGCCAGGGCTTCGGTCCTGCTTGTTGCACTTCGCTGCTTGCTCTGGCCGCGACAATGGTCAGCTGATGCCGCGACAATGGTTGGCTGATGCCGCGGCCAAGAAGTCACTTGCTAGTATCCCCTTCGTGGGGCAAAGGTTGTTCGGGGAGCATCTGGACCTCTTGGCGAAGGACGGGAGACTCCCTCAGCGACGGAAGCCTGCGCGTCCCTTTCGGGATTTATCTGCCTATCGCTCCTTTTGAGGGGGAAGAGGCTCTTCATTTTCAGGTGGCCGCAGTTTCCTGGGGACGAGGTAGGTCTCGCGGCCGACCCAATCGCTCCTGGGGAGCTAAATCCCAGACCCCTGCCAAGCCCTCTCAGGCATGAGGGGGCGCCCTCACCCATCCGGGTGGGGGGGACGGCTTCTGCTATTTGCTCACGTCTGGAGACAGCAAGTCTCGGACCGGTGGATTCATGAGATGGTCTCCTCCGATTACAAATTAGAGCTGGCAGTTTGGCCGTCCTCATGATTTCTTCAATCCCGGATATCTTAGAACCCATTGACGGCACATGGCCTAAGATTGGCAGTCCAACGCCTTCTGTGGTCAGGTGTGATTTGTCCCATGCCTCGCCTGGAACAGGGTCGAGAGTTCTACTCCAATCTGTTCACGGTGCCCAAGAAGGACGGAACACTGAGACCTATCCTGGACCTGAAGGGTCTCAACAAATTTGTCAGAGTCAAACATTTCCGCACGGAGACCTTACGGTCCGCGGTGAGCTCGCTCCGGCCGGGTGATTTCATGACCACGGTGGACGTCAAGGATACTTATCTGCACATCCTGATTTTTCAGGGGCATCAGAAGTTCCTGAGATTTGCGCTGGAGGATCAGCAATACCAGTTTGTGGTGCTGCCTTTCGGGATATCCTCAGCCCCCCGTGTGTTCACCAAGGTGCTGGCGGGCATCATGGCTATGCTGAGGAACCAGGGCATTCGTGTTCTTCCTTATCTGGACTATTTGCTGATTGCGGCTCAGTCTCTTCAGCAGGCCGAGAGCGGCACCCGGACGGTGTTATCCACTCTCGAGGTTTTCGGATGATTCATCAATTACCCCAAGTCTTCTATCATTCCCTCGATGGTGAGGTCCTTTCTGGGCATGACGTTGGACAACTCTCAGGTCAAGGTCAGGAAGGTGGCGGGCCTCCAGACTCCAATCTCCAAGGCGGGACTCGGAGCAAGCAAGCCCTCCAGGAGGTGACCCAAATCCTGTCTTGGGAAGACGAGAATGTTCCCTGCATCTCAGCGGTTTACATCCCCGGGGTGGAGAACCAGGAGGCAGACTCCCTGAGCAGGGGGGCCTCTCGTCTGGGGGAATGGTCTCTCAGCAACAAGATCTTTCACGCTATGTCTCTGCTGGTGTCAGCCAGATGTGGACCTGTTTGCGCCCAGACACAATCACAAGCTCCCAAGGTTCGACTCCTTGTCGAGATCCTCTGGCCTTCGCCACAGACACTCTGGCAATTCCGTGGACGGAGTTCAGGCTCCTTTATGCATTTCCTCCGTTTCCACTCCTGGGCCGAGTGCTGTGCAAGATAGCCCTGGAGGGGGTACCAACCATCCTGGTGGCTCCTCGCTGGCCAAGGCGGAGTTGATTCGCGGACATAGTTGAGATGTCAGTCGATCGCTGCATCATGCCCGACGACCCAGGGCTTCTCACTCAGGGGTCGCTGCGGCACCCCAATTTACAGACGCTGGCTTTGGGCCTGGCTATTGAAACCTCAATCCTGACGGAAAAGGGGCTGTCTGCCACGGTCGCTCAGACCATGATTCAGGCGTGGAAGAAGTCTTCCATGATTTACTAGTTTAGCATGCCTACATTGCTTGGTGTGAATCCAAGAGTTTCCCTTGTCGCACTTTCTCTATTTCTAGGATTTTGGAATTTTTACAACACGGCTTAGACCTGGGTCTACAGCTGAGCACTCTCAAGGGCCAGGTTTCTGCCTTGGCCATCTTTTTCCAAAGATCCTTTGCCAATCATAGACTGATCAGGACTTTTTTCCAAGAAGTTACCCATGTACGTTCACCGCGTAAGCCTTTATTACCGGTGTGGGATTTGAATTTGGTGCTTTCTGCTCTCCAGGGTCCTCTCCTTGAGCCTTTGTGCGATGCTGCATTGTCTATTTTGACCCTCAAGGTGGTCTTTTTGGTAGCTATTACCTCGGTGCGTTGCGTGTCTGAACTGGCCGCACTTTGTATGAAGCCTCCTTAATTTGAGCAGCATAAGGATAAGGTGGTGTTTCGCTTAAAACTTAAAAAATTTTTTGCCTAAGGTCGTTTCTCCCTTTCATCTTAATGAGGAAGTTGTCTTGCCTTCCCTGTGTCCTGCACCGACTAATTAATAAGGAAAGGACCCTCCATGCCTTGGATATGGTCAGAGCCATTAAGTACTACTTGGTTGTGACTGAATCCTTTAGGAAATGGGATTCGCTCTTTGTTCTCACTGAGGGTTCCAGAAAGGGCTTGCCTCCGGCCAAGTCCACTCTCAGTAAGTGGACCAGGCAGGCGGTGGTGCACGCATATTCTGGCAAGGCGAAGGAACCCCCTTTTCGTGTTACAGCTCATTCTACTAGAGCTATCGGTTCTTCCTGGGCTTTTTAGCACCAGGCCTCTGTTGAACAAGTTTGTAAGGCCGCTACATGGTCTTCTGGTTCATACCTTACAAAGTTTTACAAGGTTGATGTTAGGGCCTCAGCTGATGCTGTCTTCGGCCGAAAGGTGCTTCAGGCGGTAGTGAAATGAACTACATGCTGTTCCGCACTGGGGATCCTTAATGGACACTGCTTTTGGATGTCCCATATGTCATCTCTTCTGGGACGACCTGGACTGGATATAGTGAAAAATACAATTCTGTGAAACTCATCTGTAGAATTGTTTTTGAATATATCCAGTCCAGGTCGTCCCACCCCGCCCTTGGTTCATTATCTCTTGTTTGCCTTTTATATTGGACCGTTGTCCTTAGTCTTTTGTTGGAGAGAGTACATGCTGAAGCTATGTGAAGTAACATGGTTTCTTGGCCTCCCGGCCTGTCTCCTTTATTACTGCTTTTTGACCACTGTGAATTCTACTGAGACAGCTCATTTTATAGGGGGCCGGGAGGAGTTACAGCTCTGGATCTTGCAGTAACTGCGCCATCTGGTGGCGGACTACCCATATGTCATCACTTCTGGGACGACCTGGACTGGATATATTCAAAAACAATTCTACAGGTGAGTTTCACAGAATTGTATTTTTAGTAGGTTTGTGAGAATAGAAATTAATAATGCACCAAAAAGTTTGTTGAAAAAAGTCATAGAATAAAAGGAAAAAATACAGCCAGAGCAATGCAATCAATATATAGTGCACAGGGCAACTAGGCAAGCATACAAAAATAGTCGCAATCCCTAATTATGACAATGCGGTGCACTCCCCACCCCAAGATGGTAAACAATAGCAGCCATGTACCCAACTGACATATATAAACTTAAAGTGGACCAAAACCCAGGACTGTACCGCGGTGCCTTGTCACCGTCTTCTTGCCTTCCCGCAGCTGATCATGACCCTGGCACAGAGCCGGCCACTCGGGAGCCTGCAAACTCCCACCTGTCTCGCGCTTTTCCTCTGTGCACTCCTCTTCCTCCAGTGCATGCAACTATTAGTGGCCACATCCAATCTCCAAATCATTCACAAGATGGCTGCTGCATTCAACTCCACAAAAGCAGGTCTCTCAGTCCCAAAGGAAGCCTTATCGCCTCAATCAGCTCCCTCAAGCCATCTGTGAGTCCTTCAGCTCCCCCAAGCAAATCTGTCTCCACTGTTGTTTCTTTGTCTCATTCAAAATTGCACAGTTGATCTCTGATTGGCCCAGATCTCAATCCAACAAGTATCGATTGCTGGCCAGCTTAATTTGCATGTGACTACACACATGAAACTAAGCTCAGGCCAAAGCTACCAAGCCAGATCCTTCAGAACAAAGGAAGGTCTCTCTCGACCATGCTGAATAATAATTAAGAAGCCAACCATGCTGGCTCCTGGTTGGTAATTGTCCCATATACAATGCAATTTTTATATCAAATTCTCTGGGAACAAAATATATAAAAGTATCATAGCATTAGTCGCTTTTCCCTTCATGGCCAATCCCTAAACCTCCCAAGGCATGAGCGGATGCCGCCACCAACCCAGCTGGGGGAACAACTTCAGTACTTTGTAGAAGTATGGCTGGCCCAGAGACAAATGATACGCCTGGCACACAAGACAGCCACCTGCACCAAGTTCAAAGAATGTAACTATAAAATTCTTACAAGGTGGTACAGGGTCCCTGCACTACTGCACAAATGGTTCCCCGCTGTTTCCCCCTTGTGCTGGCGGTGTAACGGTGATAGGGGCGACCTCTTGCATATTTTTTGGACATGCCCTAGGCTGACTGACTTCTGGTCAAAGGTCAGAAGTACAATGCAACAGATGACGGATGGGGAGGTCCCCGAGGGTCCGGCCTTCTTCCTCCTTCACCACTCAGAGATGCCAGTCACAAGGTACCAGAGATCTGTTCTTAGCCAGATGGTGAATGCTGCAAGGGCTTGTATCCCCTCGCTCTGGAAGAGCCCAACACCTCCCAGCATCTCCTTGTGGCTGAGTAAGGTGGCGGAGATAGAGAGGTTCGAGGGTTTAATAGCGGCCCGCAGTGAAGCCTCAGAGGACCATCGCCTTAAGTGGACCAGCTGGGTGATATTTACAGCCTCACAGGAATACAAGACACTACTTGAGGCCGACCAGCAGGGGGTGTAGGACCACAATCTTTTCTTCCTCACTCTCCCTCTCTCCTCTTCCCTCCCACACTATCCCCAATTCTTTGCCCTTTGTTCTTCCAGTCCTTTCTCTGTTCCGTAGTAGTGGTTTTTGACGCCAGACCCCCGTGATGAGCAATCACTGGTGAAATTCTTTGTTGGACTCGGGGGAATAGTCTCCCCAGGGAATCATCCATGACCTCCTGACGTGAAGCACCAGGCTGGCTCCTCGTGGGGTTTCTCTACAGTTGTGGCCTAGGCCGGGAGGTGGCTCTGCCCCCTCCTGCCCTCTCTAGAACGAGTTGGGGGAGCGGGTGGGGTGCAGCTGGCCGCATTGGTATCCATCGTTTTGCACATTGACGTGGCCCTTTATTTTCATAACAATACTATGTACTTTCTGCACTTTGGAATTTCCTTTTTCTTTTTTTTTGACTGTATAACTTTTAAAAATGAAAATAAAGAATATATAAAAAAAAAAAAGAAGTATGGCTGGCCCATACCTCGCACACCTGGATCAGGATGGCAGTTTTGTCGGGGTACAAAGAATTCCAGACAATGCTTCAAAGCAGATTTTTTTTTTCTGTCAAACTTTCTTCAAGAGGCAGTAGATCGTCACATCACAGAGACACTGAGAACGCATCAGAGAATGGGGATAGCAGAGTGCAGCACTGGATGTTGCCAACATCATGCTGATCGTGCTGCACAGTCAGTCCAAACAGCAATGCTGCCAACTGCTTTTTTGGAGCCAGTGACAGAGGCAGGCTACACAGGGGAAGGGGGCAGGCATGGGGGGGGGGGTGTAGCATCACTGGAGCCAAGAAGGGAGAGAGGCAGGCTGCACAGGGGAAGGGTGCGGGCATAATTAGTGGTGGGCATCTATGCATTGAGAAGGCAGGAAACCTCATTGCTCGACGCATGTGATGGTGGGGAGTTCAGGGCGCCCAGGATTTAGTATAGCCTATTCACTGGAACTGAAAGATTTTTCCGAAGCTACAAAAGAAGGTAAAGCAGACTCTCTACTGTTTTTATTTTATTCCTGAACCTCACTGCACATTGGAATTGGTTATCCAATTCTCAGTTAATTCACTGGTTGAAGTTAGTATAATGCTGGAAACTCGGATGCATTTTTGCCATTATCCGCATCCTCAGACGGTACCAAGATTTATCATGCTGGGTTGAATGATCGGCAGCTGTATTTAGAAGTTGTCTGAATTGATTATAGTGCTGCTATATTGCCTTCATGTAATCTTTATATAGGATGAAAGTAAACAGAACTTTGTGACTCGTATCACTGTTCAGCACTGTAGCGAGGGCTTTATAATGAATAAATGTATTAAATGTGATCTTCAATGTTCAATAGAAACAGATTTCTAGAAAGAAGAGAAAAGCAAAGGGAGCAAAGGACAATGAAGACAAGGTTAGTGCCTTCTGCAGAAGTTTACTTTTGCTGGTTCATTTTGCAGTTTACATGTTTAAAACGGAACAAAACCCTGGGATTTATCCCCAATAAAACTTACATGTGGCCCCTAACCGGTGGTGGGGAAAGTGGAAGGGGTAAATAGAACAGTCATGTAAAGGTAATTAAATAAGGATGGTCGATTGCAGGTAGAGTGAAATAGGAGGGGCGCATTGTCAAATAGAGGTGACAATGTTGGCTCAATTGCTTTGTAAATCACCACTGACATGGATAGCAAGGTAACGTTTTTTATATATTATATGCTTAGCATAGGTGGGAGCTTAGATGGGTTGAGTGTTGGAACTGGGCAGGGTTATAAATACATATATTCAGATTCCATAAATACAGGCCACAGGTTGAGCTTAAGTTGGATAAGCCGTGAGGCTGCTGTCTGACTTGATGCCTCTGTCTGATGGGTGGTTTTGAAGCCCAGGATCCTGGAAGGCAAAAAGCCTGTTGCAGAGGGGCTTACACCTGCTTCACACCCTATTGTGCCCCCCTCCCTGTTTTAATTATGTGGTTTATAGTAATGTTTACCTAACTGCAAAGGCCCAGTGCTGAGCCTTTCATCGGGTGCTCTAAGGAAAGGCTACACACATCACTGCAAAGCACCTGTTATAGACTAACCCATAGGGAGACCATAACCTATGTCCTTGCATTTTTTGGTATTGAAAAATGCATTAAAGCATAAACCATGTGACCAAGACCACAGTGGTGAAAATGAGCAAACCAAGTAAGGAACTGTACATTGGGTTCAATCCTTCATGCCATCTTTACGTAGGAAATTATAATTAGATAAGGGATTAATAAAGGCGTTTAGAAAAAAAATTACATTTCTCGCACTGTAAGACGCACCCAGGGTTTAGCAAAATATAAACAAAGAAAATATTCTGAACCAAATAATGTGCTAACATACTCCCTTCCTAATCACCCCATTTCAGACAATGTGTAGAATATCCCCCAAGCACCCTGTTTACAAGCAGTGTGCGGTATTTCTCATTACAAGCAGTGTGTGGCATGCCATCATAACCACATTACAGGCAGAATCCCCCCAGTCACCCCTTTACAGGGAGTAAGCCACGCCCAACCCCCCCCCCCCCCCCAATTACAGACAGTGCATAGAATCCCTCCCATAACCACATTACCGCCAGCGTGCAGAATCCCTCCCATCACTGCATTACAGGTAGTGTGCGGAATCCCTCCCATCAAGGCATTACAGGCAGTGTGTAGAATCCCCCCAAATCACCCATTTACAGGCAGTTTTCCCCATTTCAGACACGGGGGTGCCCTAGGAGTGTGTCTGTGGAGCGCAAGGCATTGGAGGTCTGGCAGGCAGCGAGCAAGTGTAAGTTTAACTGCTTCCTGCCCGCTGGTCTTCCATTGCGCTCCCATCTTAAACACGAATTCGCTCCATAAGATGTACCAATATTCCCCCCCACTTTGGTAGGGTAAGTGTTATCCTTGTAGGGAGGGCTTCATGTTGAAGGTGAATGTTTTATTAATTTGAAATCCTCCATGATCAATAGGAACAGAGCCCTAAGAAGAGGAGAAAGAGGGAGGATGCCAATGACACTGAAGACAGCGGAGTCGATCTAAATAGTCACGAGAAAGACGAAAATGAAAAAATGGTTAGTGACAGTTTTTTGTTGGCTTATTTTGCAGTTTAGACAAACCTTAAAGGAGCCACAGCAATCAAATCTGTCCCAACATCTGTCTCTAAAGTCTAGTTAAATACAGAGGTCTCCGTTGCAAATGTATGTTGGCAGCGGTGTACATAGCCCTAACGGGGCCCCATAGCAGGGCCCCATCATCAGCTGACCCACACATAACCCAACACCATCCAAAAGATACAACAATGAGCGGTGGCAGCCGCTCAGACCAATTTATAACTAACCTGGCATACACAGATCTTAAAGGAGCCATAGCATTCTACCCTATTGGCCAGCAGCCAATCCTATCATCTGTCTCTTAAGATCTTCCGGTAGTTAAAAAGCACACACCTGCAGATTTATGTGGAAGGGACACTAGAAACAAAGGAGGGGTCGGTTTAAGTCATTTTGACTGTTGGTCCACTTTAAGTAAGGTAGATATGTCTCAGGTGCACCCTGCTTCTAGGCCACACGCTGGCGTCAGGTAAGTACGCAGGAGAATAGGACTGCTACAGGGCAAACATTACACTCATGAGAGCATAAGCACAACATTAGTAGCTAGAATAACATAGGTAGATAAGGGTACACCTTCCCCCGATGTTTCAGGCAGTATATTTACTTCGCCCTTCTTCAAGGGGTGATAGAAGTGTCCCACCCTTTTGGTCTATGTTCTTTTTGTTATTTGGATAAGCATGTGCACCGTTTTAAAGTGGACCAACACCCATGGCTGATCGGCCCGGGCATCTATAAGATTCCCGGGCCAATCAGCTCCCTTACCTTCTCCCTGTTCCAACGGCGCATGCATGGGCCGCGGCAGCCTCTCGCGCTTCCCTCTAGCAGGGCGTGCCCCCGCGCCGGCCGTTTGTGAATGGCCGGCGCGGGCGCGCTCCCTGTTAAAAGGAAGCGCGAGAGGCGGCCTCCAGCGCAATCAGAGCCGCTGTGGTTGTCCATTTCCTTTTCATAGAATAATACTACAGTGTGGCATCCACATCTGGGATGCCCTATGCTGCTGGTATTTGGAAAAGTATAGAGGGAATAAAGTTCTCACTGGAAATGTTGAGTTTTCAGGGGATGATGGATAGACCAGCCACAGCCAGGCCCCCTGTATGATATAGGTGTGCTTTACATTTTAAGATTTTGTAATATAGATAATATATATATCCTCTTATCACACGAGCTCTATCATCTCACTTCTGTGGCTTCCGTCTTCCGCTGCATCATCTTTATGTAGGAATTGAATGTATGATAAAAGTAACAGAATTATGCTATGCCTTTAGTAATATCAGTGTTAGTTGGCTGTTGGATGTAAATAAATATATAATATTTTTAATGGTCAACATGAACAGAGCTCTAAAAAGAAGAGAAAGATTAAGGAAGCCAAGAACAATGCAGAGAACGGTCAGGAAACTGAAACTAAGAAGAAAGAGAAAACTGAAATAAAGGTTAGTGACTCTAATATCAACACTTTTGTGTCGTATTTTTTTCTCTCTCAGGCTGTCCTGATGAAATTTGCTTTAACCTTTTAAAGTGAACCAAAACCCAGTGCGATCTTATAGATTCCCGGGCCGATTGATTCCTTCCCCCTCGGGGCATCCTAAATCGGAATGTCACGCTGTGTGAAACCCCCCAGGTCAGCCGCGTTCACTCACCTTGCTTCCTGGTCCAATGGCGCATGTGCGAGCCGCGGCCGCATCTCCGCTATCCCTGTAGCAGGGCGCGTGCCAGCCATTTGTGAATGGCCAGGGCGGGCACGCTCCCTGTTAGAGGGAAGTTCGGGACTCGGCCACCACCGCACTCAGAGCCACTGGCCTTATATGCATGCTTAGATGGCGTGATGTCAGTGGCTCCGAGTGCGCTGATTGGACGAGTGCTGCACATGCGCTGTAGGATCGGGAGGAGATGAGTTTGTTCAGGTGATTTGTGGGGTTTCACACAGCGGGGCACCCCCGGGGGGGCAAGGACCAAAATTTAGGATAGTCGAAATCCTGGGTTTTTGTCCACTTTAAATGCCAAGCATGTAGAATCTATGCAGTTGCTTCACCAACCATTAAACTGGACCAACACCAGTTTTTTTCTTTTTTTTTTCTTTTAATGAGTGAATAAGAACAAGCTTGGGGAGGCATCCAGAATGCTAGAGCCCCTCTACACACACACCCCCCCCCACCCCACCCATATCCTCACCTTCATCTCGAGTGGCCACCAGAGCGCACATGGGGGGGGGGGGGGTTCTGGTGGCCGAGGATGCGACCATGGCCCACATGACCGCTCAGCGGCCAATCGCGGTGCTCCTTTTCCTAGACTCAAGTTGAAGGCAAGGATATTGGGCGTTTTGGTGGGGGGGGGGAGGGGGGAGGGAGAACTGTACAACAGCAAGCAATAAGGATAATAAATTATAAACTTACCCAGGGGTCATAGGCAGTGAGTGTCCAACAGACATCTGATCGAGTGCTCTGCTCTGTTGATGAATGCACTTACCCTTTTCCTGTAATCTCTTTAAGAAGATACAACCAACACTGAAACGCTGTTATAGCAGTCGACAGGTTGCACTTTTTGTCAGTTGTAAAGCTTCAGCAGCCTAATCTAAAGAATATTAATTGGCATGAGCTAGTGCTTGGTTCGATATTTGTGTGTGGCCATGTAATATGCAGGGCCGGATTAAGCATGGTGGAGACCCCCTGGGCAGAAATCCTAGTGGAGGACCCTCAATATGGAGCTGTGGGTTAAGGGTTCCCCATGCTAACAGGTGGTTGGGGCCCCCAAGTGGTGTCGGAGAGGGAAGTTTTTAAATCAAAGTTGTTAGCTGTTAAAGCAGACCAACACCCGCTTTAATGCCAACAAGTGTTGGTCTATGTCTGGCCACAATTAAATGGGCTTGGGGGGCATCCAGAATACTGGAGCCTCCGCACATCTCCCCTCCAGAACGCCCACGATTCTTACCTGTCCCTTGATCCTGAGTTGGAAATGCAGCGGTCACGTGGTGGGACCTTCCAGCAGCTGGAAGAGAGGACGCAAACCCCACCCATGTGACCGCTGGTGACCAATTGTGGGGCTCCATTCCCGGAGGAGGATCGAGTGACAGGTAAGAATTGCAGGCCTCCCAGACCAAGTCTTATTGTGGCCAAACACGGACCAACACCCATTTGTGGGAAACGGGTGTTGGTCTGCTTTAAGTCCCTAGAAGTAAGGAGAGGAATCCGATACTTGGCACGAGACAGTCTTTTTGCTTTTAAGCCTGCTGAGATGTACTTTGTAATGGGAGTAAGGGAATTGGAGAGCAGTTAAAGCTGAACAAAACCCAGGATTTTGACTATCCTGGATTCTGTTCTTGGCATCCCAGATCAAGCTGTGTGAAACCCCCCAGATTGCCCCGACAAACTTGCCCTTCCCCAGTCCTATGGCGCTCTTGGCCAAGAGCCGTTTGTTGTGCACATTTAATGCTCGGAAAACAGCTCTTGTTTTTGGAATAGCGGGGCGTCCTGGGGGTGGGAGCACAGGCCAAGATGATGAGGGTGTGGCCGCTGATATTTACATCGGTGAGGTAGCAGGCGAGTTATTCTGCGTCTGGGTGGTGAGGGGGGAGTCACACTGCAGGGCATCCTGATCTAAGAGATTCCAGAGCCTGCCCTCTTGTGTTTTGTTCTGCTTTAAGATGGTGGTTAGGCATTCTTGGCTGCTCATGGTTGACTTCATTTTGTAAAGTATAATTCATGCTTTCCTTTTAGAATACCACTAGTGTGAAGGCTCCTGCACAGCGGCTGCAGGTTTCTTCTGGGTTTTCCTGGGACGTCAGTCTGAACACTCTTAAAACCTCGTTGAATGATAAAGAGGAGAGCAGCTCAGACATGGAGGAGGATGAAGAGCAGGAGCTTTCCAAGGTACAGCAGGCTTTTAATGTACTGTACACCACTATTTAACCTGTGGTACGTGTACCCCAATGGGGTATGCCAGCATGTTCAGGGGGAGTCTTACGGGTCCAGTATACTTTTTGAACTGTAAAATCTCCGTTAGACTTACCTACCTAACAGATTTTTTTTTTAAGGATCCTTCAGCATGACCCATGGAGAGTAATAAAGGGTCATGCTGAAGGATGATTAGAACAAAAACAGTTAGACCCCCGTTAGACTGATTTTTTTAAGAATCCTTCAGCATGACCCGTTATTACTCTCTGTGGGTCTTGCTGAGGGATGATTACAAAAAAAATATTCCTCCTTGGTCTAAAAGTGTTACAAGGCCCGTGGCCTACTTATTTTGTTCACATCTATAATTGGTCCCCTCGAAACGTCTTGTTGCCAGGGGATACTTGGCGTAAAAAGGCTGAGAGACACTGCTCTACACAACTAGTTTAGTGCATATGCCGATATCAGTCTTGGAGATGCATGAGACCAATACAGGTAAAAGAGGTGCAACGTGGCATGAGAGATACGTAAACAAGGGAGGCACACCAATATCAAAATCAAAACCAATTCTGAGCTTTATTTAATAGAAATGTCCACAACACATTAAACTAGACATTTTCCTTGTGTCCTGTTCAGGTCGCTCCACTTCTTACATGTGAGTAATCCGCCACTAGGTGGCGCAGTCACTGCAAGATAAAAATCGTAGCTCCTCCCGGCTCCATATAAGGCAGATGTCTCCCACAATTCCCCAGAAATCATCTTGTAGCCTCGCTGCGAAGATCGTGTTATTACTCTCTCTGGATATCGCAGGCAAGCGGGGCATAATAAGCCTGTCGGCCACTGCATCCCTATTCTCACCTTCTTCCGGGGACCCATCCTGCCTCCCAGCCTTGGCTACGGAACAGGTGACGGTAGGGGAACGCCACAGGTCAGGCGTTCGGCAGAGCTGTGCTCTGGGCCGCAGACCCTCTCCTGAAGGGTAGCCGCCCATAGGCAATGGTGAGCCTATATGGGGGGGGGAGGAACCACCTAGGGACCTTTTCTTTCCCTCAAGTCACCCCCAAGCGTTATTTGATATTGGTGTGTGTATCTTACTGTTTTACTTTGTACTGACCTCCCTCGTTCCTGTCTTTCTCCTCACCCCTCCTCCTGTCAGGCGCTGTGAGGGAGGGGGGGGGACGCAGGCCCCCAGCGGGAGCGGACGGGCAGCCGCTCGGTGCGGGTGCCTGCCTCGCTGTGCGGGCGAGAGCTGGCGCTCCGCAGCGGGCGGCCAGCATTCTGCATCATCACTTCGCGACCCGCCCCTCGAGATCCCGACGGCGCCATTTGTCTCGCGCGGCCTGTGTGCGCTTGGGCAAAGCGTGCTGGTCTCTTCCCTCCTGCCTGACGCATCTGGAGGTTATCCCTCGATATTTGGCTGCACTGCCCTTCCAGAATCAGGCGCTTCACTCGACTCCTGTCTCCGCTGCGGTCTGTGAGTCTTGGCTTTTTGTCCCTTCCTTGCATGTGCTGTGGGATGCTCATGGTTTTCTCTTGTGTCTTCCAGACGGGTCCCATATTGCTGCTCAGAATTGTGGTTCCTCCCGGTCTCCTCCAACACCCCCCCCCCCCCCCCCCGCATTCTCTAATTTTAAAGGGATTAATAAGAGGGATTAAATTGGGCATTGTCCGGGTTTGCCCGTCAGTGCCTTGTAACCCGATTTATTTTTGCTATTATCACCATAATGGAGGTTTCTGGGGATAGCGAGCTAGGGGCCCCCTCAGGGCGGGTTAAGCTCTGTCTCATATGTGGTACATGCCCGCTGAGCGGTCTCAGCGCAGTTTGTGTCCCTTGCTCCAAGAGCGTTCTTCTGGAACAGGATAGGGCGTGCGTTTCTGCCCCCAGCCCTACCTTACCTGTGGCCTCGCCTACACCCCCGCGCCTGCATTTAGCTACCAGTGAGGGGGAAGCCAGCAGGGGGTCTCAAACGGATTTGGCGCTCCGAGTGGCCAGCCTGGAGAGACAATTATCTTGCTCGGCCGCCGGCAAGGCCACAAGTAAGAAGCGGCATATTGAGCCGGGTTATTCGCTATTCTAAGCATACAGCACGTCCTGCTCCAGAACATATTCATAACGTATGGGTATACCGTGCACTGCAGATCATGAAGAAAACAAGCTCCTCCCGGCCCTATATTCATAACGTATGGGTATACCCTGCACTGCAGATCATGAAGAAAACAAGCTCCTCCCGGCCCTACATATACCGGAGGACCTCCCACAATCCCCAGATTTCTCTGCAGTGCTGAAACTGCGAAGACATGAAGTATCACGCTCTCGCAGGCGAGCGGGGCTTGACAGCCCGAGGCCCTGCGGGACTATTTCCACCCGTCCTCATTGTGAATTTATGCCTCCCAGCCTGGGCTGTGTGGGTCGGGTGAAGGTAGGCAGCACCTGGTGTGCTTATGGAGCTAGACTCCACCGCAATTCCCCAACCATAGGGTAGGCGGTTTAGGCTGATGGTGAGCCTCCAAGGGATGCCCCTCCCGCATTATTGTCCCGTACCCCGCGTAGTGCTGGACCCTATTATCGGGTTGCCATTCTCCCCCTTTTCCCCGTCCACTTAGGGGGAAAAGAGGGGGGGGGGAGGGTACGCGTGCGGCGGTCCCAGTGTACCGGTGTGTCACGCCCGTGGCTTCTATTTTGCCCTTTATTAGCTTAGAGATGTCAGGGCCGCGCTGCTTGCTCCTTATTTCGTCTGCCACTGTGTGTTTTTTACTTGATTGCCACTTGGTGTTGTTGCCGCGGTGCCCGCGCTTATTGTTGGTCCGCTCTACGGTACGTTAGGCCTGTTGGTTGCATAGGCCTTATTTTTTACTTCAGAGCTTCGCGCTCTTTAGAATGGGCGGGGCCTTAGTTCGACGCGCTTCGTGTCACAGCGGAGTATTTAGCCCGCCCTTCGAGCTTCGCCGGGCGGCATTTTGGTTAGCTTCACGTGCATGCGTCGTGGCGGTCTCCTCCTCCACCTGAGCTGTAAGTGCCCTTGCGGGCGAATCCATTTCATTATTGTCTGCCCATCTGCGCATGTTCCTGACATCTCTTTCCCATTGTGTCTTTCAGACGCTGAGTTCCCGGTGGCCTCTCCCGGCCTCATATACATATATACCTATCCATATATTGACTATATACGTATACATTGTTATACTCATACGTATAAGGAGCGGGCCTTCCCAAAATCTCCCACATTGATCAGTGGGTAGTTGGGGCATCCATGGTTGCTTACGGCATAAATCCCTATCGACATCCTATATTTAAACAATCACCATATGGAGGCATCTTAGGATTGTGTTGCCGGGGTCCCTTTGGGACAGGACTGGCTGTGTATATCGTGCGGTCTCCCCCATGCTGAGGCGGACGGGGCACGGGTCTGCGAGTCTTGTTCTGAACAGACGCTGGAATTGCGAGCGACGCTTGCGGTTGTTCCTCGCTCCTTCTCGCCCCTTTCCCTTTCCCTAAACCTCCCTCCTGTTGAGTCTTGTACTAGTGGCGAGTTACCAATAGACCCCTCTCCTAGGCGGCCCACGCTGGCCCAGATTGTGGAAGGTTTGTCTGGCCGGATCGGCCCAGACAGACAACGGCCTTGTACTCCCACGGCTTCGGCCTGCGCTATGGACTCGGAGGAGTCCTTTTCTACACGTGCTAGCGCCACGTCGGAAGAAGGGGACCTGTTCTCTGACCTAGGCTCCTCTGACGAGAGACCGAGGGGTCAGGATGATGCTGGTCAGGATAACTGGGACCAGCTTGATATTGGCGGGATGTTACTCAGGATTTTTAATGTATTGTCCGTCTCGCCTCCCGGTGCGGTCCCCAGACCGAGAGGGGGGCGCTTTCATACTGCGCCTGCGCGCTTGGAATTTCTCGAGCAGGCTCACTTCCATGCTCTTGTGCTTAAAGGGTGGGAAAGTCCCGCTGCTCTTCAAAAGACCCCGGAGGACTGGGCTTGGAAATACCCTTTCCCCCCCGAGATGGTAGATATTTGGTCCTCGTCCCCATTAGTGGACGCTCCGATTATTGGGGTCCCCAACCCCCCCCTTCCTTACATCTCCGGCTTACAGTTCCCTGCGGGACGCCGAGACCGGCGTATCGATAGACTTGCTTCCCACGCCTTTACCTGTGCTGGCACGGCACTGCGCCCTGTCTGTGCCGCGGCTATCATGGCAGTGGCCGCTAAGACTCTTATAAGAAAGATACTGGAACATCAGCCTGAAGACTTACCCTGGGAGATGTTTTACGCACTCTCGAGCTGCGATATTTTTGTTAAATTCATCCTTTTGGCCTTGGATGACACCATCAAAATGTGCACGAGGACTTCTGCCCAAGTGGTAGCTATACGTCGCCTGCTCTGGCTTCGTCAGTGGGGGGCAGACGATGACGCTAAAAGGATCTTGACGGGGCTTCCCTTTAGAGGGCATCGCCTGTTTGGGGCACGTCTGGACTTATTTGAGAAACAGGACAGTCCACTCAGTCAGAGGCAGCCATTGCGCCCCCCCCCCCCCCCGCGGAGCAGGGATACCCCTCCTCCTCCTCCATATCATTCTGTTAAACAGGAACCGGGGTTACCCCCTGCTGGATCTGGTTCGGTATCCTGTCCCAGGAGTGACGGTCAAGGCCCGGGGCCCTCCGGTCGGGCTAAGCCCTTTTCCTTCTTTGAATTCCCTCATGCATGATGGGACGCCCTCACCCACCTGGGTCACAGCACCTTACTCCTGTCAGGAGGCATCCTGCCTCGCTCTGGTGGCCTTAAGGGATAGTTCCTCCAGATATGGAACGGTTTTTGCTGGGTGGCCTTTCCCTGAGTCGGTTAGGAGGACTGTGGTTCCATGCCCTGCTTCGGGCATGGGTGCAGGCTTAACTGGGCCTGTCAGGTATGGCTTCCCTGCAGAACGCCATTATCACATAGAAACTGGGGCCCCTGAGCGGGTCTGCCCCTCTCCCCCTCCAAGGTTGAGAGAGTCTATCTGCCTAACCCCTAAGGGGATGTGGCATCTGTACCATAAGCTTTCGGCCTGGCGCCCTTGACAGGGCTGTCTGTCCCCCATGCCCCAGGGGTCCTCCGGCCGCTGGTGGCGTGTTCGGATTTCTTTCTAGGCTCTAAGGAGCCTTCTGGATATTGAGCCCTCTACTGCAGGGTATTGGTGATCACTGACACCGTGGAAGCTTAAACTAAGCCCCCGGTTGCGCCCGTTTACGCACTGGGCTCAGGAAGGGTGTGATGTCTCACACGGCACCAAGGGGCATTTCCCAGGGGACCCATCAGGCCCTCCTGTTCCTTTACGAAGCGGTTGTGGGATGGAACTTGACAAAACCGGGGCTCTACTCTGCCCCACCCTCTAGTTCCTGGTTGCATCGGGAGTAGGCCTCACCCAGTGCCTTTTTTTCCTTGGCTTTAGGGAGTTTACCGATATGAGGCCTCTGGTCCTCCGTCCTGGATAGTGATTCCTCCAGACAGCATTGCTTCTGGTGCGCTGATTGGCGGCTCGTCCTTTGACACCACTTGTCTCAGGGATCTTTGGGCTCTGAGGTGCCTTAGCCATTAGCCCTGGATGAGGGGTTTGCACCCGGGGTCTGGGTCTGCTTACCTTACTCCTTGTGGAGGCGGTTATTCTTCTAACTGGTTACTCGATAGTACCGCGGGGGAGCTTTCCATGCCCTTTTCCTTTTCCTTGTTGGTTACCATGGTACCTAATCTGGCAGGATGACGAAGGGGGCTTATTCTTCTGAATCCCCCGGGGGTTCCTAGGAAGGGACCTTGAAGGTTCTGGTTTCCTAGGTGAATTCTTGGTCATAAGGAGCACGTTGTGGGTCCTAGTTGGGGACTAATCCTTCTTGTACCTGTCCATTGGGGGACATTTTGCCATGATAGGACAGTGGTTGCTCCTTGTTCCTGCGGAATTCTTGGGCCTGGATCTATTCCAGGGGAGCCCTGATTCCTTAGGGGACTTGATATTCCTTGTCCTTACGGAAGTATCCCTCCCGTGGGAGGTTCTCTGTTGTGCCTCTGGGCTCACTCTGGCAGGGTTCTGTGGGACCCCGTCTCTATTACAGGGGTATACCCCTGTTATTGGCCAGATTGGTCTGCCCTGGTTGGGGCTAGTGGTTCTGGCTGGGTAGTTTACTTGAAAGACGTTATACCCTTGCCCTACCGGGCGCGGGGAGAGCTTGCGCTAGTCCCTGATGGCAAGCAGCACCTTATGCTAGGGGCCTGGGAGGCCCAGTGGGGTGTGGGTTCTCAGGGAGTTCTGCTGAGTTCAGCTGGACGGTAAGTTCCCTCATGAGGACTATTTTTAACATAGTATGGTGCTTTTACTTTAGACCTACTTTAGCGTTGGCAGGATCTGGGGCTTACCCTGCTGGAGATGACAGATCTCGGGGTGTCTTGTTCCTTGGAGGCTCTGGACTTTGTCTTCCTCTTTATTTTCTTCCTTCTGCCACGCTGGTTTAGCTTATGTTGTCCCTATGCTAATTGCTGGGGCTAAGCTCCTTCCCTGGTGGGATGATATCTGCTCCTGGGATTAGGGTCCTACAAGCAGTGTTTGGTATGGGCTCACGACTTGACTTGGTCTATGGTTGGGGCCCGATCTGTTCTTCTATTACGAGACCTGATCCAATCTTTTGTTTGCATTCTTCAGGGTCTGCTCAGGTGCATTCCTGGGGGATCCTTAGTTCCCCCTTTGGGGGAGGACTTATTCTGAAGCCCTACCAAGGGTTCCCACGGGTCTTAGTCAGGTCCCTGTCTGACCTGCTCCTTCCATCAGGATGCTCTTCTGGGGAGTTTACTCCAGTCAGTGGTGTGCCATAGGAACGGCACTATTGGTGGTCCTAGTCATTATATATATATTTCTTATGTATATACATGCTTTGGTATAGATCTATACCATTAGGTGAGGGTACCCGCCTCACACTAAGTTGGATTCAGGCGTTACTTCATCCTTTCTGCCTTGGACGGATCCTCTGGTCTCGGGACTATGGTCCAAATCACTTTGAGATGAAAGGGATCTGTGCCCCTCTACTGGGGTCAGAGACCTTATTTTGGGGTCTACCGGTGCCCCCTTCTTGACGTACCGGATTGATTGCTTCCCTGGACTAAGGGATTCGGTTGGTCGTCCTTCCGGACCTGTAGGACTCTTTCGGCTCTGCTGAATATTGTTGTTAGCACTTCTGCTGGTTCCGTCTACGACCTGGACTTGTATTCCCCGTTGGGAAAAGTTTTGAGTTACCATGGCTACCCCCTCTTGTAGTGGCATGGTTAGGCAGTTACTTTGGCCTATTCTTTTAGGGGAAGATTCTTCCTCCCTATTGTTTTTCGTTCTTTTACTATTAGTGCTTGGCTTTCCCTGTAGCACTATGTTCTGGTGATCAAGCTGGCTAGTCCGCTGCTTGCGCTCAGTTCTCCCTTTACAAGATTCAAAGGTTGAGGTTAGAGCATTGCTCTCGTCGTTGATAGCATGGTTTAGGGTGACAGTGCTTTACTGTTGGCTGTGCCTTTTCACGGGGATCCCACCCTATTGTGGACACTGCTATTGGATGTCCCATACGTTATGAATATGTTCTGGAGCAGGACGTGCTGTATGCTTAGAATAATACAAGTGTGAGAATCTCACCTGTAGAATTGGTATTATATGCATACAGCACGTCCTGCTCCACCCCACCCTGGTTTCACTTGTTCTGGATCCCCTGTATGGTGATTGTACTCACTTGGTGTTATTGCCAGACATTCTGGGTGATTTGTTTCTCCTGGCTTCTCTTCTCACTGCTTTTCAATGCTGGGGATTGTGGGAGGTCTTCCGGTATATGTAGGGCCGGGAGGAGCTTGTTTTCTTCATGATCTGCAGTGCACGGCGCTGAAGGCGGAGGTATACCCATACGTTATGAATATGTTCTGGAGCAGGACGTGCTGTATGAATATAATTCCAATTCTACAGGTGAGATTCTCACAGAATTGTATTTTTTGCTGATGATGATGATAATGTGTTTGGTGGTCGGGACTCCATGGAGGAGGGTGAGTTGTTTCAGGACTCCGCCTCCTCAGGGGAGCGACCTGGTGGCTATGACAGCGACCTTGGGTCTTCTTCGGATGAGGATATGTGGCTCCCTGATGACACGGAGAAGTTGCTATCTTCTGTGTTTGAGACCTTGCACATTGTTCCTCCGAAGGCGACCAAAAAGAAGCAGGGGGATTTATTCCGGCCTGAGAGACGACTTGTCTTTCCTGAGCAGGGCCATTTTTCCAAAATTTTTTTTAAGAAATGGGAAAGGCCTAATTAATTGCCGTTGGTGCCTAAGGGTCTGGACAGACGGTATCCTTTCTCTCAGGAGTTGGTTCGCCTCTGGTCCCGTCCCCCAGAGGTGGATGCCCCTGTGCTGGGGCTATCCAATGCCACGGTTATGCCTGGCGGAGGAGTATAAGGATCTTCTAGCCTGCGTGGACTTTATTGCATTTGTAGTCTCGGCTATGGACCTTAGCGTCCGACTTGGCGACAGGGCTTTGGCCCTGCTGGTTGCGCTTCGTCGCTCTATCTGGCTGCGGCAGTGGTCAGCCGACGCTGCTGCCAAGAAATCACTCACTTGTATCCCCTTCTTGGGGCTTCAGTTATTCGGGTAGCGTCTGGACCTCCTGACTAAGGATGGGAGACTCCCTCAGCAATGGAAGCCTGCACGGCCCTTTCGGGGTTCGTCTGCCTATCGCTTCTTTCGAGGAGGAAGAGGCTCTTTCTTTTCAGGTGGCCGCAGAGATTCCTGGGGACTAGTTAGGTCTCGCGGCCGACCCAATCAATCCTGGGGAACTAAATCCAAGCCCCCTGCCAAGTCCTCTCAGGCATGAGGGGGCACCCTCACCCATCCGGGTGGGGGAACGGCTTCTGCTATTTGCTCACGTCTGGAGACTGCACGTCTCGGATCGGTGGATTCAGGAGGTGGTGTCCTCTGGTTACAAAATAGAGCTGGCAGCTTGGCCGCCCTGTTCAGCGCCTTCTGCTGTCCGGGGTGATTTGTCCTGTGCCTCACTAGGAACAAGGTCGAGGGTTCTACTCCAATCTGTTCACGGTGCCCAAGAAGGACGGTACTCTGAGGCCTATCCTGGACCTGAAGGGTCTCAACAAGTTTGTCAGATTCTTTACGGTCCACGGTGAGCTCGCTTCGGCCTGGCGACTTCATGACCACGGTGGACATCAGGGATGCTACCTGCACATCCCGATTTTCCAAGGACATCAGAAGTTCCTGAGCTTTGCGCTGGAGGATCAGCATTACCAGTTTGTGGTGCTGCCGTTCGGGATATCCTCAGCCCCCCAGGTGTTCACCAAGGGGCTGGCGGGCGTTATGGCCCTCCTGAGGAACCAGGGTATTCGTGTTCTTCCTTATCTGGATGACCTGCTGATTGCGGCTCAATCTCTTCAGCAGGCCGAGAGCGATACCCCGACGGTGTTGTCCACTCTTGAGGATTTCGGATGGGTGATCAATTATCCCAAGTCTTCCATCACTTCATGTTGAAGCTATGTGAAGCAACATGGTTTCTTGGCCTCCCCGCATGTTTCTATTTACTGCTTTTGAACCACTGGGGATTTGTGGGAGACATCTGCCTTATATGGAGCCGGGAGGAGCTACGATTTTTATCTTGCAGTGACTGCGCCACCTAGTGGCGGATTACCCACATGTAAGAAGTGGAGCGACCTGAACAGGACACAGCCAAAAACAATTCTACAGGTGAGTACTCACAGAATTGTATTTTTAAAAACATAAAAAAAATAACAAATGACATACAAGACAAACAAACATAGAGGATGCGTAGGCAGTGGAAAAATGAAAATGTAATATTCCATCCATAAATAATCCAATAAAACACAAAACAAAAGATGTTCAAAAATATGCAGAAATTATGTGCAAACCAGCCTTATAATAATATAAAGTGCAATTGTGAACAATAAAGCCCAATATCTAGACCGATTCAACAATGCATAATGTGCTACTACCAAAGGGAGACCACTCCTATAGAAAAACCACCATTCCACACTAAGATCCATAAAAAATCACCCATAAATGCAATAATCCATGAATCAATGGCAATACACCAAACAATAATCCGAATTGTCAGGTCTCTCCACCACCTGCCAGCATCCAGAGCCATGCGTTCCGTGGGCAAACTTACAGTTCCTCAGGCTGATATGTTGATAAATGGCCTGTGTTTAAATACTCCCCTTGCTCCCCCCCCCCGCCGCCAATCACTTCCGGGTGCGGTGGCCAGCACAATTGCTGCCGGGGGTTGAAGGGCGGCATGTCCAATCGTGTGTGCATGCACGCAGCCTCCCACCACCGACCGGCGCGTTACTCAGCAATTGAGGACACGTTGGAGGATCAGCAATGAGCAGGCAATGTCACACATACATACTATATGTAAACAAACAATGAATATATACAGCATATTTACAATATCTACAATATATGTATATGCAAATTACCATCGAACAAATAATAACTTTTACTGTAGTGCAAACACATCAATAACATTAATTTCTCTGTAGCATATCTGATCCTTGTCGGACCAATCTGCACTGTTATTATGTTATTATCAGGCTTAGCAGGTGGGTCTGGGGGGGGGGTGGTCCGAAGTATCCACCTTGAGTGAGCATAGATTATTTTTATTGTTTTAGAAATTGAAAGGCCAAGCAGCGGAGAAGCAGACGCCCAGAAAGGAGACCGCGCCTTTGGGTCAACAACCTCAGTCGGTTAATGAATTTGAGCGACTTGTCCTTACTTCGCCCAACAACTCTGCCCATTGGATTCAGTACATGGATTTCCATCTCCAGGCCACTGAGCTGGAGCAGGCTCGGGCTGTGGCCGAAAGGGCCCTGCAGACCATCTATTTCCGGTAAGACTGAGAAAAACTTTAAACATTTCAAGTAATCCATGAAACATAAAAACGTCATATTGGACGTATCCCAAACGCAGTGCATGATTGGCTGCTGCATGCCAAGTCCTGATTGGAGCAAACAGAAAATAGAACTCAACTTTTTTTCTTTTATAAATTGTTTATTTAAAGAACCTTTTACAAATTACAACGTGCTTCGTACAGAAAGTTTGGAAATATCAAACATAAAATGACAAGTGTTTATGTCCGTTTCACAGATTAACATCAGTACTATTATAAAAAGAAAATGCATAACTGCCGCATGCACCCCCCTCAAGAATATTGCCAGGGAGCTTATTACTCATTAACCATTATTGGGGCACACGGCATGGTAGCATTTGACTAGAAACACAGGAGGAAAAAAACAGAAAAGACAGAGACATTAGGGGGTGGGAGGGGGGGCTAGCTTCCCGTGACACACCGAGCAGCCGTGTACACTCTGGGGACTCGGTGAATTCAATCCACCTATACTAGGTCGTCACAGACCTCTCGTGCCTCTCTTCCCTGAAGAGGATGAGGTTCTCAAACCTCATTATTTCGTTTACCTTCCTGATCCACAGAGCGATCGATAGGGGGTCTGTGCTTTTCTACGACTGTGGAATACAGGCCTTAGCCGCGTTCAGCAGGTGACAGAGGACTGATCTATGGTACTTTTTCAGCTGGGCCTCTGAAAGGTGGAGGAGGCACAACGCTGGGTCTGCAGGAACTTCCGAGCCGGACACTTGTTCTGCCACCTTCTTGACCACATCCCAAAACCCTTTGAGTCTCGGACAAGCCCAAAACATATGCAGTAAGTCCCCCGTCTCCTCTCCACATCTCCAGCAATGGGCAGGGATACTCAGGCACCATCTGTTCAGGACAGACGGCACTCTGTACCAACGCATGAGCAGTTTATAGTTGCACTCGGTGAATTCAATCCACCCATACCAGGTCGTCAGACCTCTCGTGCCTATCTTCCCTGAAGAGGATGAGGTTCTCAAACCTCATTATTTCGTTTACCTTCCTGATCCTCAGAGAGATCGATGGGGGGTCTGTGCTTTTCCACGACTGTGGAATACTGGCCTTAGCCTTAGGTGTGTTTAGCAGGTGGCAGAGGACTGATCTATGGTACTTTTTCAGCTGGGCCTCTGAAAGGTAGAGGAGGCACAACGCTGGGTCTGCAGGAACTTCCGAGCCGGACACTTGTTCTGCCACCTTCTTGACCACATCCCAAAACCCTTTGAGTCTCGGACAAGCCCAAAACATATGCAGTAAGTTCCCCGTCTCCTCTCCACATCTCCAGCAATGGGCAGGGATACTCAGGCACCATCTGTTCAGGACAGACGGCACTCTGTACCAACGCATGAGCAGTTTATAGTTGCACTCCTGATATTTGGTGCAGATTGAGGTTTTGAGAACTCCACTTTTAATGGCGACTACCATCATCCTAGTTCCTGACAGCCACTTGGAGTTACCCAGTCCACCGCAGAAGGGGTTAGCCCTGAAATGCATGATTGGTGAACTGGGGACCCCCAAGTGACTGCCATGAATTAGGATGATGATTAAAAAAGTTTGCTTTTGTTTTCTATTGACGCCATGTTTCTGGATCTATTGGGCAATTCTTTTTGTGATCCTAGAGAGGAGCAGGAGAAGCTGAATGTATGGGCGGCCATGTTGAAGATGGAGAACACCTATGGCACAGAAGAGACTCTCATGAAGACGTTTGAGCGGGCTGTTCAGTACAACGACCCTCTGAAGGCCTTCCAGCACTTGGTGGACATCTACATCCAGGCAGAGAAGAACAAGGTAAACCAAGGAAGGGTCCCCTATCCTCTTGTACGCTTTTCTGTTTTCCATAATAAGAGCACATAACATAAGGCTGATGTGGGCAAGTGTCTCCGTCCAGTCTTTTTGAGGTATGGAGGGTCCCCTGGTCTTTGGCACCCCAAGTCGCTCCTTCCATGCAACTGGTTAGCTCCAGAGAGTAAAGGTGGGGGGGGGGGTCGCTCCATCACTACTATTTATACAAAACTATTTAACGTTAATAATTTTGTATAAATAGTAGTGATGGAGTGACTCCCACCCCCTTTACTTAGCTCCAGAGAGCCTTTCCTTTTTCTCCCTGTGCTCCAACAGGGGGACCTGTAAATGGATGCAGGTGGGCGTGAGGTGCTGCAATGTGCAGCTGTTCACAGTTCCCCTGTCAGAGCTCTGCCAAAAAAAGTGAGCTTTTCTCAGTTGCAGGTTTGCTAGCAAAGTAAAGGAGAGGGTTAGAGTGCTACTGACCTGGATCCTCCAAGGATCAAAGAAGGTGGAGGGATTAGGTCCTCTTTAAAGTCCACAGAGGACAGGAAGTACTTTTATTTATTTATTTATTTTTGTTAACCCACGGAACTGCCTTTTCTTTTGTTTCCAGGAGGCTGACGAGCTTTTCAACACAATGGTGAAGCGCTTCCGTCAGGAGAAGTCCGTGTACTGGAAATACGGCCAGTATCTGCTCAAACAAGGCCAATCGGAAGCTGCCCATCGCTTATTACAGCGAGCGTTGAAGTGTCTCCCAGAAAAAGAGCGTAAGTCAAAAGATCTCCTGCTTGCTTTACCGCTCGTGAGCCTTCTGTTACTGTGACCACCTGCTACTGGATGCTGCTATCCTATGTTCTTCTGCTGATTAAAGTGGACCAAAAACGTTAGAACTTGGCCCTGGAGCCTAAAAGGACCAGGTGAAAGCTTTCTTTAGGTTTATGCCCCATATACACTTCTTGTTCTTGGATCCCTGTTGTGCTTTGGCATCGGCAAGCTAACTGTCTGCATTGCTGCTTCCCCTGTTCTGCGTGCCCCTGCTGGCAAACATCTAAGTCTGCTGGGTGGTCAGGTTTCATAAATTGCCCCCAGAGCAGCAGTCCATGATCTTTCTTGCCATGGTAGCCGCATCCACCACTGAGATACAAATAGATAAGAGAAGATATATATCCTCTGGAGGAGGAAGTGGAAGTCCAGTGACTGTATATATCCGCACCCCTGGTGCTCAGACTGTCCATGTGGCAGTTGCAGGTGCCCCGGGGACTCTGGATCCCGGGCGAGGTAAGGGTTTTTTCTGTCTTGTAACCCCGGTTGCTAGGCCACTGGACGTCCACTTTAAAGTACCTAGGATTTTGTCTATCCTGGGTTTTGGTCCTTGCCCCTGGGGGATGTCCCGCTGTGTGAAACCCCCCAGGTCGTCCGAACAAACTTAACTCTTCCCGGTCCTATCAGTCCACTCCTCCAATCAGTGCGCTCGGATCCACTCAAGCCCCTTAGCCCAGGAGCTTGTCTAATACGAGCGGATCTGCGCATGCCATACACGAATGCCTGGCGCGGGCATGCGCCTTGCTGGAGGGATAGCAGGGAGGCAGCTCGCGCATGCGCCGATGGACCAGAGAAGAAGGAAAGTTTATGGGCGACGTAGGGTTTCACACAGAGGGGCATCCCGATTTTAGATGCCCTGGGGTGTAGGAAACCAATCGGCCTGGTAATCTTATACATTCCTGGGCCGATCTCCGTGTGTTTTGGTCCACTTTAATAAACAGAAAACAGTTCCGTATAATAGTGTTGGTCAGGAGCACCCTGTCTTTAAAGCAGTGTGCGCTGCACCTGGACCAGCTCAGCCTGCAGTTCTACAAGGGATCAAGCCTGCAGGCCGTGGCAAGTAAGTGAGGTCTATTATTTTCTAATTGCCTGGTCAGTTAAATTTGAGAGTTCAGGGCTGTAAAATACCCCCCCCACAACACAAGCAGATCCCTTGTGCGAAAAGGGTTACATGGCAGAATTGGTCAGGTGGAGAAACCTACCCACTTGGGTTTTTCCGGCTTCAATTCTCCCCGTGTCCCAAAAATGGGACCCGAGCACCAACGGGAGGCTGGGAAACGGAGTTGGGCAATGGAAGGCAGGTAAGTTGATGTGCTTCTCTGCTTGTTCTTCTCCCCTGATCTACGATGTAGTGCTTAGTCTCTCTGCCAGTGTCATGGCTCCCTGGCACCTAGCATTGCAATATGAAGCACTGGACAGATGGGACAGATTTTGTTTCTCAGTGTCTTTGCCCCATTCAATTCTTTCTCCCCGCCCCAGCTAGGCGTGCACCCATGTCAGGCCTTTCTAAATGGCTGGGGGCGAGAATGCGTCCAGTCCATTCAGAATTCCTTGCCACACTGAAGTCAATGCTGCAAAGGAAATCTGAAAGGAACAAGTGGCGCTGATTGGCTAAGTGACCCCCGCATACCAATTGTGGTTGATTCTGGGGCCCCGCCAGAGAGGAACAAAACCAGAGATGGCCAATTGGGTGGTGATCCACTCTAAAAGGTTTTGCTCTTCTTTATCCTCAGAGTTTCAGCATCATACAGTCATACCCATCGTCATGGCCATATAAAGAACCTCTTCCTCTGATGATCTCTTCCAATAACCTTTGCTTCAATTCTTTTTTTTTTTTTATTCTAGATGTTGATGTGATTTCCAAATTCGGTCAGCTTGAGTTCCGCATGGGCGATCCGGTGCGAGCCAAAGCCTTGTTTGAAAGCACCCTCAGCAGCTACCCGAAACGTACGGATATTTGGTCTGTTTACATCGATATGATGGTGAAACATGGCAGCCAGAAGGAAATCAGGTGGGTTAATGCTTTCTGACATGAAGGATGAACAGGCTTTATAGGAGTAGTCTAAAAACTGGACCCACATTGAGGCCGGCCTAAACCCACCATAGCACAGAGGGGCACTGTAACCTGTAACCTATCTGCTCCTACTAACTGTGAGCCCCAAATGTAGCCTCCTACTGGAGATGGTGCAGGTGTCCCTAAGGCATGGCTCACTGATGGTGTGAGGGGTAGGTTAGTTAATTAATATCCACTCATAAAAAAGGTATATACTTCTAAATATATAAATAAACCAGCAAAGCCAATAAGTAATAACGGGTGTTGGTCCGGTTTAAGACTTCAATTGGGCAACCAAAGAAAGACTTCAATTGGGCAACCAAAGAAAGCCTAATGTATTTGATTGGCTGGTGGGGGGTTGGTAGAAGGCAAAGGCAATTGTTAGAACATTAGGACCATGCTAAACATAGCCAGGCTCAAAATGTTTCCCATTTTTAAATTGAAGAAGAAATGGCTGAGTTATTGATGTTTACAGTTTCACCTTATGATTTCTCTTCTGAAGCATGTGAGCGTGGCCCTTGGCTCTGTGATGCTGCATAATAATCAGCATAATGGTCGGGGTCTGTGGGACAGGCATGCTCATCACCTTGGCTTTTCTGCTTCTCTCCTGGTGTCTGTGATGCTGCATAATAATCAGCATAATGGGGGGGGGGGGGGTCTGTAAGCCAGACATCCTCATCACCCTGGCTGTTCTCCCTCTCTCCCAGTATCCACAGTCTGATAATGTGGAGCTTTAGACTACCAGCTTAGCCCTATGATTGGTGGTCTATGGCAATTCAGGGGGTGTGTCACTACTGCAAAAAGCAGGGAGGGGAGAGCGCAGCCATGATGAGGCGAGCTGCTGCATGTACTTTGCCTACAGAGTCCCTTTGCGCTTTTACTATGCCGCTGTGAGTGGTTGAAAAAAGCTTAACAGAGCGCTAGACGCTCCTCCGCCTCCCTATGCAAGCAATTCAGAAATGCCTGATGTGGGTACACGCCTCAGCTGGAGGTGCATGCGCCAGGGGCTGGTGGTTGCTCCTCTTTAAGACTCCAGGCTCACCTGACACAGCTTTATTTAGAGGAGACCATTTTTTAAATACGCAGTTGATTAGAAGTAGGGCTATTTGGGTAAATCAGTGTAAACAGTTCAGCATCCACCCCAGACGTGGGAAGTAGCAGATACTGTTTGCATGTAATTACATTTATAGAATAATTTCCTCGCTAATGCTCTACATCATTTATTCGTCTCATCCCGAGTTCTCTGCTGTGTGTGCAGAGATAAAGGAAGTCTGTGTATAAGCCAAACAAAGACCAGTTTGTTGGGCCTAATTGTAATGCTGGACGCGACCAAAAAAAAACGCCATTTTTAATGTTTTGTTAAATTGTCATTTTTGTTCATTTCCCAGAGATATATTCGAACGCGTCATCCATCTGAGTTTAGCTGCAAAGAAAATCAAGTTTTTCTTCAAGCGGTATCTGGACTACGAGAAGACGCACGGCACGGAGAAGACGGTGCAAGCAGTCAAGGAGAAGGCTCTCAAATATGTTGAATCAAAGGGCTCCATGGACACCAGCTAGAGCATGAGTGCCCACCGCTCATCCTGAGGGGCGGGGGCTTCCATCTGTGACTGTGTACATATGCTGCAGATACCCTTGATGGGAAAGGGTGGTCCTTCCCGAGATGACTTTTTGTTGCCATTCTGGCTGTGCGCGTGACTGCTCTCTGGATGGTTCTCAGATGGTCCAAAGCGCATAGAAAAAGCACGCGCATTCAAGATATTACTAGGGTCGGCTGCCAGGGTGAAGCCTTTCCTTTTACTGTATATTGCTGCCATTTTATACATTGCTGAGGACTCGTCAGCTGTCACAAATAAATGCGGCCGTGTGAAATTTACCCAAGAGGAAGCGCATATTTATTTTTCTAAACCCCTCCAAGACTTAGAAGGTGAGCAGCTGTTGTGTCGGTTCATTATACAACCTCCAGTTCCAAAAACATGGGAGCCTGTATAAAAAGAAGCCGGAATAATACAATTCTGTGAGTACTCACCTGTAGAATTTATTTTGTAGTATACAGCACGTCCTGTTTCTCTAAATTCTTTACGCTTGGGATATCCCGCCACAAGGTGGTGCAGTGGACTACAGAAAGGCTTGTGGCATCTCCCGGCCCTATAAAAGGACAGGACCCTCCCACAAATTCCCAGTGTTACAAAGCAGTTAGACAAGAAGCCAGGAGAATAAAAATGAAGGAACCCCAACCAAACATTTGAACAAATCACCATACAGAGGTAACCAAGAAAAATGATAACATGGGAGGGGTGAAACAGGACGTGCTGTATACTACAAAATCAATTCTACAGGTGAGTACTCACAGAATTTTTCCAAGTATACAGCACGTCCTGTTTCACTAAATTCTTTACGCTTGGGATGTCCAAAAGCAGTGTCCCTAAAGTAGGGTGGGATCTTTGCGGCCAAAAGCAGCATCAGCTGAGGCCCCAACATCAACCTTGTAAACCTTGGAAAAAGTATGAACAGAAGACCAAGTAGCGGCCTTACAAACTTGGTCGACATAAGCCTGGTGCTGAAAAGCCCAAGAGGCACCAATAGCACGAGTGAAATGAGCAGTAAAGCAGAAGGGAGGTTCCTTCCCCTTAGCAGAATAGGCTTGCACCACCGCCTGACGGATCCACTTGCCGATAGTGGATTTAGCCGGAGGCAAACCCTTCCTAGACCCAGAAGTGAGAACAAACAGAGCATCAGACTTCCTAAAAGTCTCAGTAGCAACCAAAGAGAACTTCAGTGCCCTGACCACATCCAGAGAATACAGAGTCCGCTCCTTGGAATTAGCAGGATTAGGACACAATGAAGGCAAGACAATGTCCTGATTGAGATGAAAGGTAGACACAACCTTAGGCAAGAAATCTGGCTTAAGCCGAAATACCTGTTGCCGCTCAAAATAAGGAGGTTTGAAGGAAAGCGCCGCTAGCTCAGAAACTCACCTTACAGAAGTGATAGCCACCAAAAAGGCTACCTTAAGAATCAAAATGGGCAAGGCGGCCTTACGGATAGGCTCAAAGGGAGGCCCTTGCATAGCAGACAACACCAGATTCAGATCCCAGACTGGTAGCAAAGGCTTACGGGGTGGACGCACATGAAAGACACCAGCCGGTGATTGGCAAAAAATCTTTGGAAAAAAATTGCCAGAGCTGAAACATGGCCTTTGAGGGTACTAAGTTGAAGGCCCAAATCCAAACCATGTTACAAGAATTCCAGAATTCTGGGAAAAGAAAACACCCTACAGGGAAGAGACTTGGACTCACACCAGGCAATGTAAGCATGCCAGACCCTGTAATAGATAAAAGACGAGGACTTCTTCCTAGTCCTAATCATGGTATCAACAACAGAAGCAAGTAACCCCTTTTCCATCAAGATGGAGGTTTCAGCAGCCAAGCCGTTAAAGCCAACGTTTGTAAATTGGGGTGGCGTAGCTGCCCCGAGTGAGGAGATCTGGATCCTTGGGCAAGACGTACCGGTCTACTGCCAACTGCACGACGTCTGCGAACCAAACCCTTCTTGGACAACAAGGGGCCACCAGGATGGCAGGTACCTACTCCTGGACTATCTTGCGCATGACCCTGCCCAGGAGAGGAAACAGAGGGAACACATAGAGAAGCCGAAACTTCTTCCAAGGAATAGCCAATACATCCGCGGCGAAGGCCAGAGGAACCTGAGACAGAGAGACAAATCTGGGAAGTTTGTGATTGTGACGAAACGCAAACAGGTCCACGTCCAGCTGTCCCCAGCGATGACACAGGGAGAGAACACCCGGTTGTTGAGGCACTATTCCCCCATACAAGACGTCCCCCTGCTCAGGGAGTTCGCCTCCTGGTTCTCCACCCCCGGAATGTAGACCGCTGAGATGCCGGGAACATGCTGTTCCGCCCAAGACAGGATCAGGGACACTTCCTTGAAGGCTTGCTTGCTCAGAGGGGACAGAGCAAACTCTTGATCCAAGGACACAGGGTCCCGATCCCAAACTAACAAGAGGAGTAACTAAAGATGTCTCATGTGAAACTGAACGAAGGGGACTGCCTGGAAGCAGGGCACCATCAGGCCCACCAACTGCATCCCCTGACGGATGGAGGGATGAGGACATGATAGCAGAGCCCGAGCCTGCATCTGAAGATCCTCCACCTTCTGCTGAGGAAGGAACACCCCGACCTGAGAGGTATCCAGAGTCATGCCCAGAAAGGACCTCACCAAGGACGGGGACAGAGAAGACTTGGGAAAGTTGAACACCCAGCCGAAGGACTCCAGAGTGGAGGTCACCATCTGAGTGTCCTGCTCGGCCCGAGGAAAGGACTGGGCCACAATCAGGATGTCGTCCAGGTAAGGAATGATGCGGATGCCCTGGATCCGTAGCAGAGCCATCACTCCCGCCAGTATCTTGGCGAACACCCGAGGTGCCGAAGGGCAGAGCCGCAGACTGGTAATGCTGATCCTCCAGCGCGAACCTTAGAAATCTCTGATTACCTGGAAAGATAGGCACATGAAGATGAGCATCCTTGATGTCCACAGTGGTTATGAAGTCGCCCGGCTGAAGGGTACTGACAGCAGAGCGTAGCGTCTCCATGCGAAAATGCTTGAATCTGACAATTTGTTAAGTCCCTTCAGATCTTGTAACCGGAGGACAATACCTCCTGTATCCACCGGTCTGAGACGTGAAGCCTCCAGACGTGAGCAAAGAGCCGAAACCGTCCCCCCACCCGGATGGGTGAGGGCGTCCCTTCATGTCTGAGGAGGCTTGTGAGAGGGTTTGGGCTTGGTATCCAGGAGAGACTGGGACGACCACAGGATCTGCCACGGCCCCAAGAATCTCTGCGGCCACTAGAGAAGAGGGAGCCACGACCGCCTCTGGGAGCCGAAAGGGAGGGAGGAGGATGGAGGACCCCCGAAATGGCCTCTAAATCAGAAAAAGTAAGAGAGTACTATAGCCTCCCCCCCCCCGCCCCCCCCCCCCCCGCTACCAGCTGTAGCACCATCAAGGAGACGCTTGAGCAGCCTCTTGAGGGCAATAGCAGTAATGGCAGCGGCACAGGTCGGACGCAATCCAGCCCCCACACAGGTAAAAGCATGGCAGGCCAATTGATCCATGCGCCGGTCCTCACCATCCCTCAGAGAGGTAGTGTCAGGGGAAGGCATGACCGAAGTATTGGACAAGCCTTCTTAACAAGATCAGCAGGAAAAGAATACCTTTTATCCAACCCTTGGGCACAGCAGGCAGCCTGCTAAGACGTTCCTATTCTTTAAGTACCAAAATGGTAAAATGTTCCTGCTCAGGGAACTCTGGACGCTGTTTACCAGGGCGAAAGAGCTCCCCCTGCTTTCTCTTAGCCACCTCAGGGGCAGCAATGTGCAATATATCAAAAATATGTGACAGCAGATTATCAGTGTCCTCAGGGTACCATGAATCCTCGCTGGACACCGACCCAGGTCGAGCCCTCACTATCGCAACCCTCCTGCTGGTTCCCAGAGGAGTCAGAATCCTGGGAAAGTCCCCCCATCTCAAGGGGGTGACAGCCACCAAACTCATCAATCCCCACATACACCTTAACAAGGGGGGAGGGCCTGGGATCCAGGTGCCGCTTCTTGCCAGAGGCCTTCCTAGGAACAGGTCTGGCAAGCTGCCCCTCAATGTTAGCCACCCGCAGAGCCAAATCAGAATGAGACTCCCTGCTAACAGTGCCCTCACAGGGGCCTAGTTGCAGGAGCGGGGGAGTAGGGGAAGCAGAGGGAGGCGCAGAGCCAGGAAGCGAAGCAGGCAAACCAGCTTGTAGCGCAATGACACTGTCTGCACACGGCATTCGCACACCATGACACTGTTAATCACAGGGGATACCCACACATGGAACATAGCCGGGCTTGCCCCGCAGGGCCCCCAAGCACTCTATCCCCTGAAGCCTCCATATGGTGATGAACACAGGCGTAATAGACCAGTGGTGGGTAAAGGCTTAAGACAGAAGCCACCCGGGATGCCCTCCCACGGGATGCCCCCAGAAGTCTATTTTGTTAAGGGGGAATGAGGGGGAGGAAGGAGTAAGCCGGGAGAACCACAACCCAATGGTATCCCGTCTGAAAAACATAAGTAAAAATACACATGAGCATCCCACAGCACATGAAAATCCCAGGGTCAATAAACCCCCCCCCCCAAGGGGCACTCGCGGACCAAAGACACCGCAAGGTCACTCAGGTACAGACCGCTAGGTAAAGCAATCCACCAGGGAAAGCAGCGCTGCAGCCGGGAATGAAGAAAACCAGACACGCAGGTTGCACAAAATGGCGCCGGCTGAGGTACCTCGAGGGGCGGGCCGCAGGGGAACAGCGCGATCCACAGCATCACCAGGCCCCGCCCCCCCTCGAAGAGCGCGAAAACGGTGCTTACGTGACCCGGCCAGGGCCATGACAAAGCAAAATTACCTCAGGTTATAGCGCCCACAGCCGCGGAGCGTAGTGCAAAGCTAAAAACACCAAAAAACACACCAAAATCGCCAAATTACCTCAGAAAAAAAAACACTCACCACCACTGCCACCCCCCCCCCCCCCCCCGAATGGAGTCAGAGAGAGGGGAGAAGAGAGGGAGACGAGGGGAGGCAGCGGTGAGTATCCATGGCCAGGGAGGGGAGGGGGAGCCCCAGAAGTAAAAGAAGACATAGTCCCCAAATAACTCACCCCCTCAGAAGGCAGTGCATGAACTCCGCATCCCAATCAGGCTCACCATAAAGCCTATGGCCGGCTCCCCTTTGTAGTACAGGGTCTGCGGCTTGGAGCAGCGCTCCTGGAGCACTTGACCCTAGTGCTCTTCTACCTTCACCCGATCTGTCAGCCGAGGCTGGGAGGCAGTGGGAGTCCAGAATCGGATGGGAATAGACTTGCATGGCCGCAGGCTGGTAAGCCCCGCTCGCCTGCGCAATAGAGAGAGAGAGCCATCTTCTATCTTCGCAGTCCGACTGCAGAAGGAAAACTGGGAATTTGGGAGGTTCCTGGCTTTTTATAGGGCCGGGAAATGCCACAAGTCTTTCTGCAGTCCACTGCGCCACCTTGTGGCGGGATATCCCAAGCGTAAAGAATCTAGTGAAACAGGACGTGCTGTATACTTGGAAAACAATCATTTTGAAATCTCATATAACCTTTATTCACAATAGAACACGGAAGTTGACAATTTACCATTTCATTTGAACAAATTAAAGTGGACCCAAAGTGGCCCTGGAGACTATCCCGAACTGGGATGCTCCGCTGCATGAAAGCCCTCGGTTTGCCCACAATTCTTACCTCTCTGCTGCGCTCACGGGCGAATGTGCAGTTGACACTGGCATCACTCGCATCCCATCTCGGATGTGCGCCCCCAGTGCCCACCGCAACTCAATGGATGTGTGTGGCTGCATACTGGCTTATTTCGCATTTCAAAAGAGGAAAACACCAAAAACATGACAAACAGGCAGTTTTCCTTTAAAGTGGACCAAAACCCAGAATTTTGACTACAGGGATAGCGGGGATGCAGCTGCTGCTCACGCATGCGCCGTTGGACCGGAAAAGAAGGTGAGTTTTCACACAACCTGGGGGTTTGACATCCTGAATCTGGATGCCCTGGCAGGAGCGAGTGTCCCCTATCCTGAGGTCTCATAGACTCCAGGGTGGGTTTTGGTCCACTTTAAAGCAGAATTGCAGTCAGTGGGAATGGGCTTTGATTTTTTTTTTCGCCCCTTCAGCCCCCAGTTCTCGGGATACTTCTTCATACATAGTCATGTTTTTCACTTCCCATCTGCCCCTGCGGCTCAGACAAGGCTTGCGCAAGTGCAGTTTCTTCAGCGCATCACACTCGACCCTGCAGCAGTATTGAAGGCGATGGAGGGGAGGGGGAATAGGCATGTGTCTAGGGCTCTGGCTTGAGTTCTACCAATCAGTGTTATAGGTTCAGATAATGTGGCTCTATGGCTCCGGCCGCACACCATGGGGTGCCTGTCTACTGGGCCATCCTGGGGTTGGATAGAACTAATGTTAAAATGAGTATCCTGGGTTTTGATCCTTTTCCCCTGTGTGACTCGCCTTTCCCCGGTCCTATGGTTTATGTGCGCCCTTTCATCCAGTCAACTTGCTCAGATCCGCTCCCGCTCCTTTATCTAAGCCTTCATATAAGGGAGCAGACCTGAGGGCGATTGCATCGCCCCGCTACCCTCTAACAGGAAGAGTGCCTGCCACGGGTGCGGGTGCCTGCTGAAGGGATAGTGAGGAGCAGCCGCTGCGTGCACATGCGCTGTCGGACTGGGGGAGAAGGGGAGTATATTGGGTGACCCGGGGGCTTTCACACAAATTCAGGATGCCCAGGTGGGGGGGGGGGGGGGGGGGGGAGGGAACAAGCGTATACTTAAAGTGGGTTTTGGTCCACTTTAACTATACAAAAACATTTAGAATGCAAAATGGTGAGGAGGCTGGGGACATGTTTGTCACATCTAGTTTAACCTTGGACCAAAACCCCCCAAAACAATTCATTTTTTTTTTGCTCCCCCACCCCAGGTACATTACTGTTTGGGTGTTTTCTGCCACAATGCTGCTTGGTATTCCTGTTACAGTGATTTTAATTTTTGTTTTCCCCAGCTATGCCATTGGTTTCTGGCAGGATACCAGTGTTTTAAACTATCTATCTAAGCCCCCTACTTGCAATTAAAGCCTATTGAAAATAGTGCTAGAAGGAAAATAAGAGCCAAGAGATGATTTAACTTTCCCTTAATTTTTCCCCAATTTTTAGACTTTGAAGCCAAAATAGTTTTTATCCAATTCATTACCAGGACACTAAGAGGAGTTGATAATGGAAGGTTTTTAAGCTTAAAGCGGACCAAAACCCACCAGACTTGTGAAATTAATTTGGACAAAGTCCCTGCCAATACTCCCTTATTAGGGTGTACAACTAGAAACTGATACTTTTGAATTGTCCAGGAACACTGGAATTTATTTGATGTCCGTCTGTGTAAAATGTCAGGCGATCAGTCATTGCGTAGATATGGCAATGACATCATTGCCACACACAACTATGGCAATGAATAGAGGAGGCAGAGCTTTACAACTAAAACAGGCGCCATTATCTGGGATTAGAGTGAAGCAGGAGTGGTGAAAATTGGCAAAAGGTCCTCCTCATGGGGGAAGTAATTCAGAGGATGCTAGTTAAAAATGTGGGGTTTGGTCTGCTTTAACCTTCCATAGGAGGTGGTTGGCCTGCGATCCTATACCCATGTTAACCACATACTCGGTCACAAGTGTCTGGCAATCACACGATTGCCTGTGTCCAATCTCAATTTGCCAATGGGCTTGCACATCAAACTTGAATGGTTTCTATTGTTCACCTGATTACCTCCTATTTGGTGCCATACACCATGAATCAGGAGGTGGTGACCTGAGGATAGTGCCGCTTTAACTTTGAGATGTGTTGTTGCCATCAGTTTCTACATAAAACTGTAATTTTTCTTTTCAGGTTAGATGGAAAATGTCTAACTTTCAACTTCTAATGTGGAATAAATTGAAAGTGAATTGCTACATTCTTGTTACATTTTACATCTTGGCTGAAAGATCACCTAAATAATTCACTATAGAACATGTAGAGATATAGATAAATATATACAGTGTTTTCGCTCCATAAGACGCACCCAGTGTTTGGAGTAGGAAAAATATTATTCTGAACCAAGTGGTATGCTAAAATCCCACTCCCAGAGCCTAATAACAGGATATGACTGAATCCCCCCCCCCCCCCCCAAATCACCCTATAACATGCAGTGTGAAAAATCCACCCAACCCCCTATACCAAGCGGCTTGGAGAATACCCACCTATAAGGCAGATTCACCCCCCCCCATCCCATGCAGAATACCCCCAGACCGCCCTATAATGGGCACCCCCATATCCACAATAACCTTGTGCAGAATACCCCCCTCCCTGTTGCCACACCCACTATTTCTCCATTTTCTTCTATGAATCTCCTATACGCTAATACTGCTACCGGGTCTTTTCGAGAATGGATTGAATTTAGGACAGTGCAACGCGTAGCCCGAGACAATGGGGCAACAATTGGGCGCTCGCCTTTAGTATAACTTTAATGTCCCACAAAAGAGAACTAAAGCATTCAGACAATTTAGATTGATGTATACAGACACCATATGTTTGCAAGAGACACATTTTAGAAAATCACAAAAGTTTTAAATAGAGACTTCCCTTTTATTTTTTACTGCCTCAGCAAAAACCAAAGCGAGAGGAGTCTTAGTTGCCTGCTAAAGAACTTTACAGTTCCAACAAGAAGTCATTAAAGACCTGAAGTTACATCATCAAGATGGGGAATATACAAAATAAACCTGTTACCATGGCAAATTATTATGACCAAACAGCATTTTTGAGAAATGATTACTGTGATCTCCAATCACACACTGGGCACCCTAATATGTGGATACTCAAATTTAATACACACTTATATTGACAGGCATTTTATTACTAACCCCTTGGGAAAGTCTTCACAAGAAACACCGGCAAAACTCTGAGTGCTTCTCTATTTATTCTTAGTATACAGTACGTCCTGCTCCAAAGTTAATACTTACAGTTGGGATATACTCCGCCAGATGGCGCCGGACTGCAGAGACATCGAAAATAGGCTCCTCCCGGCCCCTCAAATACCCAGGAACCTCCCACAAATCCCCAGAATTTCTCTGCAGTCTGGCTGCGAAGGACGAGAAATTGTCTCTCTACTCGCAGGTGAGCGGGGTTATTAACCTGCGGCCCTGTAGGACTATTCCCACCCATTCCACTAGTAATATGCCTCCCAGCCTTGGCTGCGCTGGTCGGGTGAAGGTAGGCAGCACCGCCGTTGGTGCTTAGGAGCGCTGCTCCACCACAATCCCCCACCAAAGGGTAGGCGATTCAGGCTTATGGTGAGCCTCTATGGGATGCCCCTCCCGCACTATTGCCCCTGCCTATCGGTGAGCCCTATTTAAGTGGCCGCCATCCTCCTTGTAGTCTTCGGGGGAAAAGAGGAGGGGGGGGGTGTATGTGTATAGATATGTATGTTATGCAGTCTGTGCTTTCTCTTTTCTCATTTCTTTTTTCTTGTGTCAGCCGCCACGCTGGCTTGTCTGTATTGCTTTTAAATTTACCGGCGCCTGGTACAAATTATACTCCCACGTCCCTAGCGGGTTATTGGGGCATCCAGGGTTGCTATATAGCGTTATTCCCTATCGGCGTATAGCACCACTATAATCACCATATGGAGGCATCTCAGGATAATGTTACCGGGGTCCCTTTGGGACAAGACCGACTGTGTGTAGCGTGTGGGCAGCCTCATGCTGACGCTGACAAGGCGCGGGTCTGTGTACCCTGTGCTGAGCAGGTGCTTGCATTGCAATCTGGCCTGCCAGTGGCTGCACCTCGCTTCACTTCACCTACTCCCCCAAGCTTAAATCTCACTCCTGCTGAGTTGCATACTAGTGGGGATTCTCAGCCTGATGTGTCTTCTAGACTGGCTACTGTTGAACAGATTATTGCGAAGTCTTTAGTGCGTAAGGCCCCTGCTAAGAAATGGCACTTGACGCCTAATGTTACTGTTTTCCCTATGGGAACTGAGGAGTTTATGAATCTGTGTGGCTATACCCCGTCTGATGAAGGGGAGCTCTTTTCTGATTCAGGCTCATCTGATGAGAGACCAAGGGGTCATGACGATTCTGGCTCTGACCCCTGGGCCCCGGATGACACTGACAGATTATTGACACAGATTTTTGAGGTTCTGTCTATCTCTCTCCCTGTTGAGGCTCCCAGGCAAAGAGGGGAGCTTTTCCATACAGCAAGATCACGTTTGGAATTTCCAGAGCAGGCACATTTCCATAACCTTGTGCTCAAGGAATGGGAGCGCCCCAGTAAACTTCCCGGGGGTTCCAAAGAGTTGGGACAGGAAGTATCCCTTTCCTGCTGAGGTGGTTAAATGTTGGTCATCCCCCCCCCCCCCCCCGAGGTGGATGCCCCGATCCTAGGGCTATCTAACACCTCTGTCATGCATTCCCCTGATTCTACTACCCTGCGGGATGCCGAACACCGGCATATTGATCAGCTGGCAACCCACGCCTTCGCATGTGCGGGGACAGTGCTGCACCCGGTCTGTGCCTCTGCCATTACTGCTGTGGCCACTAGAACCCTTATCAGAAATATGCTTGATAGTGCCCCTGATGATTTGCCTTGTGAGGTGTTTAATGCACTGTTGTGATGTTTTTGTAAATTTTGTCCTATCAGCATTGGATGACACCATCAGAATGTGTGCCAGAACTTCTGCCCTCGTGGTGGCTATACGCCGCTCGGTTTGGCTGCGCCAGTGGGCTGCTGACAACGCTGCCAAGAAGGCCCTCACTGGGTTTCCCTTTAAAGGACTACGCCTGTTTGGAGACCGCCTGGACCTTTTTGCTAAGGGAGGCAGGTTACCCTAGCGCAGGCGGCAACCTCGGCCCTTTCGGGGTCAGGGTTCCTTCTCCTCCCCTTACCGTGGTGCAAGACAGGGAAGGGGGGTGTCCTTCCCTGGGGCCCGGGGAGATTTCTGGGGTAGAGGCAGAGGACGTGGACGTCCTGGCTCCTCCTGGGGTCCCAAAGCTAAATCCTCTCCCAAGCCCCCTCAGGCATGATGGGGCGCCCTCACCCATCCGGGTGGGGGGACGGCTGCAGCACTTCGCTCACATCTGGAGGCTTCATGTCTCAGACCGGTGGATTCAGGAGGTAGTGTCCTCCGGTTACAAGTTGGAGTTTTCTGCCGATCCCCCTTCAAGATTCATCAGATCCCGGATCAGCTCAGGAGCTAGTGCAAGGCCTCCTGGAGCTGGGGGTCATCTGCCAGGTCCCTTTAAGAGAAAACGGCAAGGGCTTTTATTCCAACCTATTCACAGTACCCAAAAAGGATGGTTCTGTCAGGCCCATCCTGGACTTAAAGATTCTCAACAAGTTTGTCAGGGGCAGGCGCTTTTGCATGGAGACTCTGCACTCTGCCATCAGTTCCCTGCGCCAAGGGGATTTCATGACTTCTGTGGACATCAAAGATGCTTACCTTCATATTCCTGTGTTCCCAGGTCATTAAAGGTTCCTCAGGTTCGCTCTGATGGATCAACACTACCAATTTGTGGCCTTGCCCTTCGGCCTCACTTCAGCTCCCAGGGTGTTCACCAAGGTGCTGGCTGGCTCAGATGTCAGGGCGTACGCGTGCTTCCTTATCTGGACGACATTCTCATCACTTCCCAGTCTCTACATCAGGCAGAGTTGGATACTCAGCTGGTGGTGTCCACTCTGGAGTCATTTGGATGGGTGATCAACCACCCCAAGTTCTCACTGTCCCCTTCCTTGGTAACTCCATTCCTAGGAATGAATCTGGATACAGTTCAGGCAAGGATCTTCCTTCCTCAGCAGAAGGTGGACAGTCTGATTGCACAGGCTCAGTCCCTCCTAGCTTGTCCCCATCCCTCCATCAGGCAGGGGATGCAGCTGGTGGGCCTGATGGTGACGTGCTTCGATGCGGTCCCTTATGCTCAATTCCACTTGAGGCCTCTGCAACTTCACCTATTGTCTGTATGGGACAAGGACCCAGCGTCCCTGGTCAGGAGATCCCTCTTGTGGTGGATGGACTCAAGGAACCTGTTGGGGGCAGATCCTTTCTTGCCCCTTCCTGGGAGACGGTCACCACGGATGCCAGTCTGTCAGGTTGGGGGGGTTTCTGGAAGTCCCTGCGGTTCCAGGGGAGGTGGGGCCCTCAGGAGGCCCACACACCTATCAATGTCTTGGAGCTGCAAGCGATCAGGTTAGTTCTGGCTCGCTTGACTACTCATCTTCGGGGCCTGCCTGTTCAGGTGCGCTCGGACAACCAGACGGCAGTTGCCTACATCAATCATCGGGGAACGACCCGGAGCAAGGGATCCCTCCAGGAAGCGTCTCTGATCCTGACTTGGGCGGAGGCAAATGTCCCCTGCATTTCAGCTATGTACATCCCGGGGGTGGAAAATCACCTGGCGGACTCTCTGAGCAGGGGGACCTCTCGCCAGGGAGAATGGTCCCTATGCAGGGTGTTTCAATCTCTGTGTCACAGTTGGGGCCAACCAGATGTGGATCTGTTTGCGTCCCGCCACAATCACAAGCTCCCAGCTTTTGTCTCTCTGTCCAGGGATCCTCTGGCCCTGACCTCGGATGCGCTAGCAATGTCATGGCAGGACTTTCAGTTCCTGTATGTCTTCCCTCCAATCCCCCTGCTGGGCAGGGTTCTGCACAAGATTGCTCTGGAAGGGGTGCCAGCAATTCTGGTGGCCCCCAGGTGGCCAAGAACAGTGTGGTTCGCAGACGTGGTACAGCTGGCAGTAGATCAGTACGCTCTGCCCTTGGTGCCAGATCTGCTCACTACGCCATCCCAATTTACAAACTCTGGCTTTGACGGCTTGGCTGCTGAAACCTCCATCTTGATGGAGAGTGGGCTGTCTTCCTTGGTTGTGGATACTTTGATTAAAGCTAGGAAGAAGTCTTCCTCTTCCATTTATTACAGGGTTTGGTGTGCCTACATTGACTGGTGTGAGTCTAAGGCTCTTCCCTGTCGTGTGTTCTCTATTCCCAGGATTCTGGAGTTCCTGCAGCATGGGTTGGAGATGGGGCTCCAACTCAGTACTCTGAAGGGTCAGGTTTCTGCCCTGGCTATTTTTTTCCAGAAGTCCTTTGCTCAGCACCCTCTGATCAGGACTTTTTTCCCAGGGGGTCACTCATGTGCGTCCCCCACGTAAACCTATGGTGCCTGTTTGAGATTTGAACTTGGTTCCGTCAGCCTTGCAGGGTTCTCCTTTTGAACCTGTGCAGGATGCTGCCTTGGCCATTCTTACGCTCAAGGTTGTGTTTCTGGTGGCTATCACCTCTGTCAGGCGTGTGTCTGAGTTGGCGGCGCTCTCCATTCAGCCCCCCTACTATGAGAGACACCAGGACAAGGTGGTGTTTCGTTTCAAACCCGACTTTCTGCCTAAGGTAGTGTCTGCCTTTCATTTGAATCAGGATATTGTTCTTCCTTCTTTGTGCCCTAATCCTAGCAATGCTAAGGAGAGAGTTTTGCACTCTTTGGATGTGGTTAGGTGTCTGAAGTACTATCTGGTGGCTACTGCACCTTTCAGGAAAACTGATGCTCTTTTTGTGGTCCCTTCTGGTCCTATGAAGGGTCTGGCTCCTGCCAAGTCTACTATCAGCAAGTGGATTCGTCAGGCCGTGATTCAGGCCTACTCTGCTAAGGGGAAGAATCCTCCCTTCCGCCTTACTGCTCATTCCACTCGTGCTATTGGTGCCTCTTGGGCTTTTCAGCACCAGGCTTCTGTTGAACAAGTTTGCAAGGCCGCTACTTGGTCTTCTGTTCATACCTTTTCAAAGTTTTACAAGGTTGATGTCAGGGCCTCAGCTGATGCTGCTTTTGGCCGCAAGGTTCTGCAGGCGGCAGTGGTTTAAACTGCCTGCTGCTAATTTTTTCTTGCGGATCCCACCCTACTTTATGGACACTGCTATTGGATGTCCCACGTGTAAGTATTAGATTTGGAGCAGGACGTACTGTATACTAAGAATAATACAATTCTGTGATTACTCACCTGTAGAATTGGTATTATGAGTATACAGTACGTCCTGCTCCAACCCACCCTTGTTTTGCATTTTCCTGGATCCCCTGTATGGTGATTGTTATAGTTGATCATTTAAATTGTTTAATTCTCCCGGCTTCTCATTAACTGCTTTTCAATGCTGGGGATTTGTGGGAGGTCCCCGGGTATTTGAGGGGCCGGGAAGAGCCTATTTTCGATGTCTCTGCAGTCCAGCGCCATCTGGCGGAGTATATCCCAATGTAAGTATTAGATTTGGAGCAGGACGTACTGTATACACTCTAAAGGTGAATAATCACAGAATTGTATATCCGCATCAACTACATGAAATCTGAGACATTGAACCTCATTTTGCCACCAAATTTGGTGGATAGCCTTAGGAGCAGTTTTCCCTTTAAGTGGCAATCCACTGCGATAAAATATCTAGGGACCTTTATACATCTAACTTAGCCTGTACGAGCTTAACTTTCAGGAGCTCAAGTCTCTCTGCTTTATTGCACATTTCTTCCTCTCTTTTCAGCTTCTTCACATATTTCTCCATTTTTTACCTTCCCTCTATTTCTCTTTTTCCAGTTTTTCTTCCTTCCTCTCTCAGATTTCCTATTTTTGCCCTCTATTTTACTAGCTTTATACAGCACTCTCGATTTCTCCCTCTTTTTTTATTTTACCTTCAATCCAGTTTTTCTATTTTTTTTTTTTTTTTTTTTTTTAAAGATTCCAGGCTGGATGGCCGCTGGCTTTGCCCCTGGGGCAACCCAGATCGGGATGCCTGGCTGTGTGAAACTATTCTACTATGCAGTTTGACGTTTTAAACGTTTAAATTTAAAATATTTTAAGTTTATTATCCCCATAAAAAAAAAAAACACACAAACATTCAAGAAAAAAAAATATGAAGCTGCTTTCAAAATTTATTTTAAGAAAAAAGTACAAAACTTTCCAAAAAGGAATCCGTTAAAATCACCGATTAGGATTATTTATCAGTTTACAATGCCTGGATGTATAAATTCCAACATCTCAAGTTAAAACTATTTCATTTACATATAAAAGACTAAAGTGGCGTACCTGCTTAAAGAGGAAAAAAAAAAAAAAAAAAACACACCCGATTACACTTTTTGGGGTGGTGTTCCTCTCAGTGGGGGCATCCACCCAGGCTGCCCCATTCACTCACACGAGAATGAGTTTGTTAATTGGCTGAGGGGCCCACTCAGTCAGGACGCTCACTTCTTTCGACTCTGCTGGTGGCTAAGCCGTCAAGCAGTGCTGAGGGGATCCCACATTTCCGGCTCACCTCCTAGCAGTTGCGTGCCTGTGTTGCCCATTCAAGAAAGGCCGGCCATGGGTGCGGTGAGCTGGGATGCAGGCGAAGCACAGATATGTGGAGAGGGCTCTGGGACAAGGCAAGTGATACGGTGCTTTGGGGGGGGTCCTTTACATAGGGGGCATGGTCCAAGGAGTAGAACTTAGATGGGTCTGGAGTCTTGAGCTCCAGGGCTTCCAATGTTCCTCTTGTGGAGGAAGTGGACCAAAACCTGGGATGCAGGTCCCGATCCTTGTCCCCAGGGCACACCGATTCAGCCCAGTAAACTCACTTTTTCCCATGTCCTACGGCACATGTGCGACTTCTCATCCAATCAGCATGCTCGGCTGCGCCAGTTAGACTCGCCCTTAGCCGAGTCTGAGAGGTGCCAAGCGTACCGGCGGCTGCGCCCCCGCTGCCCTCTAACTGGGTGTGTGCCCCATGTGTATGGTGGACACATTGGGGGGGGCCCATGCTATTTTTTTAATTTATTAAAAGTACAACTCTGGGCAAACCACAAACTCACCCCGACATATGACATCATCCGCTACACAGGATAAGTCATTATAACTTCCTCTATATAGGAGCTATAGTAATATAAAACAAAAAAAAAAAATATAACAAACAAGTAAATGCAGGTGGCAGTGGCTATTGCTATACTGCTCTTAAGACTGTTCTAAAAATGGTTCTTTGGGGCATAATCAGAACTGGTTTTCCACAGAAAGGATGCATAAGATTATATAATATAAATTATACACACACACATATGTGTATATATAATTTTTTTTATATATAATATCCATGACTTCTGTTTACTTGTACCCACTGGGTAATTTCCCCCAATGTAAAAAGTTGAGGTTTTTATGGGGATGTCCGTTTCTTTCAGAAGTCTTTTTTTTCTGAAGCTGGATGGTCTATATGGGTAAAAAAAAAAAAAATGGCTAAAATATTAAAACGTTATCATACTGCCAGAGAATGTCCAACTAAGCAATAAAAATATCAATGTGCAAAAAAGTTTGTGTGTGAATATTAATATGGTTGGTTGAGAGTGATCAGTTGTAGAAGGCCCAAAGTCTAAAACTTTTTTGTCCCATCGGTCCTGGCAAGTAGCAGTTGCATAGAATATTTGAAGCCCAATGACAAAAAGTTGAATAAGGTCCAAAGTCAAAAGCTTTTGTCCCCCAAGTCTTGGCCAAAAGAGGCTGCATAGAATATAGCAAAAAGTTGAATATCTAACTATTCCCTGAGGATACTGGTCCAATAATCTTCCCCTGCGGTGCCTGAGGATGGCGCCATCTCACATGGCCAGTAAGGCCGTCTCTTTAATATCCGCATCGGTTCCATTCCCAATTATCTTTTTGGCCCATTTGTGAAGGCGGCTGTAAAGAGGGAAGCCCTTGTTTTCCCTGTACAGATACACTCCAGTTATTTCCTGCCACTGGGGGCTCGGCTGGATCTCGTCCGCTGCGTACTCGCTCACCATCTCCTTCTCTTCCTTATTCAGGGCCACAAAGCCAAAAAACTTCTTGACGTTCTCAGCGGCGAGAGATTTTGCGTGAACCTCAGCTGTGCGATTGAAGAGGTCTTTCTCGCAGGTGCGGTACTGGGCCCAATAAGCCTCCTGATGATAACTCAACGGAGAGCAGCAGTGGTGCAGGCACTTGAGAAGAAATAGGGTCGATGCAACTACCGCAATCAGTATCCAGCCGAGAAACTAGAAAAAAAACAAAAAAGAAAAAAAAAAAAAGTCAAAGATGCCTTGACAACTTTTGGAAAGTTTGTAATGTGATTGACAAATGCAAAATGTACGAAGTAGATCCCTGAAACATCCCCTTGTAATCAATACTATATGATATGTTCTGCCAGGGTAACCTGCATCATTGCAGCCTCAACTTTGTCCTAAAAAGGTAGAGACATTACCTTGTATCCTGGCAGCATCGCTTTCTTCGGGCTCGATTCAGCACCATGCAAGAATGCATTCTCGCACGGTTTCAGACAAGATAAATCCAGTATCACACCATCTCCCCATCTTTCCTGATTCAGCAGACACTTTGTTTTTTTAGAACATTTATGTTATTTTTGCGAGAAATCACATCAAAATTTTTCCAAAAAACTCTCGCAATTCAGGGAGTGTTTTTAACACAAAAAAAACCCTTACCTTAGCCAGGCGCCTGCATAGTCCACCAGGTCTCCCACAGCCATCGCAGAAAATGAAGCAAAGCCACATCCCCTGGCTTCGCGTACACTTCTACCGTCCATTCAACCCAGACCCGGGGGATGCTGCTCTGCATCTTCCATACGAGATGGCGGCGCCCAGGATCCAGAGCACCAGAGTCTTTGTAACCCCTCAGGGTAGGATGGCAGGGTTGTCAATTTTAACCGAAGTTACCCTTTTAACAAACTGCCATGCTTTTTTTTTTTTTTCATTGAAAATTACATTTATAAACGTATACCAGAGTTGGCTAGCCCAGGACCCTGTCATAGGGGCTCAGAGGTGGACCAGCTGGCCCCTGGCCCTCTTGGGGCAATGGGGGTGCAGAACATCCCAGGGTGTTCTTCCAGGGGTACTTAAACCCCATGAAAAACATGGGACCCAGACTGAAGGGCATAGGGGCTGTTTATATTATAATATATATATATATATTTTTTATTTTTTTTTTTTATTTTTTTTTTTTTCCCCCCCGAATCTTGCGATTTAGGCAGGAAACGAGAAAATATCGACTTATGATGAACCATGCTGTGTAAACGACCATTTTACAAAAACCTCAAAAATACCAATGATTAATATAACAATAATCGCTCACTGTAGGTTCTAGGTGGTGGGCGATGAAAGGAATCACATCAATGAGTATGTATAAAAAAATTGTATTGTACACACAGATGATACAGGGCATTTGTACATATGTAAAAACAAAACATAACAAATTAGGGCTTAAACATTAAAGTGGACCAACACCCAGGATTTTCAATATCCTGGGTTTTGGTCCACTTCGGTGGGGCACCCCGATCGGGGGTGCCTCGCTGTGTGAAACCCCCCAGAAAGCCCGAAAACTCACCTCTCCCCGCTCCCACGTGACCGCTGCAGCCAATCCCTGCCGGCGGACAAGCGATTGGCAGCGCCGGACAAGCAGAGCACGTCCACCGCCGCCTCCCGCACGTCCCTCTTACAGGGAGCGCACTCGTGCCGGCCGTTTGTGAGGGGCTGCTAGAGGGACGCGTGGGAGGCGGCGGCGGACGCACATGCGCCGCTGGAACATGGAAAAGGTAGGATTGTGGGCTTCCTGGGGGGTTTCACCCCGCGGGACATCCTGATTTCGGATGCCCCGCGGGGAGGGATCTGATCGGCCCGGGAATCTTATAGATTCCCGGGCCGATCCCCCTGGGTTTTGGTCCACTTTAACCCCCTACACAGTATAGGCATCACAGGGACTAAACAATTACATAAAACAATTCCTAAAATTTTACTATTTACAATTGCCAAATAGGTCTAAAATTACTTGCTCTTAGTTACCAATACAGGACCCTAGCGCCTACGCGTCCTTACTCCTCCTTCTTCCTCTCCCAGCTGCCCAAATACTTCCCAAAATCTAGGACACCTCACTTCCTGTGGGGAAGGACTAGCCCCTCCTTTTAGCCAGCCCATCTATTCGCAAATAGATTTCATGGTCAGGTATTGACTTCATTTATATTACATAATTAAAAATCCTTTATACACCCAAATCTATTGTGTCCACCCCACCACAGCCAAGATGTCTGGGTCTCCATTGGTACCAAATTAGCACCTAAGAGGCTTAATTACCATCCTAGCTAGGGCAGCTAATGTTATATTTTATGGGAATTTTGTTATTTGTTTTTTTATTTGTTTAGCAGTTAAGATGATAGTTACAAGATACCTGCAAACTCATCTGTGCAGGGGACCTTCTACTGAACTCAAATATTCCAAAAAAACATGGATACCATCTTGTCAATTAAAAATATTCCCAAAAGTGGTGCACACTGCATGAAAATATAGGCCGCACCCTATACATGGAGATGGGGAAAGTGGCCAACTAAACATTTTTTCTCTTAAAACCAAAAATGGAGAAGGCAAATGTCTGAATATTAGGCTTGGGAGGTCCTCAAGAGGTCACAGCACGAAGATACGGGACCAAACCCTTCTGACTGGAGGAATGTGAAACATGACTTTCCACCAGCTTCTCATTAGAGAGGTCGAATCGTATACCTTCCCCGATGCATTGGAAAATGGTCTGACATGGCAGCCCAGCAGCTTCCAAAGATCATCTAACATGGAAACCTGATCTACAGAAGCAATGAGGGTCATCAGTCAATCAAGGATTCTGCTTAAATCTCAGCCTGACTGTAAACCTATAAGTAATAGTCACATTATTTGCTCTTAAAGTCATTCAGCAGGTACATAAAAAAGTACTTACCTTTTCTCCTGCGCAGCTGATCAGTGCCAGTCTAGTGATCAGTAACTCACCTGATCACTGGAACAGAGACCCCGTTGTAGCATTCCACGCCGCCCGTCTTAAATGCCATTCACTATCGCTTTGTCCCGGAAGACGCCCCCCCCCCACCTGTTGCAATGCTGGGTGCAGCAGAAACATAATCCAGATAGACAGTGGTATAACAGGAACTGACTTTACTGGAACATGAATGCAGTATGAGAATGTCACCTTACATGGTGGCTAAACACAAACTGCAAAGAATGAAGCATCAGTGATAGAGCAACCGGAAGCCCAGGAAATAACAGCAGAAAAATGCATAGACTCTACAACTGAGCATTGGACACAGCGCCATCTAGTGTCATAGATGTAAACTGCAGTAAATCTAGCAAAAGTCGCTGCAACAGCTTCCAGCTTGTCTTTAAATGTGATTAAAGTAATTAAAGTATTGTATCTACAACATTGCCATCAGTCACTACATTCACTACAATGGAAGGGGGTGTGTCCAGCCATTGCAATGAATAGAGAGGGTGTGGCAGCGCACCTGTGATTGATGGAGAGTCACAATCCTGACCCACCAGCAAACCTGTCTACATGGTCAGGCACTGGACAGCGCAGGATGTGCCTACTGAATCATTTTAATTTACCTCAGTTGCCATTTAATATTTTATATTGCAATGTCTAACTTTTTATCCAGTTGCCATGTTTTATTTTAACATTCCATTTTACTCAAATCATAGATGAACCTCTAAGCGATCTATAGATTACTAAGGAATCTCGTTCTTTGAAGTTTGCTCTGTATATAAAGAGGATCCATTTATAAAACTGAGAACAAAACAATATTTACATACCAATTACTCACTTTTAAATACTAAAATCATTTCCATAGCACAAATTATAATATATTATTTTTAAATTATATATATATATATATATATTAAAAATATCTATAAATATCTACGATATATAATTTTTATATGATAGTGATGGTTATTCCCACATATATTCCTAGCTGCAATGTTTTTTTATTTGAGCTGAAAATAGAGGATAAAGCTATTTAATTGGAATCCCTTTCTATGTATTGGAAAAAATATTTAGACTTTATAGCCTCGATTCAGAGACACATTCGTCCAGGCTTCCGTAGCTGTCTGTGAAAGTTTTGGTGGGGGTTTGTCTTTTTTTCCTTTTTTTCGTTCATTTTTAATTCGTACGAACGTTCGAGAATGCGCTTTCGATGAACGGAAGCAAATCGGAACATTTCCGTTAGTTCGGATCATTTTCCAAGCAAAATCAGAAATTTTCTGTTCGTTCATAAAACTTCCGTTGCTGGGATGGGTTTCCGTCTGATTCAGGGATCACCAGCCTATAAATCCGTTTCATTTCCGATCCACTTACGGGACCTTTGAGTGCTCGGATTGCTATTGTTGAACATGTTTTGCGGCTATGTGGAGGAGTCTGCGCGCCTTTAGCACCAAGGCATTGCATATATCAGCATGGCCGAGGCCATAAATTGTATAGCAATGCATACCTGAATCAATACATTTCATGTATGCCTTATAGATGCATTTTAATGCTGACCTAAATTAGTCCTTAGCATGTAAACATTTATTTTCCCACACATACATATAATTGCTAGATTTTTTAGACTTATGTCCTTTGTGAATTATATTTGGATTGTTGAACTTGAATCTTAATTTGTTGTAGGAGTTATTGTTTTAGTTGGTTACCTTTGCTTTGTGTAATTATTTTATATTTGGTTGCAGGAACTGCAAGATGTGCCACTCCTGCCCTTGCTCCTGATGCCCGTTCTTTGCCTGCAGAATGCGGGCCAGGGGTTCTCTAATCGGGCACTATGCAAAACCCGGGCCGTGGTGGCAAGCGCCCTCTGGCTTTTGAAGTCCAGATTTAGGTGTTTGGACCATACGGGGGGGGGGGGGGGGGCACTGCAGTATGACCCCAACAAGGTTATACCAATAATTTAATTTACGTTTTTTAACAGGGACCACGTGCCAGAGTGAGTGTCACTGCGTGTCACGGTCCTTCAGTTGGTGGGCGAGATGCAGGAGCTGCGCAACTCGTTGGGGACCACAGATGAAGAATAATGTTCTGTGGCCTGCCATTGCTATGTATTTTGTTTTTTATAGTTGTAAAAATTTGACATTTTCTAAAATTTTAACATTTTATATTTTATGATGGTATATAAAAAAAAAATGTTACATTTCATTTACAAAATACATTAACACAAAACTAATGGGCCCAGAAATATTTAAAGATGAATATTAACATGACCGAGAAGTGATTTAAGTTAGGGGGCTAAAATGGAAGAACCTAACCGAGAAGTGGTTTGGGTGAGCTTTAAGGGTCCAAAAGGGAAGATGGAGGATAGTGCTAAGTGATTTAGCTAAACATTGTAGTAGAAGTGCAAGATCGTAAGGATTTCCGTCTGGACGATTATTTTTTGTAAAATGGAAACAGAATCTATCGGGAAACAAAGGATTTGTTGGAGGATACGATGGGAAAAGGGAAAAAACGAAAGCCTACGTTGTAACATGTGGAAATGAAACGGAAAAGTCTGGATGGAAAATGACATCCTCGTAATTCGTAATCTGCCGTACGAACGGACGGAAACTTTACACAAGGTTTTCAATGCATGCATAGAATCGCTCGTACGCTCATAGGAGAACGGAAACATGGCACAAAAAAAAACAGATCGGCACGAAAACTGAAGTTTTTTTGTGTCTCTCTGAATCGAGCCTTATATGTCCAGCCCATTACCTCAAATAAATATGCTGTGATGTGTCACTAGTCTGCCCTCGGCGGCTCGGGTACCCCAATAGAAGGATTTTTAGGGGGGGGCGTTCATATAGTGGATGAATTATTGTTGAAATGGATATACACAATCATGGAATTTTAATGATTTAACAAATTGTATTTTTTAGTTTAGTAAGTTATACATTTGCATGAGTTTTGTATGGAGGATAGACGCATAATTCTGTTGTATCAATGGGTTTTTGTGAAGTGTAGCCTTAGATTCTAGAGCTGGGTCCTATGGATTTGGGTCCTTTAAATCATTTGTTGACAGGGAGAACTGCGTCAATCACTGGGGATTGCCCCGGAAAATGTCACCTTCTGGCGATCCCACATCGCGTTTGCAACTCACCGACCAGCAGCACTTGCTTTCCATTGACGACCCATCTAGGATTTCTGAATGAATACAGGTCACTGGCCACGCGTGGCTCCGTTCAGAAAAGCCTGGTGCTGGTACGGGTTTCAGATCGAGGTATAGCTGTCATGCGTGGGTGATCGTGTGAGTGTCAAACTTCAGGGCAGTCTGAATCGGGATGCCCCAGGAATAGGGGCTGTTCCTCTTTAAAGGCAAAAATGTTACCGAGGCCTTCAGTCTGAAGCTGCTCATTTAAATGGCAGTAAGTATAACAATGTGGATCTACACCATTCTGTATAGTGCACCTCATACATCATTCATGTATATTAGAGTGAGCAAAACAAAGGCAAGTAAAGGTTTAGCGAGCACCCCAAGGGATGAGGCCGATATAGTTAATGTTATTTACATCCCCCCCCATAGAGATTTGCTGTGTGCAGAAAATTTCCCACTACTAAGTAAGCCGTCATGCTTAGAAACAGAATTGCAAACTGGGAAATACTGAATTATGGATGTTGGATTTCCTTTGTGTCTCATCTGGTTACATTAACCCTTTCGCTGACAGCCTATGTAGAGATGTCACCCTCTGTTGCCAGACCAGTTCTCTCAATGTTGCAATATACAGGTTTAACTGTGATTTTTGAAGGGATGCCCTGGTATTTCCCAGTAAAATTACAGAGATCTGGGCAGAGTCTGCGCTTTAACATGAAATGTTTTATTCATATAATTTTCAGTAAATACATATTTTTGGGGGTAAAATATAAGAAACATTTTTAAAATTTGTTGCACTTTAAACAAAAATTCTAATTTTTCAAGAAAACCATATTGCATGTGAAAGCCCCATTTCTCCCGATTCCAAGGGTAACAAAAATGGAATGTATTGGTAGCCCCCCTGGTTCCTGCCTAGGAGACCCCTCCAAACTGAAGAGAGCGCTTTGACATTTTTTAACAATATATGACTACAATCCACACTAAAATTAAACTAAATTAAAATAAAACAAAGTTAAATAAAAAAAAAAAAAAAGTGTGCCCCCCCTAAAAAAAAGTAGCCTGGGCACCAGCTATGGGGTTTGATAGACTAGGATGCAAGGGACAGCCGAGTTGGACCCCAGCCTTGAGAGCTACCAGCCACCATAGCCATCACAGGCCAGGGGCTTCTACCCCCCGGCCTTTGGGGAGGCAAGTAATGGGGCCAGGGCTTATTGGAAGTCACCTGTCAGCCAGCGATACACTGTGCCGCAGCGACCACTGAATAGGCCTGGAAGCGTTGAGTATTTGGGCGCTCGCGTTTTTGTTTTATTGGCGGCGATGCACAGCGAGGCAGCTCGGGTCGCGCTCTCCCACTGCTATATAGTACAGTAGAACCATAGTAATTTTTTACCATAGTTCTGCTTTAAGGTTTGCAGTAAAAATAGATACACCAATTCAGTTATCTTCATTCACATATACTGAATTGCCAGTGGTGTAACTACAGGGGGTGCATATGTAGCAGCAGCATCGGGGCCCTTCCGCCTTATTTATTTAATTTCTGATCAAGTACAGAAAGAAGCCATCATTTCTATCTGCTGCTTCAGGGTTTAGTCGTGTGATTGTATCTAATTTAGTTAGAAAATCAGCATCTTAGGGGCTTATGAAAAAAGTACAGTATATGCAGCCCTGGGCCCCTCTAAAAACGGATGGAAACCCATATTTGGGTCCACTGCCCAATGTGTCGGCCCCCCCATGCCCGAGCAGCCCAGCAATGCTGTTGCCTAGACACCGGCAAAGCCACGCCTCTGGCAATTTTGAGAGAGCCTATTGGCCCTCTCCAAATTGCAGCTGTGATGAGGTGCAGTTGGGTGACCGCTATTACTTTGTAAACAATCAGGCATGTGACTGTTACAATGTAATAAGCACTGCTCCCTGCTGTATAACAATACAAACAGCTGATCATGATGTGTGAGCGATCTCACCCCGGTGCTGCTGTGATGGAGAGATCACTTTTAAAGCGGTCCCACACCCATTTTCTAAATAATGGGTATAGTCCCACACTGCTGTGACGAGGTGCGACCTGCATCCCTGGCATGCTGTTTGGGGTGGGCATGCTCCTAAAGAGATGCTGGAAAAGCATTGCAGGACCCAAGCAGGATCAAGCAAGATTACCCTGGGGGTAGGCTAGTGGCCAGGCCGGAAATCTTTTAGATTCCAGGGCCTGGCCACATGGGTTTCCATACCCTTTAAATGGACATTTAAAGCAAAGGGTTAAAAAGTTAAATGAGCCAGCTTTGTGCCCTCTCCATGCTGGCCGTCAGGGGCGGCATTTTTCATTCACCAGCACTTTGCATTCCTGATAAACCCTACAGAACTTTCTCTAATTAACCTCCAAGGGGACCCAGACATTAATACATGTATGGAGAGAGTTCAATGGAAGTTTATGAGAAAATCTAAAGCAGACAGAAAGAGGGTGTCGCTCCTCACTGCCAACATGGGGAGAGGAGAAAGCAGACTCACCTATCCCTGGAATGTCCATTTAATGCCTGTATCAGTGACTGGTTGCATTAAGTAACACCTCCGTGCCTGGCTTAAAACTAGAAAGCAGAGACCGTGCATCTAATTAGACCCAGAGGTTGCTGGGAATGGCTTTTGTCCATGGGCCAGGAGATGTCTCAGTACTATCAAGTGTCTGCTGCGTGTGAAATGCTTCATACCAGGCTTAAATTTTCCTAGGCTTCTAAAAATAATGTTGCTGGGTTTTCGTGTTGCTTGAACCACTTTAATATGTCAACGTGAACAGCTGAGCAGATCAAGATATCCAATCACCCTCCACCTCTAACTTATGATGAAAGGAGGGGGGATGAAGGAGGTCAGCAAGGACAACTCCTTTCATGGTAGGTTCCACTGGAGATGGTTGTATCATACAACACCCATGAAAAGTAAATACCATTTTAAGTTACACTACAGCCAATTAAAATTAACCAATATTTTTTTTTGGGGGGGGGGGGGGGGGGAAATAGCCCCTTTGTATTTTTCCCCAGAGTCAGTAATGGATGTCAACAGATAGGGACAAGGGCGAGTATGTGTCTGCTCACAAATCTTTATAGCACATTAAGACACACAAATTACTAACCCTGTCCCACCATAAGTTTCAGTTGTGTCTTGCCTCATTCCTTGGTGAAAACATACAAAGGCAGCAGCACGGAGTACTAAAACCTGTGCTGTACAAAGTAACAAGCAGGGCAGGAGTCCCGCTGGGTTACTTTGTAAACAATCAGACATGTGACTGTTACAATGTAATAAGCACCGCTCCCTTCTGTATAACAATGAGCTGATCATGATGTGTGAGCGATCTCACCCTGGTGCAGCTGTGATGGAGAGATCACTCCAAAAGCAGCCCCACACCCATTTTCTATAATAATGGATATGGGCCTCATTGTGACAGTTTCTAAGGGCATCCACACTGCTGGAGCCTTCCTGCAAACCTTACTCGCACCTTGATCCCCTGGCAAAATGTTGGCTGCTGGCGGTCACGTGGACTGGCAGCGGGAAAGGAAACACAACCCTGGTCCACGTGACCACATTGTCACAAGCCAAGTCAGTCTGGTCCAGGCCACTGCATTTAAAAAAAAAAAATTAATGAGCAATTAATGGTCTGTGGTGGGGCAGACTGCAACCCCATACAAATTCAGAGTCCAAAGATTTCCTGTCTCCCTTTTAAAAATAACTACAGTGAATATTTCTGCAGTAATCATATTGGTCTACAATCCATGGAACATTGGGTTGTCTGCCTGCTTAAGATTTAAAGTGGACCAAAAGCCACGGCGATCGGCCAGGGAATCTATAACATATCCGGGTGAGGGTAATTCAGCACATCAGGTGCTCAGGAGCTAGGCTCCGCCGTGAGACCCTATATAGGAGGGTAGGCGGTAACACCGGGTTGGTGACCCCGGTTTGGGATGCCCTGTCCACCGACGGTATGGCCTACTTGGCCCCCTTCCACCTTTACTAAATTGGGTTGGGCCCCCCCCCCCCCCTTCTTTAGCATTGCTGTTAGGCTAGTTTTTTATTGTAGTTTTGGACCGTGTTAGGAGCGCTGCACTCACTGGGGTATACAGCACGTCCTGTCTCTTATCCTTCTACTATGCAGGCTTATATTCGGGGTACACCGCCAACGGGGCTTGTTGGAGGTGCTGCGTGTTGATGGGGAGCGTCTGGAAGTAATCCCTCAATGGATTTGGATAGTGTAGTGTGTTTTTTACATTTTAGTTTGGCACCGCGGACGCACTATCGCCGCAGCGCCAATTTTTACCTCAGAGAGTGTTGAGGGGAGCTCTCCCCTCACACACTCTCAGTTGGGGGCGGGGCCGGGCCTTCGGCGCGAGGCCGCAGCCCGCTCCCGCTTTCATTGTACACTTGTAGCATGGCTCGAGCGGTCGGCGGTCCCGCATGTCAGCTGCGGGCTGCTACCTCCTTGTCTTCCTTCACCGGTGCCGCGGGTCCCCGCGACACCGGTTCTCCAGGCGCTTTGGAAACGGAGGGGAGCTTCTCCCCTCACGCGTTGTCATTGGGGGTGGGGCCGGGCTTTCGGCGCATCGCCGCGGCCCGCCCCCTCTGCCTCGGACACTGCTGAGGAGCTCGCTCCTCACAAGTTGCGTTAGGGAGGGGGGTGGAGCAGGTCAGTGGCGCGATCCGCGCTGGCCACGCCCCCCTTCCTGTTCCGCTCTATTCCTTCACCTCACGATTCATGAGGACTCAGCGTCTTGTTCCTATGGCAACTGTGAGTGGCCCTGTGGGCCCCCCTTTCTCCATGCTTTCTGATTTTTGTCCCTGCTTCATTTTTATTAGTGTTCTGTTCTGGCAGGTAGATCTTAGGGGGTTCCTTCTGGTGGACTTCATGGCGTTCTTAGCCTAAGGTCCCTGAGTTTATTAATTTTCACATACAAATCCTCCCACTTGGACATTAAAAGGGCATCCCGGGTTGCTTATTAGCGTAATTCCCTCGGTCATTACAAATAACTACAAGTTCACCGTATGGAGGCATTCCCGGATACCGGGCTCCCCTCGGGGCAATCCCGGAAGTGCATGAGTTGTGGGGTATCCCTAACCGGGGATGATGTATTTTTATGTATACCATGTGCACAGCAGACCATTACACGGCAGTCCGGACCCCAGATTCTGGGTCAGCACCGCCGGCTCCCTCTCCTCTCCCTCCCACTTTGACTCGGGGGCCCCGTGTGACGTTGTCATGAGTGGGGTGTCACAGTCTTGATGTGTGTGCCAGATTGGCCTTTTTGACAAATTATTTTCTACCACGGTTGCCAAGAAGGCCACCGCTAAGAGAAAGCACTTGTCACCGGTCATTACGGCATTTAATTATAAAGATGTGGATTATCTGGATTGGTCATATTACTCTCCGCTGAGGAAGGAGAGTTGTTTGAGGAACCTAATACTTCAGATGATCAGCAATTTGTTGGCGTTGATTCTGAGATGGGGGCAGGGTCTTCCATTGATACTCCTAGTCAAACGCATTTTGATAAATTATTTCTAGGAATGGGTGAGGCCTGCTCGGCCCCCAGGCATTTTTCAGAGTTGGGATAAAAAATATCCTTTCCCTTTGGATACGGTTAAGCGCTGGGCGTCCCCTTCCGTGGTGGATGCACCAATTCTGGGGTTATCCAACTCAGCTGTTTTAAATAATCCTGTTCGCTCCTCCCTTAAAGGTGGCGAGGATAAACACATTGACCAGATGGCTTGTCATGGTTTTGCCAGTATTGGGGCAGACATACGGCCTGTTTGGACCTCATCGCTGTTGGTGGTGGCTACCAGGTCGGTGGTCAGGGACTTGTTGTCTTCTTCAAGTCTGGCTACGGACAGTGACGAATTTCTTGGACTTAAACGATGTGTGTTGTTTTTTGTCCTTCATGTTAGTCGCTTTGGATGATTCCTGGATGATGTGTAGCAGAGCTTCTGCTCTGCTGGTGACTATCAGGCGTTCAGTTTGGTTGCGCCAGTGGCGGCTGATTTTGGGTCAAAGAAGTCGCTGACGTCTCTTCCCTTCGTGGGTTTTCGGTTTTTTGGAGAAAAAGTGGACTCTGTAGCTAAAGGTGGTAGGTTATCTCAACGTGAGAAGCAACGACGTCCCTTTCAAGGGGTGGCTTCTTTCACTCCTTCCTTTCTGGGATCCAGAGCGGGAAGAGGTTTTGCCTTCCTTTCTTCAAGAGGAGATTCCTGGAATAGGGGCAGAGGACGTGCCTGTTCAGGATACAATTGGGGTTCAAAACCCAAACCCGCGTCCAAGCCTGCTCAGCAATGAGGGGGCGCCCTCACCTGTGCGGGTGGGGGGACGGCTGTGACACTTCTCCCAAATCTGGATTCTGGAAGTTTCGGCCAAATAGATCCGGGAAGTGGTGTCTTCCGGTTACAAGCTGGAGTTCGAGCTCCGCCCCCCTTCCAGATTTTTAAGGTCTCGGATGCCTTCGGAGCCTCTGGCGGCGCTGGGGCTCCTGGTGGCAGTAGAGAATCTTCTGGACATGGCTGTCATTTGCCCAGTGTCCCCCTTTGATCAGGGCAGGGGTTTTTTATTCCAATCTGTTCACGGTACCCAAGAAGGACGGATCGGTCCGACCCATCTTGGTTCTGAAGTTTCTCAACAGGTTCATCCGGCCACAGAAATTCCGCATGGCAACGCTGCGTTCGGCTATTCACTCTCTTCGTCAGGGAGACTTTGACGTCCATACACATCAGGATGCTTATCTACTCGTTCCGATTTTTCCAGCACACCAGAGGTTTCTCAGGTTTGTGGTGGAGAATCGGCACTTTCAGTTGATGTCCTGAGTGGCACAGGACCAGTGTAAGTTGCCCACAACCATGCCACACGTTTTATCCGCATTGTGCCCTATTTGGACGATCTTCTGATCATGGCCTCTTCCTTCAACCAAGCGGAGTTGGACACCAGGGTGGTGGTGTCCACTCTGGAGAGGTTCGGTTGGGTGATCAACCACCCCAAGTCTTCTCTTTCTCAGTCCAGAGTAGTGGCCTTTCTGGGAATGTCTCTGGACACTTCGCAGGCCAGGGTATTTCTGCCCCAGGCCAAGATTCTCTTGATTCAGAAGTTAGTTCGGCTTCTCTTGTCGGCCCATCGTCCGGCCATCCGGCTTGGGATGAGGCTGGTGGGGTTAATGGTGGCCTCATTCGAGGCAGTTCCCTTTGCGCAGTTTCATACAAGGACGCTTCAGCTTCATCTGTTGAAGGTTTGGGACAAGTCTCCACTATCGTTGGATCAGTCCTTCCTGATGACTCCCCGAGTTCGTCGATCCCTGCAATGGTGGCTGGGGTCTGTCAATTTGTTGAAGGGCAGATCTTTTCTGGCACCGTGTTGGGAAACAGTCACCACGGATGCCAGTCTGTCAGGTTGGGGGGGTGTTTGGAAGGACCTCCGGTTTCAGGGTCTGTGGGGCCCGTAGGAGGCTCACGAGCCCATCAATGTTCTGGAGTTGAGAGCCATCAGGTTGGTTCTGTTTCGCTTGACTCATCAGTTGCAGGGCCTGCCAGTTTCAGGTCCAGTCGGACATCCGGACGGCTGTTGCTTACATCAATCACCAGGGAGGGACTCACAGCAGGAGTGCCCTCAGGGAAGTGTCTTTGATTCTGGACTGGGCGGAGAGCCACGTCCCGTGTATCTCAGCGGTCTACATTCCGGGAGTGGAGAACACGGAGGCGGATTCTCTGAGCAGGGCCTCCTCTCGTCCGGGGGAGTGGTCTCTCAGTCCTCAGGCTTTTCGCTCGATTTGCCTCAGGTGGGGGTTCCCGGCTGTGGACCTCTTTGCCTCTCGTCACATTCACAAGCTTCTGGTATTTGTATCTCTCTCGCAGGATCCACTGGCCCTGGCGGTGGATGCCATGTCCCTGAACTGGAGGGATCTGGGGTTTCTTTACCTGTTCCCCCCGTTCCCAATGGTAGCCAGAGTGGTGCGCAAGCTGGCCATGGAGGGCACGTCGGCGATTCTGGTGGCACCAAGGTAGGTTTGGTTCGCAGATCTGGTAAGGCTGGCAGAGGATCAGTTCGTTCTGCCTCTACTGATGGACCTGTTCACCCAGGGTCGGCTACGCTATCCCAATTTACCATCGCTGGCTTTGACGGCGTGGCTGCTGAAACCGCCATCTTGAAGGAAGAAGGTCTTTCTGACGCGGTGATTCAGACTCTTATTAGCGCCAGGAAGCGCTCTTCCTCTACTATTTACTATAGGACCTGCGGTCCTATATTGATTGGTGTGAAGGTAGGTCTCTCTCTTGTCGGGAGTTCTCCATTTCCAGAATCCTGAAGTTTCTTCAACACGGTCTGGATCTGGGGCTTCAACTTAGTACCTTGAAGGGGCAGGTTTCTGCCCTGGCGGTGTTCCTCCAAAGGTCCTTTGCACTTCATCCCTTAGTCAAGACCTTTTTCCAAGGAGTTACGCATGTACGGCCTCCTAGGAAGCCGTTGGTTCCAGTTTGGGATTTGAACCTGGTTCTTCGGCTCTTCAGGGTCCCCCGTTTGAGCCCTTGAATGAGGTTGCTTTGTCTTCACTTACTCAAAAGGTGGCTTTTTGGTAGCTATCACTTCTGTTAGGCGTGTTTCTGAGTTTGCAGCTTTGTCCATTAAAGCTCCGTACTTCAAAAGGCATCGGGACAAGGTGGTCCTTCGTTTCTAGCCGGATTTTCTTCCTAAGGTGGTCTCTGCCTTTCATCTGAATCAGGACATTGTTCTGCCTTCTCTATGTCCTAATCCCAGCAACGACAAGGAAAGGGCGCTGCATTCCTTGGATGTAGTTCGTGTTGTGAAATATTATCTGGTGGTTACGTCTTCCTTTCGTAAGACTGATGCCTTTTTTTGTGGTGCCCTTTGGGCCTAGGACAGGTTTGGCTCCTGCCAAATCTTCCATTAGTAAATGGATTCGTCAGGCCATCATTGGGGCCTATTCTGCTAAGGGGAGGAGTCCCCCTTTTCGTGTCACTGCTCATTCTACTCGTGCGGTTGGGGCGACCTGGGCTTTTCAGCACCAGGCCTCTGTTGAGCAAGTTTGTAAGGCCGCTACTTGGTCCTCTGTTCACACTTTTTCCAAGTTTTACAAGGTTGATGTTCGGGCCTCAGCGGATGCTGTTTTTGGCCGCAAAGTTCTGCAAGCTGTTGTGGTTTAAGTTGTGCCTTGTTGCCTTGTTTTAGGATCCCCGCCCTTTTATGGACACTGCTATTGGATGTCCCACATGTTATGGATATCTTGAAGCGGGGTGTGTGACATACTTAGAATAATACCATTTTGTGAAATACTCACCTGTAAAATGGGTATTATAAGCATGTCACACACCCCGCTTCACCCGCCCTTCTTGTATTCTGGATCCTTTATATTGTGAACTTTGCGTTGTTTTGGTTTATATTTGCCTCTTCCTGGTCCCTTACCTTACTGCTTCTGTATACTGGGTAATGAGTGGGAGGTCCCAGGTATTTATGGATCAGGGAGGCGCTTTCTTTTTACTATCATCTCTGCAGAACGCCTTTTCAGGTCGGTACTACCCACATGTTATGGATATCTTGAAGCGGGGTGTGTGACATACTTATAATACCCATTTTACAGGTGAGTATTTCAGAAAATGGTATTTTTGATCTCTTAGGTCTCTTGTTTGGGTGGGTTGGGGAGTTGTGGGACTCCCTTCTTTCTGTATTTTAGATTGATCATCATCTCACCCAAGTAGTTGTGCACGCCATAATAGTTAATTAAACTGGTGCGGTCTCAATTGTGTTTTGCTAGGATTTTATGAATGGCCGGCACAGGCACGCTCCCTGTTAGAGGGTAGCGGAGGATGTGGCCGCCAGCATGCTCAGATCTGCTCGCCTTAGATGAAAGGGCGGGAGCGGATCCAAGCACACCGATTGGTCGCGCACGTGCAGTTGGCCCAGGAAGAGGAGAGTTTCTTCGGGCGACCTGGGAGGTTTCACACAGCGAGGCACTGCCGACTGAGGTGCCCTGGCCGCAAGGACCAAAACCCAGGATAGTCAAAATCTTGTGTGATCACAGTCAAAAGTGGTTACAGTGCTGTGCTGCGGACCCAAACCCGACAAGCTGTCCTTTAGAACAGGCTGTGAAATATTATTATTATTAAAATATTATTATATAAATCAATACCTGCGACTCGTATTGTAACCTCCTGACCACTTCATCCTTAATTGGCAGAATACTGCTCGGCGTGTCCTTGCACGGGATTCTAGCCATCGTTTCCGGTCCGGGGCTAAAAGAAATGTCTGGCAATGTAGCTGGATTTACAAATTCACTCCGCGCACATACATAAGCGTCTCCACGCAGCAGGGAAATCACAGACCAAGTCACTGGAGCCACAATGGCCCTTCCCGCTATGGACCCGAATAGTAAAAAAGTTGCTGGGGTAGAGCAGTTCTTTGTGACCCTTTTCCGACATTCTGCCACCATATTCCACGTGTGATTGTTCAACATAATCCCGATGAGGAACAAAACTAAGGCGGGTACTCCGATGGCAGCCAGTCCGTACATGTAGTTCCTCTCCGGAGAACAAGGACAGTGAAAGGCCACCACAGAAAATAGCTCCTGGCTGCCCACAGTTCCCAGGGCCACCAGCCCATTAAAGATCATTACATCTCGGCTTTTGAAGAACAAAGCGAAAAACTTCAGGTTCTCGCTGATGATGGAGGCCATTTTGCTTGTTGTAGCTCTTCTTCAGGGCAGATCAATTTCTAGTCTTCAGTCCAAATCAGGGTCTAATCTGAAAAAAAAAAACATAGATGAAAGGCAAAAGCATGTGACTGTATCCGACCGAACAGGGCCAGCCTTAGGGCAAGTGTTGCCCCCGGGGCAAGATTACAGGATGGCGCTCCCCAAACACGCAATGGAAAGCAAGCGACAGAGGCAACACAGAAAAGAGAGAGAGAGAGAGATGGGGCAAGAAAAAAAAAAAAAAAAGGGAATGCAGAAAAAGACTGAAGGAGAGATAGAGACAGATTGCACTGCTCAAAAATGGGGTACAAAAATATTAATACATTTAAAAAGTATTTTTTAACAGGTGTTAGGAGTGCAAATTGGGGAAGGGGGGGGGGGATTACACCAGAAAATGATGTTGCCCCGCACAAAATTGGGTTGAGACAGTACTAAAAAAATAATAAGAACCTGCCTATAACAGGCTGTGTGGAATCCCCCCAATATCTCTATAGCACAGACAACCCCTATTTTTACCCATAGCAGACTGTGACAGAATCCCCCCCTCCAAATACCATACTGTGTTGCAGAACAACCCCCATCATCCCTATAGCAGACTATGTTGCAGAACAACCCCCCCCCCCCATCATCCCTATAGCAGACTATGTTGCAGAACAACCCCCCCATCATCCCTATAGCAGACTATGTTGCAGAACAACCCCCCCCCCATCATCCCTATAGCAGACTATGATGCAGAACAACCCCCCCATCATCCCTATAGCAGACTATGTTGCAGAACAACCCCCCCCATCATCCCTATAGCAGACTATGTTGCAGAACAACCCCCCCCCATCATCCCTATAGCAGACTATGTTGCAGAACAACCCCCCCCCCCCCCATCATCCCTATAGCAGACTATGTTGCAGAACAACCCCCCCCCCATCATCCCTATAGCAGACTATGTTGCAGAACAACCCCCCCCCCCCCATCATCCCTATAGCAGACTATGTTGCAGAACAACCCCCCCATCATCCCTATAGCAGACTATGTTGCAGAACAACCCCCCATCATCCCTATAGCAGATTATGTTGCAGACCAACCCCCCCCATCATCCCTATAGCAGATTATGTTGCAGACCAACCCCCCCATCATCCCTGTAGCAGACTATGTTGCAGAACAACCCCCCCCCCATCATCCCTATAGCAGACTATGTTGCAGACCAACCCCCCCATCATCCCTATAGCAGACTATGTTGCAGAACACCCCCCCCATCATCCTATAGCAGACCTATGTTGCAGAACAACCCCCCCCCCCCATCATCCCTATAGCAGACTATGTTGCAGACCAACCCCCCCATCATCCCTATAGCAGACTATGTTGCAGAACAACCCCCCCCCATCATCCCTATAGCAGACTATGTTGCAGACCAACCCCCCCCATCATCCCTATAGCAGACTATGATGCAGACCAACCCCCCCCATCATCCCTATAGCAGACTATGTTGCAGAACAACCCCCCATCATCCCTATAGCAGACTATGTTGCAGAACAACCCCCCCCCCCCCCATCATCCCTATAGCAGACTATGTTGCAGAACAACCCCCCCCCCCATCATCCCTATAGCAGACTATGTTGCAGAACAACCCCCCCATCATCCCTATAGCAGACTATGTTGCAGAACAACCCCCCCATCATCCCTATAGCAGACTATGTTGCAGAACAACCCCCCCCCATCATCCCTATAGCAGACTATGTTGCAGAACACCCCCCCATAATCCCTATAGCAGACTATGTTGCAGAACAACCCCCCCCCCATCATCCCTATAGCAGACTATGTTGCAGACCAACCCCCCCCATCATCCCTATAGCAGATTATGTTGCAGACCAACCCCCCCATCATCCCTGTAGCAGACTATGTTGCAGAACAACCCCCCCCCCCATCATCCCTATAGCAGACTATGTTGCAGACCAACCCCCCCATCATCCCTATAGCAGACTATGTTGCAGAACACCCCCCCCATCATCCCTATAGCAGACTATGTTGCAGAACAACCCCCCCCCCCATCATCCCTATAGCAGACTATGTTGCAGACCAACCCCCCCATCATCCCTATAGCAGACTATGTTGCAGAACAACCCCCCCCCATCATCCCTATAGCAGACTATGTTGCAGACCAACCCCCCCATCATCCCTATAGCAGACTATGATGCAGACCAACCCCCCCCATCATCCCTATAGCAGACTATGTTGCAGAACAACCCCCCATCATCCCTATAGCAGACTATGTTGCAGAACAACCCCCCCCCCCCCATCATCCCTATAGCAGACTATGTTGCAGAACAACCCCCCCCCCCATCATCCCTATAGCAGACTATGTTGCAGAACAACCCCCCCATCATCCCTATAGCAGACTATGTTGCAGAACAACCCCCCCCATCATCCCTATAGCAGACTATGTTGCAGAACAACCCCCCCCCATCATCCCTATAGCAGACTATGTTGCAGAACACCCCCCCCATAATCCCTATAGCAGACTATGTTGCAGAACAACCCCCCCCCCATCATCCCTATAGCAGACTATGTTGCAGAACAACCCCCCCCATCATCCCTATAGCAGACTATGTTGCAGAACAACCCCCCCCCCCATCATCCCTATAGCAGACTATGTTGCAGAACACCCCCCCATAATCCCTATAGCAGACTATGTTGCAGAACAACCCCCCCCCCATCATCCCTATAGCAGACTATGTTGCAGAACAACCCCCCCCCCCATCATCCCTATAGCAGACTATGTTGCAGAACAACCCCCCCCCATCATCCCTATAGCAGACTATGTTGCAGAACAACCCCCCCCCCCCCATCATCCCTATAGCAGACTATGTTGCAGAACAACCCCCCCCCCCCCATCATCCCTATAGCAGACTATGTTGCAGAACAACCCCCCCCCCCCCATCATCCCTATAGCAGACTATGTTGCAGAACAACCCCCCCCCCCATCATCCCTATAGCAGACTATGTTGCAGAACAACCCCCCCCCCCCCATCATCCCTATAGCAGACTATGTTGCAGAACAACCCCCCCCCCCATCATCCCTATAGCAGACTATGTTGCAGAACAACCCCCCCCCCCCATCATCCCTATAGCAGACTATGTTGCAGAACAACCCCCCCCCCCCCATCATCCCTATAGCAGACTATGTTGCAGAACAACCCCCCCCCCCCATCATCCCTATAGCAGACTATGATGCAGAACAACCCCCCCCATCATCCCTATAGCAGACTATGTTGCAGAACAACCCCCCCCCCATCATCCCTATAGCAGACTATGTTGCAGAACAACCCCCCCCCCCATCATCCCTATAGCAGACTATGTTGCAGAACAACCCCCCCCCCCCCATCATCCCTATAGCAGACTATGTTGCAGAACAACCCCCCCCCCATCATCCCTATAGCAGACTATGATGCAGACCAACCCCCCCCCCCCATCATCCCTGTAGCAGACTATGTTGCAGAACAACCCCCCCCCCCCATCATCCCTGTAGCAGACTATGTTGCAGAACAACCCCCCCATCATCCCTATAGCAGACTATGTTGCAGAACAACCCCCCCATCATCCCTATAGCAGACTATGTTGCAGAACAACCCCCCCATCATCCCTATAGCAGACTATGTTGCAGAACAACCCCCCCCATCATCCCTATAGCAGACTATGTTGCAGAACAACCCCCCCCATCATCCCTATAGCAGACTATGTTGCAGAACAACCCCCCCCCCCCATCATCCCTATAGCAGACTATGTTGCAGAACAACCCCCCCCCCCCATCATCCCTATAGCAGACTATGTTGCAGAACAACCCCCCCATCATCCCTATAGCAGACTATGTTGCAGAACAACCCCCCCCCCCATCATCCCTATAGCAGACTATGATGCAGACCAACCCCCCCCCCCCCATCATCCCTATAGCAGACTATGTTGCAGAACAACCCCCCCATCATCCCTATAGCAGACTATGTTGCAGAACAACCCCCCCATCATCCCTATAGCAGACTATGTTGCAGAACAACCCCCCCCCCCCCATCATCCCTATAGCAGACTATGTTGCAGAACAACCCCCCCATCATCCCTATAGCAGACTATGTTGCAGAACACCCCCCCATCATCCCTATAGCAGACTATGTTGCAGAACAACCCCCCCATCATCCCTATAGCAGACTATGTTGCAGAACAACCCCCCCCCCATCATCCCTATAGCAGACTATGTTGCAGAACAACCCCCCCCCCATCATCCCTATAGCAGACTATGTTGCAGAACAACCCCCCCATCATCCCTATAGCAGACTATGTTGCAGAACAACCCCCCATCATCCCTATAGCAGACTATGTTGCAGAACAACCCCCCCATCATCCCTATAGCAGACTATGTTGCAGAACAACCCCCCCATCATCCCTATAGCAGACTATGTTGCAGAACAACCCCCCCCCCATCATCCCTATAGCAGACTATGTTGCAGAACAACCCCCCCATCATCCCTATAGCAGACTATGTTGCAGAACAACCCCCCATCATCCCTATAGCAGACTATGTTGCAGAACACCCCCCCATCATCCCTATAGCAGACTATGTTGCAGAACAACCCCCCCCATCATCCCTATAGCAGACTATGTTGCAGAACAACCCCCCCCCCATCATCCCTATAGCAGACTATGTTGCAGAACAACCCCCCCATCATCCCTATAGCAGACTATGTTGCAGAACAACCCCCCATCATCCCTATAGCAGACTATGTTGCAGAACAACCCCCCATCATCCCTATAGCAGACTATGTTGCAGAACAACCCCCATCATCCCTGTAGCAAACGGCATGGTAGAAACCCCCCCCCCCCCTCTTCCTCATAGCAGACTGACAGAGCCCCCCCATCTTCTATAGCAGGCAGAGCGCTGAGAGCACCCGCTTGCTTACTGCCTGGACTGGGTGCTGTGTCCCAGCTTGGGGCCCTGCCTACTCCCCTTCCTGATTGGTTGGGGGGCAGTGAGATGGTTGGTCTGCTGGCCAACCTGATTGGCTGCGGGGAGGGTAGAAGCCCATCGACCAGCTTTAATGTTGGGCTGAACTCCAGCATGGACTTCTGATTGAGGTCTGTGTTCGGGTTCAAGAACAGGAGCTGGCAAAATTCAGCACAGACCCAAACTTTGTGGTTCAGGTTCTCTCAACAATAACCGTAAACTAACCTTATCCTCATTGCCACAGCGTATGCACAGGCTGCACAGATTTTATTCAGATTTTGAGGGTCAAGAAAAGCTAAATAGAGCATATTAATGGCCTCTAGCTGCGAGCACACATGCACCAGCCATTCGGGATTCTTGCCGCAGGTACGCGCCCCTGTTAAGGAGGTATATGTGCACTGATTAGAGCTCTAGAGATGCCCCAAATCAGCCCCCCAAAAGGGATTTAGCCGCACATCCAAAGCAATCTTATAATAAATATAGTAAGACAAAATATGCGGAATGCCTGTCAGACCGCTTGTGCTCCTTATATACAAAATAGCCGCACTACAGTAAATATATTCAAAAAAACATATATACATAAGCGGATCCTAAAGTGAACACAAGTTAAAAACAGTTAAAATTCATCTAATGGATGTAAAGTGGATCCCTTCTAGACTTATGTACCCAAAAAAGGTGGGGCTGGGAGGGATAGTACAAGTGGACCCAGATGTCATTACAGGCGATTTACTATTAATACCTTTTGTTATATTCATGAATCTGCTATGAGCCTTGCCGCAACTATTTCTTTGCAATTTTGCATAGCACTTTCTGCACATAAGCACTTTCAGGGTACCCCAGTATATTTACTGGGATCCCTATATATACTCTGTTACATACTATACACCTCATTGCTTATTTTGCACAGAGCCTATGTTGCACAGCACTTTAAACTTATAATTGCACTTTCTGCCATTAATCTTTTTCTTGCACATTATATGCGGAAGACTCCGGGGTACCCTAGCAGAAAACATGAAAGCATTATAATACTTAATATTTTCACCCCCTTTTTTGGGTATATTTACTGTAGTGCTGCTATTTTGTATATAAGGAGCACAAGCGGTCTGACTGGCATTCCGCATATTTTGTATCACTGTGCGTCGCCTTTTGGCGGTTAGGCTCCTTTAGCCAGCATCCAGCTATAACTAAGTGCTTGGAGCAGTGCAGGAATATATTTGTTTGTTATAATAAATATACTTAATTTATTGAAGATTCAAAGACCTCTCAAGACATACAACAATTACAGACAAATTTTGAAAACATACAAAAGCTATGGGGTTCTCTATAAACGGCTCTAATGCACACTATTAAGAATCACAGGCAGGCGGATTCATTACTAACGCCAGCTTTCGGCAGATGAGCGTCTGTATAGCGGCGCATAGAGCGACCGCTAGTATACGCGTGATCGGCTACTGGGCGCTGTAACAGAGCCTCATTCGCTCTAGTAACCTGGCCGGCATTGATGAATGAGATGTATATTGGGTGCTCTAACACCAGTACAGCGTTGCAGGGAGCGAGAGGTTGCGCCAGCCCGACCGACTCTCAGCGACTCAAACTATATTCAACAAAAAAACTCGCTCTGTATCTGGTCGCTGTAGCATAGAGCGCCAGACGCTGTGTGATTAAAGTGATGTTTTGGACACATTTTCACCAGTAACATAGCGAAAAAACGTGGAATGACATTGTTGTAACACTGTAACAATACTTTAGTGCCAGACCTGTAATAACAATTCTGCATAAAATTGAAAAAAAAAGGCAAAATATTTTTCAAAAAAATATAATTCCAGCCCAGGAGAGATCTAATAATTTTTTGAGAGAAAAAAAAACAATTAAAAATGGGATCAGGAAAGGGATTAGAAGGAACGTCCATTGAAACGTATGGGAGAGCGAACAGTAGCAACAGGCCTTACCTGTTGCTCTGGAAGCTAGAGCGCCGGCGCTATACGCTGAGCCGCCTGTAATGATGAATCGTACGCTACATGGCATTCTTCCAGGAATCGCTTTCATACATGTGGTATTTCGTACAGCGCCCAGCTTTCAGCAGACGCTGCCTGACACTACGAAGCGCTACCTGGCGCTAGAGCTTCATGAATAAACCCCAAAATGGATGTGTATAATTCTTTTCGATAGCTGGGAGGAAAAAAAAAAAAAATTAAAAAAAATAGGCCTGCACCCCCCCTTAATTGATTAATATTCATCCTTTGGGGCTGTGCATATCCGCACACACACACTAACCTGCTAAGAGGTATAGCGGGAATGTAGCTGCGTCACCGAGACGCAGTATGGACTTCTGGGAAAAGGTAAGTAGACTATAACCCCGGCTAGAGGCAGGGCCAGGAACGTGGCCGGTGGTGTTCGCTTTTCTTGCTGCACTGAGGGTAGTGTAATAAATTTAATCTGAATTGAACGAGCCCTGCTGACTGGATTAGCGGCCCGCGCATGTGCCATGGGAATGAGAAAGCTGATTTTAGTGTTGTTCCTCTTCAGGAAGCCTTAGAATTGCAAACCTCATCCAGTCTCTCATATCACATTACGGATGTGGGTTTTTCCATAGGGCGACAATGACAGATACATGGGAAACACTGGAGGATTCTCACAGCTAAGGTTACATATCACCTAACATCCCAAGCAAAGATTTGTGCTTCGCACGCACGGTCCTTCTATTGGCAACAAGTACAGACCTGAATTATTCTATGCCAGATGTTCCCTAGAAAGAAAACATGAAAGGAGAGAAGACATCCCGAGAATGTGCAACTTATATGAAACAACGACATGATACTTTGTGTCTGTTTGTAGCAATTCGAAACTTCAATTCAGGATGCTCCAAGGACTGGAACTCGGGAGGGATGTATTGGGCCGGCCAGGGACTGGTAAAATCCAGGGCTAATTTCTGGCCACTGGCCCTGATGGTACAAGAGGGCAAAAGCAAGAGGATCCCTGGGGCAAGAGTGTAAACCCTATCCTGGTGACCCAGCCATTGGACTGGTGCCCGGGTAGGTAAAGAAGTAGCAACCTGGGGTTTAAAGTCCCTGTCCAGGCACCTACTTACTTTTTCCCACCTTGTCCCCCTTGGGAACTGTAAAATGACCCATTTCCATCCATCTTAAAATATCTGATTATATGTAAACACCTTACGATTTTTAGGCAAAGCATGTTCTTTACCAGAATTTTTGGGTAGCGGCTGAGCTGGGAAGGGCGTGTCATAGCACATCATGCTCTGTTGTGGTCAGAGACAGCTATAGGACCACTGTTAATCGGGCTTCAAGATGAGCACACCAAGAGACACAATGACTGGAGGAATTAAGTGGAAAGGGGGCAAATTTTGGAGCCCTGCACTGCAGAAAATGGAGGGGAGACACATGGGACAGGTACCAGGTGATCCGCCCACTGGATAACTGGCTTTAGGGTTACAGTCCCTTTAGAAATCCAACTCCAGGCCACGGCTTTAGAGTTTATGACCCACAAGTGCTAATCTCTTAAGCGTTGGGTTCTTAAAAATAATCTGCACATGCAAGTTTCCGTCACAGCACTGACAGCGTGCCGCCACCAGCTTTCCAATAACACACAGTGGTCAGCTTTCATTTCCTTTAGATAAAGAGAAGACTGCTTAACATCCAATTGCAGGCTCTAAGGAACTACACTCACTATAAAGTGTTACACAGCCAGCATAGCATAACTATAGGGGGTGCGACTGCACTGGGGCCCAAGACATCAGGGGGGCCCCTCCGCTGTTTCTCCTCCACCTTATTTATCAGATTTGTGCTCACTTATCATTTACAGAAGCACCTTATAGCTCTGCTTTTTCAGTCTTAAAGTGGACTGTCACCCAGGGGTGATCGGCCCGGGAATCTATAAGATTCCTGGGCCGATCACCTCCCTCACCGCGGGACATCCGAGATCGGGATGTCCCGCGGTGAGGGACCCCCCCCCCCAAAACCCACCTCATCCCGCGCGCCCCCCTGAAGTGGACCAAAACCCAGGATAGTCAAAATCCTGGGTGTTGGTCCACTTTAAGTCATTTAGCTACATCCAACTGAGTTAAAGTGGACCAAAACCCAGGATTTTGACTATCCTGGGTTCTGGTTCTTTACCCTGGGGCACCTAGATAGGAGAAACCCCCCAGATTGCCAAAGCCAACTTACCTCTTCCTGATCCTATGTTGCAGCGCGCTTGGAGCCACTGCTGTCACTTCATCTAAGACGAGCGATACTGAACACGCTGACGGCCGCATCCCCCACTACCCTCTAACAGGGAGCGTGTCCACGCCGGCCATTCACGAATGTCCTACGTGGCCACACGCCCAGTTAGAGGGATAGCGGGGATGTGGCCCCCGTCTCGGACCGAAAAACAAGGCAAGTGTATGGGATGACCTGGGGGGGGGGGGGGGGTCACACAGCGGGGCATTTGGATGAAACGATCAGCCTGAGAATCTTGGGCCAATCGCTGAGGGTTTTGGTCCACTTTAATAGACAGAAAAAAGTTACTGTATGAGCTTTAGAAGGGCCCCATTTAATGTTCACACCAGGGCCCTGTCACATTTAGTTACGCCACTGTACACGTCCATTACAGAATTACTTCTCGATTCTAACAGCTTTGTGATTGGTAACGGCATCACACGATCATCCTTTATGTCAGGCAAATCCAATTACAAAGCTTCATCCTCGCTGGATGGCCTTCAAGACGTTTGGCAGTCTCCGTCATCCAGATAGAGCTCAAGCTTGGCAGAAGACCCAAAATCACAAACCTCATCTTCCCAGCAGTGTGAGCAGCCCTTCACCATAGCTGCAGTGTAATCAATACTCGCTGAAGTATGGAAATTACTCTTCTCATCCCTTTAATACAGCGAACGCTATGTTACAGTTAAGTGGATGGGAGGGAGAAGCTAAAGGAGTAAAAGCTATAAATCTTAGAAGCCGCATCAGCCAAAGCCCTACTTTCTGGGTCTGCAGGGCTTCTACCCAACTTACTGCTGCCTGGAACCCTAAATTCAGGAAATACTCACCTTAATATCCACTCAGAGAGCTCTGTATGACAGGGGCCAGGAAACAGTCACATGCTGCACATTTCCTGGACTCTATTGGTCTTTTGGACTCCAGGACCGGCTGCTCTTGATTTTGCGTTCCATTTTAAAGTGGACCGAAACCGAGCAGGATCGGCCCGGGAATCTATAAGATTGGTGGAAGTTATTGTCATAGAGGCACATTCAGCCTGGGTGCCACAGATCAGATCAAATCAATTCAGCAACTAAACTAATGATAATTTGAGTAAAGGATCGCTTAAAGGGACAGTCCTGGCAATGGCAATAAGAATCCTATGTACCTCTCATACATTTCCTGCAGAGCTTTGTGAATGCTGTAGCTCCAAAGTTTGCCCTTCCTTTAAAGCAGAACAAAATCCTTGGCTAGAAGCCTTCCCCTGGGGCATCCCACTGTGTGAAGCCCTTCAAGATGCCACAAAAAAAAACTAATTCTTGCCCTGGCTCTCACAGCGATGTAAGTAATACCGTCCGCATCTCCACCATCTTTGTTCTGAGGTGCGTTTCTGAGCCCAGCCATCCAGATAGGTTGATGGCAGTACTGGGCACTGCGGCTGCCCCCACTTCCTATTGTCCAGCTTTGTGTTTACTTGGTGACTTACGGCGGATAGGATCGTGGCGGCGGGCCTGTGGGGATGGGCAGTAGACGAGCAGCATGTCCTCTCGAGCACAGTCACCATACTTCTAAGTAAGTACACCATTTTTGAACTAAGCAGTATGAGGGGACCATGGCGGGGCATATGGGATTGACTGTGATATCTCATGCACTTTGTCATAGGACCAGAATATAGTCCAGAGCTGGGAACAGGAGGTTTTCCTGGGCAGAGGTGCTTTAAATCGCGGGTAGAGCCACATGGTAGAGTGGTCTTCCGGCTGTTATCCAGGTACCTATCCATATTAATATCTGTGTTGCAGTGAGTTATTGCATTTGACACATCATAGTATTCACAGTGGTATATGTTTTCCTTTTGTTTTTTGTATGTGCATTAGTTTCTGATTCGAGTCCCATTCATGGTATTTCAGATAGGAGGAATCAGCATTATGGATTACAGAAATATAAGAAGTGGGAGGGTGCTGATGAAGCCCCGCTCAATGGGGAGAAACTAGTTCACCGTCTTCACACAGTGGCTTTATTGTTAACACATAGTTATCAGATAAGAGTGTTTTTTCATATATGTTATACATTACTGTCTGGATGAATACCAGCCATAATGTCTGTTTCTAACAATTTGATTACTGTCTGGGTGCATACCAGTGAAAATGTCTGTTTTTAACAATTTGTATACCATTGTTGCTAGCCTTTGTATTTAGTAACTTTTGGATGTATAGGTGTGTCAATTAACACTTATGGGGACAATTTCTCCGCTTATACAGAGATGAAGGGCTGAATTATGGCCATGAGTATTACACTCTGTATACCCCAAGGTGTCAATTTTAAATTGCAAAACAAATAAAGCAATTTGTATTTTTATTCATAGGCATTGAATATGTTGTTTTGTGGGCGGGGTCACCCTGGAAGTTTTTCCATGTAGTACCGGGACGGTTCATACCCGGTCTCTTTTTCTTTTGTTCCCAGCTTTGTGTTTAAACTGAGCCGTATGCTGGGCATTAATACTGTATGCACGGAATACAGGGCTGATTGGACAAGAGCCCGCACGTGCGCCATAGGACTGGGAAGAGGTGAATTTTACTGGGCAATCTCTGGGGGGGGGGGGGGGCATCCCAAATAGACATGCTCCTAGGGCAAGAAACAAAACTTGGGATAGTCAAAATTCAGGGTTTTGTACCGCTTTAGTCCAGGCAATGGCAATAATAATCCCACGTGCCTCTCTACATTTCCTGATGTGAATGTTGTAGCTCCAAAGTTCGCCTTTAAATTCCTTTACTCTACGACCACACACACACACAAGATGTGGTTACATGGCCACCCATGTCCCTCCGCATGACCAGCAAGCTACAGTTTAACATGGACTAAAACCCAGGATATTGACTATCCTGGGTATTGGTCCTTGCCCCCTGGGCACCCCGATTGGGGATGCCCCGCTGTGGGAAACCCCCCAGGTCGCCTGAACAAACTCACCTTTTACAGGTCCTACAATACATGCGCGCCTGCTCGTCCAATCAGCGCGCTTGGACCTGCTCGAGTCTCTTTGTCCATGAGCTCGTCTAATGCAAGCTGATCCGAGCGCGCTGGCGGACGCATCCCCCACCACCCTGTAACAGGGAGTGTGCCCCCACCGGCCATTCACAAATGCCTGTCACTGGCAGGCACCCTGCTAAAGGGATAACGGGGATGTGGCCGCTGTTCACACATGCAACAAAGGTAAGTTTTCGAACGTCCCGGGGGGTTTCACACAGTGTGGGGGGAGTCTCAGACGGGTGGGTTCTGGTCCTCTTTACATACTTTTGCACCCATCTGTGTGTAAAAAAAAAATAAATAAATAAAAAATAAAATAAAACTGTAAATAAAAAATATTTAGAAAATACATTATATACAAACACAGACGGGTGCAAAAGTATCCATACAGTTTCATATTGTTAATTAACGTAAAACAAAATAGTTAAATGAACTTAGTATAACTCTTACAACTGTAGATCTACTTTTGCACACACACATAAATATTTATATATATTTATATATATATTTATATTTATTAAATTTTTATTTTATTTTTTTTTTTTTTGCAATGTTAACAAACAAAACACGGCACCCAACTTCAGTTATGGCATCCTAATTGACAACCATTCACACCGGACTCAAACCACCATTATTATGTGCTTTCCTCAGGGAAAGCAGTTAGCTGAAATTTAAAAAAAAAAAAAAAAATTATATATTTATATAATTTTTTTTTTTTTTTTTTTTTAAGAAGAAAAGGATTTTGTTCCACTTTGTGTGGAGTAAGAAAATCTCCCAAAACTCAGCCTTTACAAAACTTGCAGGACTCTCAAAATAATTTGGATAACTCTCTAAGTGTTAAAACAGGAGTAGAGGGGGATTGGAGCTCCCGACCTGTCGCAGCACGCTTGGCTTTCAAATTACCCCATAAGCTAAAACCTGTAGGTACAGTAGATATTATTCAGGAACACTGCAATGGAGCAGCTGGATATGGCAATAAATGGGGGGGATCCGGCACAGCCATGTTCTGCAGCCCGGCTCTATTTTTAAGCAAAACCAAACACAGACACGGGGGGAAAAACAAGACATTATTGGAAAAGGGGAAGGAAAGTGAGTCATTCTCCTAAAACAGAAAAAAAGCTGAAGCAGTTTTAGAAACATAATTGCAGCCCTATTCTGATGTGAAAGGGGACTTACCGGCACAGTGCAGGGTCCTCCTTATCGGTGGGTTTAGCATCCCCTTCCCCACATAGAGCAGCAGCCTGGAGCCAGGGCAAGATCCGACTGTGACTGACTGTGCGAGAATCCTGGCTGGGAGAAGAAGGCGGCCCTGGAGGAAATGACACTGAGGCCCAGCTGCTGCAATGGGAGGGGGGCTAAAAGCAACACCCTGACCCCTCTGCTGCTGTCTCCTATTCTCCACTATGGGACACACCCTGGCTCATTAGGTCAGTGCAGCCAATTTAAAGGGACACTCCCTTTTCTGTTTAAAAAAATGATATTGTGAATGGAATGCAATGGCCTTGATTCAAAAAAATTCTCATGATAGTAAAAAATTCAATTCATGAGAAAAAAGCCTGAGAATGTCACTGTTAGTGAATCACTAGATAAAAAGACAATGAGAGTCAATGGCAGCTTTTACTACAGTGTAGAAAGGAGGAAACAGTTCTCTACTTTTCTTAGGAGTAAAAAAGTGCCATTGACTTTTATTGTTTTCTTAGCTGGTGATTCAGTAACAGTGACATTCTCAGGCTTTTTTCTCATGAATTGAATTTTTTACTACCATGAGATATGTTTTCTACTTTTTTTGAATCAAGGCCAATAGCTGAAAAACACTGCTCATAGAAGGCTTAGGAGAGAAAATATTATATATGCAACTTTATACTTAAAGCGGACTAAAACCCACCAAACTTGTGAAATACATTTGACCAAAGCCCCTGCCTATACTCCCGTCTTAGAGTGTAGAACTAGAACTTGATATTTTCGCTCTTCGAAACGCCGTGGAACGCCCTCTCTGTAAGATGGCAGGTGATCAATCATGTCATAGGTGTGGCAATGGCATTATTGAATACAATGACAATGAATGGAGGGGGCGGAGCTTTACAGCTTAAACTGACGCCATTACCTGAAATTAGAGTGAAGCAGGAGCAGTGAAAATTGGCAAAAGGTACTTTTCATGGAGAGGAGCAATTCAGGGGATGCTGGTTAAAAATGTGGGTTTTGGTCACTTTAAAGTGGACAGAAACCCAGGATTTTGACTTGACTATTTGACCGATTGGGGGTGCCCCGATTTGTGAAACTCACCTCTTCACGGTCCTACGAAGCATGTCTGGCCGCTCATCCAATCAGCGTGCTCATATCTGCATAAGCCTCTTCGTCCAGGAGCTCGCCTGATGTGAGCGGATCTGAGCGCACAGGGTAGGTGGAGCGTGGGTTTTGGTCCTCTTTAAAACCAGGATTTTGAGCAGCCCAGGTTTGGTGAGTTTCCCAGGTGCATCCTGAAGGATTCCCTAATATAAGAATGGCTGGACATCGAAGCACTCCTCACCCCTAAGATGCTGGGGATGCGGCGTATGTGCTGTGGCATGGCGGTTGATCTGAGTATATCGGCAATCCTTGGAGGTTTTACGCAGCAGGGCATCCAAAATCGGGATACCCTGGGGGGGGGGGGTAGGTAATCTGCCAGCCCTGCAGTCTTTTTTTTTTTTCTTGCAATAGATTTGTTAGTGAAAATGTTACAAATACCCCATACGGGGTGAAAAGCACAATGCAATAATGAAAGGCAACAGAATGTTTCTATAGCAGAGAAGTCTAAATGACTCCAGGGCCGTCCGAATTCCACTCCTTGGGGCATTCTGAATTGGGATGCCCCATTGTGTAAAACCACCCAGAAGCCCCATGTTACTTACCTTGTCCTGGAGCCTTTGCCGCGCCACAGTGGCTGCATCTCGGCTCGCCTCTAGCCATGTGTGTGCCTCCGCCCAGTCTTTCTGAATGGGCAGCACGGGCACATGGCGGCTAAGAGGTGAGCGGGGGATGTGGCCGGCAGCGGACTTGGCTCCAATCCTTGCCGCTTGTCAGCTTAGCCGGCAGTGCCACCGAATGGAGCAGAGTGAAAGCGAGCGAGCTGATTGGTTGAGCGGGCCACTCAGCACAAAAACCCAGGAGTTTGACTATCCTGGGTTTTGGTCCTTCCCCTGTGTGAAACTCCCCAACCCGAAGAAACCCCCCATCGCCCGATGAAACTCACCTCTTCGCGGTCCCATGGCGCATGCACGGACGCATGTCCAATCAGCGCGCTTGGAGCTGCAGACGTCACGTCTAACTTCAGCGGCTCCAGCTTCCCTCTAACAGGGAGCGTGCCCGCGCCGGCCATTCACAAATGGCTGGCGCGGGTAAGCGCTCTGCTAGAGGGATAGCAGGGATGCGGCTGCGGCCCGCACATGCGGTGTTGGAGCGGGAACAAAGGTTCCCAGGCAAGCGCATCTTAATTTGGGATGCCCCCTGTTTGTGAAAGAACCCCCCTGGTTTGGCCGTAACTCAAACTGGCGATCCCACAGTGCATTCACCAGTCCCAGGAAAGTAATGACACCCAAGGGCCCACATAAACCATGAGCCGGCCCTGCTGATAAACACAAACAGCCCAATTGCAGCTTAAAGTGGATCAAAACCCATCGCGATCGGCCCGGGAAGATTCATGGGCCAATCGATTCCCTCCCTCCCTTTCGCATCCTGCTGTGTGAAACCATACCCTTACCTTGTTTCCTGGTCCAACAGCGCAAGCGTGAACAGAGGCCGAATTCCCGCTAGTTCTCTAGCAGGGTGCGTGTCTGCGCCAGGAATCTGTGAATGGCCGGCACCAGGGACGCTCCCTATTAGAGGGAAGCGGGGGATGCGGCCGTCAGCGTGCACGGAGCCGGTGGCCTTTGACAACGTAATGCCAGCAGCTCCGAGTCCGCTGATTGGATGAGCGGCCGCGCATGTGCCATAGGACCGGGAAGAGGTGAGTTGTGCTCGGCGATCTGGGGGGTTTCACACAGCGGGGTACCCCCGTTCGAGGAAGGGACCAAAACCCAGGATAGCCAAAATCCTGCCTTCCTTCGCAGTGGCAGTAACTTAGATTGTAAGCTCATCAGGGGCCGGGCTTACTCCTATTGTATTCAGAATATTCATTGTAAACTCTGTAACACTCCATCTGTAATAGTCTATGTACTGTATGTTTCTACCCTGTCTGTAATGACTACGTTGTACAGCGCTATGGAAGATGATGATGATGGCGCTATATAAATAAACAATAACAATAATGACTTCTATAAGCAAAGTCACAGTATTTGGTAAGCCCCAGTTGAAGTCAACCATGACGCTTCTTGGTGGTAGGAGCCTCATGTAACCGGCCAGCGCTTGTACCAGCTTCCTCTGGCTGTAGGAGCTTGAGGAGACGTATCCTTAGTTCCAAAGGAAGACTACGCCGCAGCGTGGTAACTATAGCGAAAGTGCTTAAAGTGGACCTTCACTATCTTATATGTTTCCCACACCCTGTACATACAGATTGCTCACTGTCCACAAGAGGTAAGTGGCAAGCTGGGTGGGTGGACACCTCCAGCACGTGTGAATCGTGACCTCTCCAGATAAGTGACCCTGTTCTCATCCCCCTGGCCCACTTTTAAGCAGGTGTCAAACCTCCACCCCTCCGGGTTGCCACCTCCCACTGTTCTGGAGCGTGCTTTCGCCCCTAAAACACTTTAGGGGTTATAACTTTGGGCAGGGGGGTTGTATGGCTTTGGATATGGCACCAAACGATTGGGCTGGACGCCGGGCATCCGATGAGTCCAGAAATGGGGTCCCTAAGTGGGTCAGAACCTTAGCTCTTCATTTTCCTAGGTTTCACGGGGCTTGGCGACAAACGAAAACTATCTCCATGTGCGGTTTTGTGAGCCGGTTCTGATTCTGTACTTGGTTTGGTGCTGGGACACATGGGGGCGCAGCTATGGTCCGATTTGTGTTGGTGCCGCTTGTCCGCGGCTTCCATCTTTCATGTGACAAATTCACAGCCAGGGGTCCACCTAGCTGCAGACCAACTGGGGTCTTACCAGGCTGGAGGTGTGACAATCAGCAGGGGGGGGGGGGGGGGTCTGTGATCTGCGCTGTTCAACACATAAATGCTAATTTCCCTTCCTGAAGAGATAAGGACCTGTGCATTTATAACAGGGGGAAATAAAGGGGAACGCCAGACTTTTATATGTGAGTTTTCTGCACTTAAGCTGGATCGTTCCTTCACACTCACATTAAAAATCATCCTACCTGCACAGCTAGAACCCTGCCCCCTGTACTTTATCCTGCTCTCCTCTCCTCAGTATGTGATGCTTCTAAAGCAAGAAGGCGGCGCCCGTATCCTAAAGTCCTGAACATAGTTGCAGCCCGGTGGGGGAAAGAATAATAAGTAAGTGACTAAAAACGTAAAATATATTAATTTTAGATGCTGCGAAATCGTTATTTAAGGGTTTGGGCTTTTCATTAAATCATGCTGAAGGTCCGGTTTGAAGTGGTCTCACTGGGAAAAGTGCTGGTCCATGTTATAACAGTGCTGACAGTTTTGGCTGTTAACAAGATGGAGTTTCATGTGAGTGCAAAATTGGAATAAATAATTGTTCCTTTATTGAAAACAGGTCTATTCACATCTATAAAACAATGGTCTATTGTTTTATATGTTATATTGCAAAGTAACACAACAGAAGAAAATTTTAAGCGAGAGGAACGCAGCTAACAACCAAGCTGCACATTATTGTTTTCCACGTGGTGAATATTAGCATAAGGATACATTGGAGACGTCTAATTGCCTTGGCTGTCTGGTAAGCCTTTATTGCCTGTCTGGTAAGCCTTTATTGCCTGTCTGGTAAGCCTTTATTGCCTGTCTGGTAAGCCTTTAGTGGTGGTTTCATGGTCACGTGGAGGAAAGATCTTTGAGAGTTATATTTGGAATATTAGAAAGAGAACGTTTTGCTCTGTGGCATAGAATTATTTTTGTGTTTATGGGTTTTTATTTTTCTTATATTAGCTCTCTTAAAGCGGACCTTCACCCTAAATAAGCACTTATCTAATATGTTTCCCCCACCCTGTACACATTCCCCTGGCTCACTTTTAAGCAGGTGTCAAACCTCCACCCCTCCGGGTTGCCACCTCCCACTGTTCTGGAGCGTGCTTTCGCCCCTAAAACCCTTTAGGGGTTATAACTTTGGGCAGGGGGGTTGTATGGCTTTGGATACGGCACCAAACGATTGGGCTGGACGCCGGGCATCCGATGAGTCCAGAAATGGGGTCCCTAAGTGGGTCAGAACCTTAGCTCTTCATTTTCCTAGGTTTCACGGGGCTTGGCGACAAACGAAAACTATCTCCATGTGCGGTTTTGTGAGCCGGTTCTGATTCTGTACTTGGTTTGGTGCTGGGACACATGGGGGCGCAGCTATGGTCCGATTTGTGTTGGTGCCGCTTGTCCGCGGCTTCCATCTTTCATGTGACAAATTCACAGCCAGGGGTCCACCTAGCTGCAGACCAACTGGGGTCTTACCAGGCTGGAGGTGTGACAATCAGCGGGGGGGGGGGGGGGGGTCTGTGATTTGCGCTGTTCAACACATAAATGCTAATTTCCCTTCCTGAAGAGATAAGGACCTGTGCATTTATAACAGGGGGAAATAAAGGGGAACTCCAGACTTTTATATGTGAGTTTTCTGCACTTAAGCTGGATCGTTCCTTCACACTCACATTAAAAATCATCCTACCTGCACAGCTAACGTATCTAATATGTTTCCTCTGCATTCTGGGATTGCTGACCTTTCCCTGACCCCAGCTCTGCTCTTTCTGAGCAAAACACAGGTATAACCCCGCCCCCTGTACATTTGCCCCCTCTCCTATTCTCAGTATGTGATGCTTCTGAGGCAAGATGGCGGCGCCCATATCCTAAAGTCCTGAACAGAGTTGCAGCCCAGCGGTGGGAAGAATAAAAAATAAATTGCTAAAAACGTAAAACATATTGGTTTTAGATTTCCGAGACCTCCTCAGAAGTTTTTTTGATCAGGGATATCCCGAAATCCAGTGAAAGCAGAAACCTTGAGATCCACTGTAACTAACCTTTTACAGATCAAAGTAGTTTCGTTGTGTTCCACTTTCAGGATTTTTACTCCAATTTGTTCTTTATTCCCAAGAAGGACGTTTCTATGCGTCCAATATTAGATCTCAAGAGCTTCAACAGGTTCGTATTGATCAGGGCCCATCCTTTTAGGAGGCCCAGAAGGATACACAGACTGTCCTATTGACGCTAGAAAAGTTCGGCTGCATAGTTAACTATCCAAAGTCGAATATCATACCTTCAAGAGTTATATTTTCCCTAGGTACATCATCAGGCACAACTCAGGCCCGGTATTCTTCCGGAACAGAAGAGACTCTCACTTCAGAAGTCTCTCCTGCTTTTGTTACTCCAGATTATTGCCGCGGGTGGAAATGTGTCAATGAGGACTAAAGGAATTCCACTGACCCTCTTGACACTGAGGTGTGAATTCCCCTCCATGTCATATGCATAGCTCCCAACTTTTTAGGGTGGGAAGGAGGACCAATTGTTTAATTAAGCCACACCCCCTCATTGGGGGATGGATAAGAGATAGGATGTCACAGTTATAACAATAGAAACACTTTGAATAGGCAAATGAATTATTTATTGATACAGATCTGCATGTTACACCTCAAAGAGGGACAAATGAGAACGAGGGACAGGGGGACAGGTGTCCTGATTATGGAATGTGTGGGAGCGTGGACACCCTCACCAGCACAGTAGTGTGTGTACCAGCATTTCAAGAGCAGTATATATTTTGTATTTGACCTGTTTATATTTGCACTTTTTTGTGGGAGTCTTTCCCATCATAGCACTTTATCCATGTATTATTGGAGCATTTAATTGTAATGCACTTTATTCATTCATATGTTATTGCACTTTGAAGTGCTTCTGTAGTACAAAAGATTCCCTCGATTCCCATTTGAGGTTGTTTTTTTCTAATGTGTATATGGGTCTAAATATAGTATATCCCTGTATGAGATACCCTCACACCATTCATCATTATTGACTCTTGGTACTGTTTTAGGCTGTTTCTACAATAAATTCTACAATTTCTACAATAAATTCATGTTATTTTAATATTGGCTAGTTGTGCGCTCTTTGCCCAGGTTTGGGGGGAGGGGGCATTATCCTTGGTGGAATGCCAAGTTAAAAGGAAGGGGGGCACATGTTCCCCTAAACAGCAGATGCCAGTGGAGCAGCTACTAAGGGCGCCGGCATCAGAGACCCAGCGCTCAGAGGATGATGCCCATTGGGGGACAGAATCAGGTAGACCCGGAGGGATAAGTACTGTGAATTTCAATTTAAAAAAATCTTTTCTTATTAATGGGTCCCCGATACCAGTTTAAATAGTAGGGGGTGGCATACCTCCTGCCCGCACCGGTGGGTGGAATGCAGATATATTACCCACACCCCCTTCCGGAGCCCGGTGCCTTTCGGCATGAGCCTGGTGTTATTCCAGGGGTGCACTTGGAAGAGCACCGGACCTGTGTTGAACTTGTTGGGTCTGCTCGGCCTCTGGGTCCTGGGCTACTAGCCCCTATGCCTTGTGTGCTAGGCCATGGGGAGGGTGGGGCGTATAGTGGTAATGTGCCCTGCTCATCTGCCATGGCTTCGCCAGCTATGTAATTATACCAAGTGAGTCCAGGGGTTTCACACTGTGGGGCATCCCAATTTGGTGATTCAGGGATCAAGATATCACCCTCCCCAGAGTCTTTTAGATTTTGTTCCTCTTTATAGCAGACCAAAATTTTGGAAACCTGGCTCTAGAGTCAAAATAAAGTCTATAGGGCCCAGTCAAAGTATGTCCCCTATTTATTCCATTTTGGGACTTAAAACCCCTGTGATTGCCCATATATCTGCATCAGGAATTAATCCAATGGTTAATGCACAGGCCTCTGTTGGTATTCCCCAACACTCCTCTAGCTGACACACGCACACCTGGCAGCATATCTGAATGGCTGGAAGTGGGTGCGCACAGCAGAGGGGAGCGGCCTGCGGCAAGAGGCCGCCGATCATTCCCGTTAACGCTGCATTCCAGCAGTTCTGATTGGACGAGTGCACACACATTCACTTAGGGAGCGTAGGTTGAAGTGAGTAAGGTGGGGGGGGGTTACACACATTTGGGATGCTCCCTCGCCAATGTAAACAATGGGCTGCTGCATCCCCTACATCTTTGGGCTTTGTGCTCGCTTTCACCCCCAGTCATTCTGACAGGCCGGGGGGAGGGGGGGGGGGGGCAGTAGCACACCCGCTGCTGGGGATACAGCCCTTCTAGCTCAAGAATGACGAAAAAAAAGGCCCCTTGTGAAACATTAACACTGTGTGACAGAGCCCTCCATTACCCTATAACAGATTGTGTGACAGAATCGCCCCATCACCCCATAGCAGACTGTGTGACAGAGCACCCCATCACCCCATAACAGACTGTGTGACAGAATCTCCCCATCATCCCATAACAGACTGTGTGACAGAATCCCCCATAACAGACTGTGTGACAGAATCCCCCATCACCCCATAGCAGACTGTGTGACAGAGAACCCAATCACCCCATAACAGACTGTGTGACAGAATCCCCCCATGACCCCATAGCAGACTGTGTGACAGAATCCCCCCATCACCCCATAACAGACTGTGTGACAGAATCCCCCATAACAGACTGTGTGACAGAATCCCCCATCACCCCATAGCAGACTGTGTGACAGAAACCCCATCACCCCATAACAGACTGTGTGACAGAATCCCCCCATCACCCCATAACAGACTGTGTGACAGAATCCCCCCATCACCCCATAGCAGACTGTGTGACAGAATCCCCCATCATCCCATAGCAGACTGTGTGACAGAATCCCCCCATCACCCCATAGTAGACTGTGTGACAGAATCCCCCCATCACCCTATAGCAGACTGTGTGACAGAGCCCCCATCACCCCATAGCAGACTGTGTGACAGAGCCCCCCCATCACCCCATAACAGACTGTGTTAAAGAATCCCCCCATCACCCCATAGTAGACTGTGTGACAGAGCCCCCCATCACCCCATAACAGACTGTGTGACAGAATCCCCCATCATCCCATAGCAGACTGTGTAACAGAATCCCCCCATCACCCCATAACAGACTGTGTAACAGAGCCCCCCATCACCCCATAGAAGACTGTGTGACAGAATCCCCCCATCACCCCATAGAAGACTGTGTGACAGAATCCCCCATCATCCCATAGCAGACTGTGTAACAGAATCCCCCCATCACCCCATAACAGACTGTGTGACAGAACCCCCCCATCACCCCATGGCAGACTGTGTGACAGAATCCCCCCATCACCCTATAGCAGACTGTGTGACAGAATCCCCCATCACCCCATAGCAGACTGTGTGACAGAATCCCCCCATCATCCCATAGCAGACTGTGTGACAGATCCCCCATCATCCCATAGCAGACTGTGTGACAGAATTCCCCATCATCCCATAGCAGACTGTGTGACAGAATCCCCCCATCACCCCATAGCAGACTATGTGACAGAGCCCCCCATCACCCCATAGCAGACTGTGTGACAGAATCCCCCCATCACCCCATAGCAGACTATGTGACAGAGCCACCCATCACCCCATAGAAGACTGTGTGACAGAGTCACCCATCACCCCATAGCAGACTGTGTGACAGAGCCACCATCACCCCATAACAGACTGTGTGACAGAATCCCCCCATCACCGCATAGCAGACTGTGTGACAGAATCCCCCATCACCCCATAGCAGACTGTGGCCTCGATTCAATAAAGGTAGAAAAAAATTCTCATGGAAGTAAAAAATTCAATTCATGAGAAAAAAGCCTGAGAATGTCACTGTTACTGAATCACTAGATAAAAAGACAATGACAGTCAATGGCAGCTTTTTCTACAGTGTAGAAAGGAGTAAACGGCTCTCTACTTTTCTTAGGAGTAAAGTATGCCATTGACTTTTATTGGTTTCTTAGCTGGTGATTCAGCAACAGAGAAATTCTCAGGATTTTTTCTCATGAATTGAATTTTTTACTACCATGAGAATTTTTTTCTACCTTTATTGATCGAGGCCTGTGTGACAGAAACACCCATCATCCCATAGCAGACTGTGTGACAGAATCCCCCCATCATCCCATAGCAGACTGTGTGACAGAATCCCCCCATCACCCCATAGCAGACTGTGTGACAGAATCCCCCATCACCCCATAGCAGACTGTGTGACAGAATCCCCCCATCACCACATAGCAGACTGTGTGACAGAATTCCCCATCACCCCATAGCAGACTGTGTGACAGAGCCCCCATCACCCCATAACAGACTGTGTGACAGAATCCCCCCATCACCACTTAGCAGACTGTGTGACAGAATCCCCCATCACCCCATAGCAGACTGTGTGACAGAGCCACCCATCATCCCATAGCAGACTGTGTGACAGAGCCACCCATCACCCCATAGCAGACTGTGTGACAGAATCCCCCCATCACCCCATAGCAGACTGTGTGACAGAGCCCCCCATCACCCCATAGCAGACTGTGTGACAGAATCCCCCCATCACCCCATAGCAGGTTGTGTGACAGAATCCCCCATCACCCCATAACAGACTGTGTGACAGAACCCCCCCATCATCCCATAGCAGACTGTGTGACAGAATCCCCCATCACCTCATAGCAGACTGTGTGACAGAATCCCCCATCACCCCATAACAGACTGTGTGACAGAACCCCCCCATCACCCCATAGCAGACTGTGTGACAGAATCCCCCATCACCTCATAGCAGACTGTGTGACAGAATCCCCCATCACCCCATAACAGACTGTGTGACAGAACCCCCCCATCACCCCATAGCAGACTGTGTGACAGAATCCCCCATCACCTCATAGCAGACTGTGTGACAGAATCCCCCATCATCCCATAGCAGACTGTGTGACAGAGCCACCCATCACCCCATAGCAGACTGTGTGACACAGCCACCCATCACCCCTTAGCAGACTGTGTGACAGAGCCCCCTATCACCCTATAGCAGACTGTGTGACATAATCCCCCCCATCACCCCATAGCAGACTGTGTGACAGAATCCCCCATCACCTCATAGCAGACTGTGTGACAGAATCCCCCCATCATCCCATAGCAGACTGTGTGACAGAATCTCCCCATCACCCCATAACAGACTGTGTGACAGATTCCACCCATCACCCCATAGCAGACTGTGTGACAGAATCCCCCATCACCCCATAGCAGACTGTGTGACAGAATCCCCCATCATCCCATAGCAGACTTTGTGACAGAATCCCCCATCATCCCATAGCAGACTGTGTGACAGAACCACCCATCACCCCATAGCACACTGTATGACAGAGCCACCCATCACCACTTAGCAGACTGTGTGACAGAGCCCCCTATCACCCCATAGCAGACTGTGTGACAGAATCCCCCCATCACCCCATAGCAGACTGTGTGACAGAATCCCCCCATCACCCCATAGCAGACTGTGTGACAGGATCCCCCCATCACCCTATAGCAGACTGTGTGACAGAATCCCCCCATCACCCCATAGCAGACTGTGTGACAGAATCCCCCATCATCCCATAGCAGACTGTGTGACAGTATCCCCCATCACCCCATAGCAGACTGTGTGACAGAGCCCCCATCACCCCATAGCAGACTGTGTGACAGAATCCCCCATCACCCCATAGCAGGCTGTGTGACAGATTCCACCCATCACCCCATAGCAGACTGTGTGACAGAATCCCCCATCATCCCATAGCAGACTTTGTGACAGAATCCCCCATCATCCCATAGCAGACTGTGTGACAGAACCACCATCACCCCATAGCACACTGTATGACAGAGCCACCCATCACCACTTAGCAGACTGTGTGACAGAGCCCCCTATCACCCCATAGCAGACTGTTTGACAGAATCCCCCCATCACCCCATAGCAGACTGTGTGACAGAATCCCCCCATCACCCCATAGCAGACTGTGTGACAGGATCCCCCCATCACCCTATAGCAGACTGTGTGACAGAATCCCCCCATCACCCCATAGCAGACTGTGTGACAGAATCCCCCATCATCCCATAGCAGACTGTGTGACAGTATCCCCCATCACCCCATAGCAGACTGTGTGACAGAGCCCCCATCACCCCATAGCAGACTGTATGACAGAATCCCCCATCACCCCATAGCAGGCTGTGTGACAGAATCCCCCATCACCCCATAGCAGACTGTCTGACAGAGACACCCATCATCCCATAGCAGACTGTGTGACAGAATCCCCCCATCACCCCATAGCAGACTGTGTGGCAGAATCACCCCATCACCCCATAGCAGACTGTGTGACAGAGCCACCCATCATCCCATAGAAGACTGCGTGACAGAGCCCCCATCACCCCATAGCAGACTGTGTGACAGAGCCACCCATCATCCCATAGCAGACTGTGTGACAGAGCCCCCATAACCCCATAGCAGACTGTGTGACAGAATCCCCCATCACCCCATAGCAGACTGTCTGACAGAGACACCCATCATCCCATAGCAGACTGTGTGACAGAATCCCCCCATCACCCCATAGCAGACTGTGTGACAGAATCCCCCCCCTCACCCCATAGCAGACTGTGTGACAGAATCCCCCCATCATCCCATAGCAGACTGTGTGACAGAATCCCCCATCACCCCATAGCAGACTGTGTGACAGAATCCCCCATCACCCCATAGCAGACTGTGTGACAGAATCCCCCATCACCCCATAGCAGACTGTGTGACAGAATCCCCCATCACCCCATAGCAGACTGTGTGACAGAATCCCCCCATCACCCCATAGCAGACTGTGTGACAGAATCCCCCATCACCCCATAGCAGACTGTGTGACAGAATCCCCCATCACCCCATAGCAGACTGTGTGACAGAATCCCCCCATCATCCCATAGCAGACTGTGTGACAGATCCCCCCATCACCCCATAGCAGACTGTGTGACAGAATCCCCCCATCACCCCATAGCAGACTGTGTGACAGAATCCCCCCATCATCCCATAGCAGACTGTGTGATAGAACTGTGTAGCAGAACATCCTCCCCCCCCATAACAGGCTGTGTGGCACACACGCTGCACCCACTGGCTGCAAGCTGGGTGCAGTAGTCTGTGCCAGTTTGCGGACGTCCCCCATCTTGGCCCGTCCCTGTCTCTGCCACGTCTGCTCCCATGTCCGGCCTTAGGATGAAAGGCGCCCCGTGCGAGACTACAGGATGGTGCCCCACATTCACTGAACAAAGTTGCAGCCCAGTGGGGGAAAGAATGATAAGTGACTAAAAACTTAAAATATATCAATTTTAGATGCTGGGGAATAGTTTTTTTAAGGATTTGGGCTTTTCATTAAATCATGGTGAAGCTCTGGTTTAACCCTTTCGCTGCCAGCCTACCTGGAGTTTTTGTCACACTCTGTTGCCAGACCATTTTGCACTATTTTGCGCTCCACGTTCAAATGTGATTTTTGAAGGGATTTCCCAGGAAAATGATATATTGTTTTATTTCAAGAGAGTCTGGGCTTTAACATGAAATGTCTTGTTTGTAATTTTTTAGGTGTATTCTCAATATTTTGTGGGTGAAACGTGAAAAAAAAATTAAAAAAATCTATTTTTTACTATTTGTAGTGTTTTTTTGTAATAAAAAATGTAAGTTTGTCAAAAAAATCCTATTGCGTGTGAAATCCCGATTTCTCCCACTTACAGCGGTACCACATATGTATAGGTAGACACCCTTTCCTGCCCAGGAGACTCCCCCAAACTAAAACAGCGCTTTAGGGGATTTTCAGATAAAATACAACTATGCTATGCGCTGTGCGCACCTTGAAGATTTTCCAGAAAAACAACCCGTTACATTTGAAATATCCCCAACAAACTATATATTCTCTGGAAGTACACACTGCTTTCTAGGTGTACCAGGCTTGTTGATGTGGCCACAGTTTTCTGGAAGTAATCCCTCAATGTAATCTTTGGTTGCAAAGAGTTTCCCTAAAAAAAGGATAAAAAGCTAAATCAAAGCCACGTTTTCCTAAAAAAACTATATACAAACAAGAAAAAACAAGTAAAATCTAAAAAAGCAACATCGCCCAAACAGAACGATACCCAACATGCATAGCTACTGTCAAGGGAAGAGTTGCCAAACACCCCAAAGTAAAGCATGTGCGTAACGCTAATTTTACTTGAAAATTTCAGCTCTGCAGACAAAGTGCGCACCTTGCATTTTTTCATCCAAAACAACCCTTTACATTTGGAATATCCCCCATAAACCATATACTCCCTGAAAGTACACACGTTAAGCTTTCTAAGCGTACCCAGCTTGTTGTAGTGGGCTCATCTTTCTGGAATTAATCCCTCAAAGAATTATTTGGTTGCGCAGGGTTTCCCTAAAAAATGTATAAAAAAGCTGAATACAAAACACCTTTTCCTAAAATATAAATATACAAACAAGAAAAAACAAGCTAAGTCTGAAAGCGCAAGGTCCCCCGAACAGAACAATACCCAACATGCATAGCTACTTTTAACCCTTTTAATTGACAGCCTACTTGAGATTTTGTCACCCTCTGTTGACAGGCCATTTTTCCCCATTTTGCGCCATGTTTTGCGCCATTTTTGCTGGAATTTTTGGGAAAGTTATATGTATATTTTTTTGCAGTTGAGGCTTTAACATAAAATGTCTTGTTTGTACATTTTATTATGTTTTTTACAATGTTATTATTAAGTAAAAAAAAAATAAATAACATTTTTTTTAGAAAATCGCCTCCTTTATTTTAAACAAAAAATGTATTTTATTAAAGAAAACTATATTGCATGAGAAAGCCCCATTTCTACCGATTAGAACGGTACCACATATTTATTGGTAGCCACCTGTTCCTGCCCAGGAGACCCCCCCAAACTGAAACAAGTACTTTATAACATTTACAAATAAAATACAACTACGATCCACACTACAAAGGATTATTATTTTTTGGGGGATTTTTAAGGTTTAAAAACCCTTAAAAATCTAAAAAAAATGAAATGGGGTCCCCCTTACCCAAAATAACCAGCCCGGGACCAGCTATGCAGGGCTTGTAGAAACAGGGCGCAGGGGCCAGCTTTTGTGGCCCCTGGCCCTGCAGGCTTTAAGCCCACATAGCCCATGGCCACGGGCTCTTCTGCCCCCCCCCGGGCTTTGGGGAGGCAGGTAATGGGGGTGGCGGGAGTTAATGGCAAGTCACCCGCTAGCCGCAGGTGACTTGCCAGCCCGCAGCCTTGTGAACTGGTATAGGGATCTCTTGGACCCCTTACCAGTTCACAAGGGGTTAAGTGTAAAAAAAAACACCACACACACACAGAGAAAAAATATTTTATTATTTTTTTTTTAATACTTACCTCCCATCCATCTTGCTCTGTGTCCCTCGGCAGTCACTGGCTTCTGCTCACCTGCTGGAAGCCTGTTATAGCTGCTGGGTGACAGAACATAAGGGGTTAAAAAAAAATGGGGGGGCCCTTAAAAATCCCCCCAAAAAATGACATGGGGTCCCCCTTACCCGAAGTAACCAGCCCTGGACCAGCTATGCAGGGCTTGTAGGAACAGGGCACAGGGGCCAGCTTTTGTGGCCCCTGGCCTTGCAGGCTACAAGCCCGCATAGCCCATGGCCACGGGCTCTTCTGCCCCCCCCTGGCCTTTGGGGAGGCAGGTAATGGGGGTGCCAGGGGTTAATGGCAAGTCACCCGCTAGCCGCAGGTGACTTGCCAGACCCCCGAGCCTTGTGAACTGGTATAAGGGGTCTCATGGACCCCTTACCAGTTCACAAGGAGTTAACAGTAAAAAAAAACACACACACAGAATAAAGAATGACTTTATTAAAAAATAAAAACTTTTTTTTTTACTTTACTCACCTCTGATCCTCAGCTCCTGTGTCCCTCGCAGCTCTGATGACAGTTGTTGTCATCGCTGGCCAGTGGAGGAGGGACAAAGGGGCGGGGCTTAGCGGCAAGATGGCAGCGCCCGTCGAGGAGGACAGGGAGAGGGACTTTCGGGCCCTCTCCTGAAGCTGGAGAGCCGGGGGGGGGGGGGGTGATCGGAGGCCCCCCTGGTGAAGAGGAGACCCTGCGGGAGCAATCGAGCATTGAGGTAAGTAAATGTCATTATTCTCAGTGTGTCACACACCCCGCTTCCCCTTTAATTCTTACGATCGGGTTACTCCACCAGCAGGTGGCGACGTTGCAGAGAGAAGTCTTGAAAACGAGCCCCTTCCGGCCTATATATACCTGGGACCTCCCACTTAACACCCAGTGTTTTCTCTCTGCATGATGCGACAAGACAGAAGAAAGAAGTCTCCTACCTTGCAGGTAGCCGGGGTCAATCCCCGGCACCCCCTTTTGGTCTATTTCTGCCCGGTTCTATTGTTTAACATGCCTAGATGGTTAATGGAAGCCTCCCAGCCTAGGCTGCTGGCTGGGCAACGGTAGATGGCACTAGGTGCCTAGGAGCTTATCTCCTCCGCTCGACCCCACGCGTGGGGCAATGCGGCTATCCAGCATGGTGATCCAGATTTGGGATGCCCCTGTCCCGATGTTCCCCTTGGCCACCTTCTCCCGCTTGGTCCCTTCTCCCTTCGCTTTGGGGGGAGGGGTTGTTTGCATGGGGTGCTTTTTTATGTGTGTATGTGTGTGTGTGTGTGAGAGAGAGCTAGCAGACGCTGGGTCAGCGCCGCAGTGTGCAGCGCCTGGCCTGAGCTGCTGGAGCTCTTTCACTTTACTTTTGTGTTTTGAATTTCCCACCACGTTTGCATGCGGCGCCGCCATTGGGCGAGCCGCGTCATTGGAGTCTTGGGGGCGGGGCCGCGCTCTCTGTCAGCCTCGCTCTGTGACTCACTGGCAGGGGGCATGGCCGGGGCGTGTCGCTCGCTGTGCCCGGGCCCGCCTCACTTCCTCTGTCTCATTACAGAGACAGGTGTGCTGGAGCTGGCTGGGGGAAAGGTGCACGTCCAGGAGTGCGGCTGCAGCGGCAACAGGTAACGGTCCCCACCTCGCGCACGTGGGGCCGTCATTTATGCTGTAGTTGTTTCTTTTTTGTCACTGTGTGTTACTTGTGTTTAATGGTTTCCCTGGCACTTTTAGCATTACTCCTGGAGGCACTTATCACTTTGAGGTATATATATATTGATATACCTCTCTGGCTTCCAGTGGCCCTAAGCAGCATGTGACATGTATAAATGTATTCATGATGTATATACTGTTCATGTATGGTTTACCATGATTGTTTTATGTATGAGTGTGATGCATACTGGCTAACTTCCCTGGGGGACTGACCGTGGTCTCTTTTCCCCCACAGATCCTGGGATCCCCTCACTGCAGTGGCTCTCCCGGTCTGTTATACCTGGCTAGTCTTAGTCTCTAAATTGGGATTTTCCTAGGCTTAAAAAATCCTCCCACTCCCGGGACTTTAATTATAAAGGGGGAATCCCGGGTTGCTTAATGCGTAAAACCCAGGGTTGTTGCGAATACCATAATTTCACCATATGGAGGCTTCCGACGTTACCGGAAATGGCTCTTCGGGGCTATCCAGGCTGTGTGGGGGTTGTGGGGCTCCGCTTCCAGGCGATGATGTCATATTATGCGTTCCATGTGCAAAGCAGAATATTGTGCGCCAGTCCGTCGCTCCGGCTTCTGGCTCCTCGCAACTTCCGTCATCTCCTATACCTCAAAGTGATAAGTGCCTCCAGGAGTAATGCTAAAAGTGCCAGGGAAACCATTAAACACAAGTAACACACAGTGACAAAAAAGAAACAACTACAGCATAAATGACGGCCCCACGTGCGCGAGGTGGGGACCGTTACCTGTTGCCGCTGCAGCCGCACTCCTGTCCCTTATTCCGGACCCCGTGTGACATTGTCTAAAGTGGGGATTCGCAATCCGAGGTGTGTGCGCGATTGGCCAACCTCGAGAAGATAATTTCCGCCACGGTAGCTCAGAAGGCTATGGCAAAGCGGAAGCACCTTTCTCCGGCAGCGCCTGCTTCGGTGGATGAGGTAGTTGAAATTTTGGATTGGTCCGATTGTCCCCCTGATGAGGAGGGGGAACTCCTTGTGGAGTCGGATGAGCCTGCAGACCAGCTATTGGTTGACACTGCTGGCGATCAGACTGTGGGGGTGTCCCTTGACATTCCTTCCATTTTGGCTCAAATGTTTGAAATTTTGGCTTTGGATCCACCTGCGGTGGTCCCCCCGCCAAAGGGTGAGTTGTTTGATGTACCCCAGCCGCGTTTGGTGTTTCCCAGGCAACAACACTTTGTGAGGGTTGTCCTTAAGGAATGGGAACAACCCACGCGCCTGGTTGGAATTCCTCCTAGTTGGGATAAACGTTATCCCTTTCCGGAGGATTTGGTAAAGCAGGACAGCGGCACTGCTGGTTGCTATTCATCGGTCAGTGTGGCTGCGCCAGTGGACGGCGGACTTTAACTCTAAGAGGGCGCTTACAGCGCTACCTTTTTTAGATTTGTGCCTGTTTGGAGATAAATTGGATTCGGTTACCAAGGGTGGTAAATTGCCTCAACGCAAGAGGCCTTGTCGCTCCTTTCGGGGTGCGAGTTCCTTTAGTCCCTCCTTTCGGGGAGCCAGAGCGGGAAGAGGGGCTTCCTTTCCCGCTACTGGGGGTGTAGGTTGGACCCGGGGGAGGGGCCGTGGCCATCCCGGTCAGTCCTGGGGCGCCAAGCCCAAGCCTTCTGGTAAGCCCGCTCAGCAATGAGGGGCTGCCCTCACCCGTGCGGGTGGGGGGACGATTGCGACACTTCTCCCTGGTTTGGGACCAGGAGGTTCTGGACAGATGGATCCGGGAGGTGGTGTCGTCCGGTTACAAGCTGGAGTTCGAGTCTCGCCCTCCTTCATGGTTTTTCCGGTCTCGGGTGCTCACCGATCCTTGGCCGCACAGGGGCTCCTGGCGTCGGTAAGGAATCTTCTGGAAATGGCGGTCATCCGGCCGGTGCCGCGCTTAGAGGTGGGCCTCGGTTTTTACTCCAATCTTTTCACAGTCCCCAAGAAGGACGGGTCGGTTCACCCCGTCCTGGATCTGAAGTTCCTCAACAGGTTCATCATGGCTCCTTCCCTCAATCAATCGGAGACAGACACCAGGACGGTGGTCTCCACGCTGGAAAGCTTCGGTTGGGTGATCAATTTTCCCAAGTCCGCCCTCGCTCCTGCCAGGGTGGTGTCCTTTTTGGGAATGCGGTTGGATTCCGGTCAACACAGGGTGTTTCTCCCTCAGTCCAAAATTTGTCTGGTTCAGGAGTTGGCTCGGGTCCTCCGTTCCAATCCTCAGCTGTCCATCCGTCTGGGGATGAGGCTGGTAGGGTTGATGGTTCCTTTCGCTCAATTTCACACGAGGACGCTTCAGCTTCATCTGTTGGCGTCCTGGGACCGGCGACCACGGTCGTGGGATCGGCCCTTCCAGTTGTCCTCCCGGGTCCGGCAGTCCCTTCAATGGTGGTTGGTCTCGACCAATCTCTTGAGGGGCAGGTCTTTCCTGACTCCTCTTTGGGAAATTGTCACCACGGACGCCAGTCTTTCAGGATGGGGGGGATTCTGGAAGGATCTTCAGTTCCGGGGCCAGTGGGGACCTCGAGAGGCCCACCTGCCCATCAATATTGAGAGCCATCCGTCTGGTTCTTGTTCTTTTGACTCAACATGTTCTGGGCCTTCCGGTTCAGGTTCGCTCGGACAATCGAACAGGCGGCCTCCCAGGGAAGCGGACCTGTTGAGCAGGTGCTCTTCCCGTCTGGGAGAATGGGCTCTCCATCCTCAAGTTTTTCGGTCTCTGTGTCTCCGGTGGGGGACACCGGAGGTGGACCTGTTTGCCTCTCATCACAATTGCAGGCTCCCGAACTTCGTGTCGCTCTCCCAGGATCCTCTGGCTCTGGTGGTGGACGCCATGTCTGGGGTTTTCTGTACCTGTTTCCTCCGATACCCATGCTGGGCAGGGTGGTACGGAAGCTGGCTCTGGGAAGGGTGTCCGCCATTCTCGTGGCTCCAAGGTGGCCAAGGCGAGTATGGTTCGCAGACATCGTTCGGCTGGCAGTGGATCAGTTCGTTCTGCCTCTTCGGCCCGATCTGCTCACTCAGGGTCAGCTGTGTTACCCCAATTTACCAACGCTGGGTTTGACGGCTTGGCTGCTGAAACCTCCATCTTGAAGGAGGAGGGTCTTTCTGACTCGGTTGTTAAGACTCTGATCGGTGCCCGGAAGAGGTCTTCTTCTATCATCTACTATAGGACTTGGAAAGCCTATATCGCTTGATGTGAGGTTAGATCTTTGCCTTGTAGGGTCTTTTCGGTCTCCAGGGTGCTGGAGTTTTTGCAATCAGGGCTGGACTCTGGTCTTCAGCTGAGTACTTTGAAAGGGCAGGTTTCTGCCTTGTCTATCTTTTTTCAGAAGCGTTTTGCGCTTCATCCTTTAGTTAAAACTTTTTTCCAGGGGGTTATGCATGTGCGGCCTCCCAGGAAACCATTACTACCTGTTTGGGACTTGAACTTGGTTCTCTCTACTCTTCAGGCTCCTCCCTTTGAGCCTTTGCAGGATATTGCTTTGTCTACCTTGACTCAGAAGACTGCCTTCTTGGTAGCTATCACTTCGGTTCGGCGTGTCTCGGAGTTGGCGGCCTTGTCGATTCATGCGCCTTACTTTGAGAGGCATCAGGACAAGGTGGTCTTTCGGTTCAAACCAGACTTTCTTCCTAAGGTTGTTCTTCCCTCCTTGTGTCCTAAGCCTAAGAATGACAAGGAGAGGGTTTTGCATTGTTTGGATGTAGTACGCTGTGTTAAGTACTACTTGATTATCACGTCTCCTTTTCGTAAAACTGATGCCTTTTTTGTTGTGCCCTGTGGGCCTAGGAAGGGTTTGGCTCCGGCTAAATCTTCCATTAGCAAATGGATACGTCAGGCCGTTATTGGGGCCTATTCTGCTAAGGGGAAAGTTCCCCCTTTTCGTATCACTGCTCATTCTACTCGCGCCATTGGAGCGTCTTGGGCTTTTCAGCACCAAGCTTCTGTTGAACAGGTTTGTAAGGCCGCCACTTGGCCTTCTGTTCATACTTTTTCTAAGTTTTACAAGGTTGATGTGCGGGCCTCAGCGGATGCTGTGTTTGGCCGCAAAGTTCTGCAGACTGCAGTCATTTAAGTTATTTGCCTTTGGATACCCATCCCTTGTGGACACAGCTTTTGGATGTCCCGATCATAAGAATTAAAGGGGAAGCGGGGTGTGTGACACACTGAGAACAATACCATTTTGTGAGTACTCACCTGTAAAATGGATATTGTCAGTGTGTCACACACCCCGCTTCACCCGCCCTTTTCGGTATCCTGGATCCTTTATATGGTGAAGATTTTCTTTATTTTTATTTTGAGGTTACCATTGGATTTCCTGGTACCTTGTCTTTCTGCTTTTGAATTCACTGGGTGTTAAGTGGGAGGTCCCAGGTATATATAGGCCGGAGGGGGCTCGTTTTCAAGACTTCTCTCTGCAACGTCGCCACCTGCTGGTGGAGTAACCCGATCGTAAGAATTAAAGGGGAAGCGGGGTGTGTGACACACTGACAATATCCATTTTACAGGTGAGTACTCACAAAATGGTATTTTTATTTATTTATTTTTTTTTACATGTATTTCGGCGGCTGCTGAAGGGGGGGGTGGCTATTCCGGGCCCTCCCCTGCACCCGAGGGGGCCTGGGTGGGAGATCAAAGCCCCCCAGATGAAGAGGAGACCCGGACAGATCGAACAAGGGGTCAGGTGAGTGTTTTTGTTATTTTACTTTTACTGTGGGGAGAAGTCAAGCACGTAGATTCTACGTGCTTGGCACTTAAGTGGAGTGGAAGCAAGTACGTAGAATCTAAATCATCCTACCTGCATCTACTGCATTTTATGAGCCTTTAAACATCCCCGATGGCGGCCCATGGAGTCTCAGGCTTCCTGCAGACAGGAAGTGTCTTCTGACTGTGCCGCTCTGCATTCTGGGATTGCTGTCCTTTTCCTGACCCCGGCTCTGTTCTGTCTGTGCAAAGCACAGTTAAACCCCGCCCCCCTGCACTTTTGCCCCCTCGTCTCTCCTCAGTATGTGTGATGATTCTGAGGCAAGATGGTGGAGCCCGTATCCTAGAATCCTGAACAGAGTTGCAGCCCAGTGGGGGAAAGAATAATAAAAGTAAGTGACTGAAAATATGAAATAAATTCATTTTAGATGCTGGGGAATAGTTTCTTTAAGGATTTGGGCTTTTCATCAAACGATGCTAAAGGTCTGGTTTAAATTTACCCCCCAAAGTGCACTTTTTACTCCAAATTACACTTTTTTGAACCTGCTGCTGAATCACGGAGGAAAATCACCTAAAGTTTAGTGTATTCATATATTCTGCTGAGAACGTGTGATGTGTTTGCAGTGCCTCTTGTGGCCACACGGTGGCAGTGTATGACTTGACATGAAGCAAAAAAATGGAGACTTGCACTAGACCCTATTCAATCTGTAGAGGTGCCTCTCCCAAAGCTGCAAAAGAGCTAAAACCAGGAACAAAAAAAAAACATGTAGGGAGGCAACGAACACGGCCCATGGGCATCGCCTATAGTCTTAGTCCCCAAGAAGGACCGGACCACCCGGTTCTGTGTGGACTACAGGAAACTAAATGCTATCACCACCTCTGATGCCTACCCCATGACCAGGATTGATGGGCTGCTGGATAAGTTGGTGGCTGCCCACTATATCACGATCATGGACCTGAGCAGAGGGTACTGGCAAATTCCACTGGCACCTGAGGATTGTGAAAAGTCGGCCTTTATCACCCATTTCGGCTTTTTTGAGTCAGTAGTGATGCCGTTTGGGATGAAAAATGTACCCGCCACCTTCCAGAGGCTCATCAGTGAGCTGTTCGGGGGTCTGGAGGCTTTTGCAGTGGCCTACCTGGATGATTTTGTGGTGTTCAGACCCTCCTGGGAGGAACACCTTGAACACCTGTCGGAGGTCTGGCTGCCACCAACATGACAAAAACTAGCAAATGTCAAGTGGGCACGACCAAGGTCCAGTACCTATGGCACCAGGTAAGAGGGGGCAACTTTCGGCCTCACACAAAGAAGGTACTGGCCATTATGGTCTGCCCACCCCCCAAACCCAAAAGCAGGTCAAGTCCTTCCTGGGGACGGCAGGGAACTGCCGGAAGTTTGTCTGGGATTACAGTGCCATAGCCAAACCCCTGACAGACTTGACCAGAATGAAGATGCCAAGTTCAATAAATTGGCCCCCAAATGCAAACAAGCCTTTCAGACCCCGAAGGAGGCATTGGCTAGTGCCCTGGTTCTGCAGGCACCAGACTTTGCTCGGCAAATCTTGGTGCAAACTGATGCCTCCGCTTATGGCTTGAGAGCAGTGTTAAGCCAGGTGGATCACGCTGGGGAGGAACACCCCATCCTCTACCTGAGTAGGAAGCTGCTTCCTCGCAAAGTGGTGTATGCCATGATCATAAAGGAATGCTTACTGATCATTTGGACATTACAGAAACTCCAACACTACTTATATGGCAGTAATTTCACGGTGATAACTCCCCCAAGTTGTCTGAATCGAGTTGCCGGGGACAATGGTAAGTTACTCCATTGGAGGCTAATTCTCCAGCAATACTATTTCAGCATTCAACATAAAAAAGGAGTAATCATAGTAATGCGGATGGGCTATAGCGGCGGGCCAAACCAGCAGAAGTCGGTCGGCTAAAAAGGGAAACTGCTATTTCCCTCCAGCCGACCTCCTAATGGTGGAAGGTGTGACAGAACATATCCTAGGTGTAGTTTGTATCTCTATGTGTGTATGCTGGCATGTGTATCAATGCATATATACGTGTGTGTGTGTGTGTGTGTATACATATATATATATATATATATATATATATATATATATATATATATTGTCAGGATCTGGGGCGAACGGCAGTGACTTGGACGACAGTTCTTCAAATCAAAAGCAATTTTATTGAAAATAAAACTTCAAAGAAGGTTGCAGCCTACAATGCAGTACATCAAGCGGTTACCTCACCAGCTCTAGTAAAGTTCAGTGTAGGATAATCCAGCAAACTGCAAGTCGTTGTTGTAACATGTCCGCTTACAGGGCATACAAGTCCATGCTGTTAATCCACAAGTCCAAGTTCATGGGACACAAACAAAGTCCTTTGGCTGCATTCAGTTCTGTCAGTCTCTGTGAACAGTACAGCCTGGGCTCCTTATCCCAGGCTGTTCACCAGCAAACTGAAAGCCTCATGGGCTCCTTTTATTAGGCTTCCCGGCAATTAGCCTCATCATCTGTGTGAGACCTGGGATCAGGGGAAAAACCTGTAGAGGACTGGGAACGTGGACTGAGGTCCTGTAAACCCGGCATGGATCGTCCCTGATTGAGCAAAGCAAGGGAGAAATATACATCATTCAGTACTTTCCCATACACTTTACCACAATATATATATATATATATATATATATATATACACACATTTACATAGACATATATGTATAGTTTGTGTTTTTCAGCCTAGCTGATCCCCCTGCTCTGTATACCTCTCCTCATGTCTCCCCCCTCCTGTCTCCCTGTCATATAACCCTCTGCATGCACACAGGGTCAGCTGGGATGATTTTCTCCCCTCATAAAACTCCCCAGCATAAACAAAGTAATGGAGTAAGGGGTTATCAGAACAAATCACCCAACCATGGAAAGCAGAGACAGGGCCTATATCCTGCCCCTATCCCCCTTCCATGGAATTTCCTCCATCCCTCCTCCCTTTGAAATCCCAGGACAGATGGGTGATATCATATGGACCAACTTTCGGGTACCCAAAGATGGAGAATCCCATATGAACCAATCCCACAGTGGGTGACTCCAATCGCTCTGCCCAATAGGAGGGGTCAGAAGCTGACCCCTGGTGAAAGGAAATAAGGTGAGTGTCAGAATGGCCAGAGACACTTGAGTCTTACTATCAAGAGTGACACACGCTCCATTTAACCAGGAAACGTTGGTCAATGGGAAAAGTGCGAGGACTGATAAACAATTGATTTGATGGAACCACAGTCTAAATAATTTTCCATTTTCTCCTGTTTATTTGTATTGCTATCTATTTATTTGTATGTGTTTTATAGTTATTCTTGTGCACCTTGCGCCATTTCTCTCGTTTGTTGTTCTTTCAGTTTTTTTAAATAAATTCTGAAAATACAGCAGAGGGTCACTGATGCTCTGAATTAAGGATCTAAAAAAGCTCACGCTAGTTCTGAAGAGCCTGGCTACATTACTTGCCTAGGACACTCGATTGCCCCTGCCTGGTAGTGGTTGTGGGTCAATAGATTTGTTCAATCTGATTGTGTTGTGTGTGGCTTAGATAGTGGAGAACACGCCACTGTTCATGTTCTGGTGGCAGCCTTGTATAGACAAGTGTGTTGCCAATTGAACGCCGTATAATGTCGAGATGACACACGTGGGGTGCGATTGGCTGGTTTGATCAGATGAGAGATCAAGAGCTCTGATCAACCCGTGCAATCATCACAGCATACAACTCTGCTCACACAGCAAAGCATAGAGAGCATCCGGCATCCCCAGTCTCCAGAACACGCATCAGCCGAAGAAAGTCGAGATGTGGCCGTGGGTACATGGGCGATCCAGGGGGTTTCACACAACAGGAGAATCCCAAATTTGAACACTCCCGGGACATGGACCAAAACACTTGTTTTTGGTGTGTGAATAGCTGGGACAGGAGTGTGCATGCCGCCGGAGATTCAGGGGATGTGGCAGCATGCGCTCCCCATTTACAACCAGGGCGTCATCACTCAGCAAGGCGGGGCCGGCCTTTAGCGTGCGCGACAGTGATTGAGCAGCGGTGGACTGGGAGGGCACCGCCACAGCTGGTGCCAACATTTCCTGAGATGCCGGGGTTCTACACAACGGGGCATCTCGATTTAGATTCAAGGAGAGGAAGTGCTGGGTTTTGTTCTGCTTTTAAGTTGCCCACCCCAGCTGATTTCCTATCCCTGGAGAATCCCAATCTGTGATACCCTACTGTGTGACCCCCCCTGGGATCGCTGGCATACCCACTATGCAAGCAATTCCACCCCTGAGTTTTGGTCCGATTTACAGGGGCATCTCAATTTGGGTTGCCTCTGTGAAAGAACCCCCCTGGTTTGGCCGTTAACTCATACTGGCATACTGGGTCACACACAGGGGCATCCAAAACCAGAAGAATCTAGATTCGTTTAGACTTTGAGGTCAGGTTTAAAGGGGTTTGGTGCAATTCAAAGTAGACCAAAACTAGAGTTTGGTCCAAATAGCCTGATCCTTAGGGGAAATCCAGATATGGGAGGTCCCTTGGTGATGTGACAACGCTTCACCACAAAGGGACCCACTGAGACCATGCCGCCCAAGGGCCACATAAACCTGGAGCCGGCCCTGTTTACAACAATGACAGCCACTTCCTGATTCAAGATGCCCTGATGGAATGCCAGCGGCCAGGTGGGTTTTGTTCCATTTTAAGCTGTGTCAGGGAATTGGACGCCCAAAATGGTTTGGCTCCTCCCTAAGGGCCTTGTGTAAAAGTTAAATTCCATCATAAATGGGTAGAGATTGAGTCCAAGTTATGGTATATTGAGGGATTTAGCTGTAAAAAGCGCAGTGTTTTCCTCTTCATCACTGTTTTAGAGGCAGTTGAAAAATCAACAGTCACTGAATTTAAACCTGCCTGGGATAAGCACACATCTATCCTAAGATAAAGAATACATACAGTATACACATAAGGGCAGAGTAGATGGACCGTATGCTCTCCTTCTGCCATCAACCTTCTATGTTTCTATGTTTTACAGCTCACATATCTGCAGAACTGTCTGTTGTTCATGGCAATTCAAGTTTGAAAGTCTTTGTGTATTTTAGTAGTACATATTAGTAGAACCTCTGGAGAAGCTGTGGGCGTACAGCGGAATGCGTGGGGGCACGGGTTTACCTACCTGAACATGGACATTTTCTATTGGGCGGTACCCTTATTGATTTGTAGTTTGTTATTTGCGAGCCTCCTTTCTTGTTTGGATATATAGATTGTTTGTATATATATTTTTGTTTTGGCACCTATGCACAAAGTAAGATATATGGTCTATTGTTGCTAATAATTATGAGTATTTGTCTGGGATTTTTGCACATATTGGCATTTTATTGTATATATTATTATGAGATTGATTTGCACTACTTTTTATACTATTTATTGGCACTATTTTTGCACTTTAGTGACTGTGAAGAGGCATATTTATTGTATGAGCTTTTGGCCCTTATTCATGAAGGGATAGCGTCAGGTAGCGCCTTGTTAATGAGAGGTAGCTACAGGTGAACGCCGGACACGGCAGCAATTACACATTTATCAAGCAGAATCTGTTGAGCGACTGGGATAACGCCATGTAGCGTCCGATTCATCATTATCCCAGCCTCAGCAAACAGCGCCAGCGTTCAGCCTTGCACAGCGCCAGGTATTACCTCTCGCTACCTGTCGCTCTCCCATACATTTCAATAGACGATCCTTTTCTTCTCTTTAAACTGGGTTTTTTTTTTTTTTTTTTAATCTCAAATAATGTTGTGACCTCTTCTGGCATTGAAAATTCAGTTTTTTCAAAAATGTTTCATGTTTTATATATTTCTGCAGAAATGACATTACAGCTCTGACATTAAAGTGTTCATGTTACAATGTTATTACAATGTCATTCCATATGTTTTCGCTTTGTTACTGGTGGACACATGCTGAAAAACAGACTCCGGTGCTCTGGGCTTCAGAGAAGCATTTTTCAGCGCCGGAATTTTGTGAGGATTTTTTTTGCTGAATATGTTGTGAGTTGGTTGCACTGACCAGTCGCTAACATGCGCTCCCATACAGCGCTGTACTGGTCAAATAGCGACTCATCACAATGTATTGATCATTACTGCACAGCGACTGAGGCCCTTATTTATGAAGGAATAGCGACAGGTAGCGACTGGTGAGCGGCCGGTAATGACGGGCCCCGCCACGAGAACGCCGGCTCCCCACCACAATCACACATTTATCAAGCCAATCCTGCTTAGCGACTGAGATAGCGCCATATAGCGACTCATTCATCATTATTCCAGCCACAGCGCCAGCGTCCGACCTTGAACAGCGACAGGTATGACCTCTCGCTACCTGGCGCGCTCCAATGCATTTCAATGGAACAATCTTTAAATATTCATAATTAATTGTTATTAATGTTTTTTTTTTTTTTAAATGTGAAAAATTCTGTGACCACTTCTGCCATGTTAGATACTTTTTTTAAGGTAAAAAAAAAAAAAAAAAAATCTGTGCAGAATTGATATTACAGGTCTGATATTAATGTATTCATATTACTAAATTCTTTAAAAAATTTTTTTTGGGGGGTTAAAAAACTACTTTTAACACATCGCCTCCAGCGCTCTGGGGTTTAAACATGCATTTCACAGCGCGAGAATTTTTTGAGCGTGATTTGTTAATGAATATGGTCGGAGCTCTCTGACCAGTCGCTATCATGCGCACCCATACATCGCGGAACCTGTCAAATAGCGACTCGTCACCCCGTATTCAACATTGCTGCAAACCGACTGAGTCGCTGTCAACAACCGAACAACGGCCAAGCACAGCGACTACTAGCGGGCGCTGTGAAAATACTGCTACAATCGCTCAACTGTCGCTACCTGCCGCTATTAATGTATCGGCCTCTGAGTCGCTATGAACTAGCGACCCACGGCCGAGCACAGTGGCTACTAGCGGGCGCTCTGAAATGCCTGCTACAGACGCTCATCTGTCGCTACCTGGCGTTAGTGATGAATCGGCCTGCCCGTTTATTTCAATTTTTTTCTGCCTGTGCATGTTTATTAAGGGGTTTATTCATCAAGGGCTAGCGTCAGGTAGTGCCTCATAGCAGCAAGCAGCGTCTGGTAAAGGCGATTCTGGTGAGCGACTCTAACAGCGCCATGTAGCGTACGATTCATCATTACAGGCAGCTCAGCGTATAGTGCCGGAGCTCTGGCTTCCAGAGCACCAGGTATTACCTGTCGCTCTCCCATACATTTCAATGGACGTTCCTTTTCTTCTGTTTAAACAGGGTTTTTTGTGGGGTTTTTTTTCTCTCAAATCATTGTGTGACCTAGAAAAAGTCATTTTTGAAAACTTTTTTGATTTTTTTATATTTATATGCAGAATTGTCATTACAGGTCTGGCATTAAAGTATTAATGTCACAATGTTACAACAATGTCATTCCATGTGTTTTCGCTTTGTTACAGGTGGATATGTGTTCAGAAACAGACTTTAATCACACAGCGCCTGGCGCTCTATGCTACAGCGCCCAGATCCAGAGCGCCTACGCTGTGTGTGTGTCTGTTTTTTTGTTGAATATGGTGTGAGTCGCTGAGAGTCACATTCATCAATGCCGGCCAGGTTACTACAGTGAATGAGACGCTCGGTTAAAGCGCCCGATAGCCGTTTACAGCGTCTACTAGCGCCTCTGTACAGACGCTCATCTGCCGATACCTAGCGCTAGTAATAAATCAGCCTGCCAGTATTAGATGTATCAGCATGGTCTAGTTTACGTAGTGTTTTTAGTCATGTCTTGTTGTGTTCTATGGTTGTTTTTTTAGCTTGTTTTGTAGCAAATACAAAATATGTTATTACTTGTATGGTAGTTCTATGGTGTTAGTGCCCCATTTCTAGACTCTATTTGGTTTCTTCCTTACTTGTAAATAACAAAGTGTTTTCCTCTTCATCACTGTTGTTACAGCTCACATATCTGCAGAGCTGTCTGTTATTCATGGCAATTCAAGTTTGGAAGTGTTTGTGTATTTTAGTGATACATGGGAACCACCATACTAGCAGAACCTATGTAGTGTATGCCAGGAATCTCATTCCAGTGAGCGCATGGAAACCCATGTGTGAGCTGCGAGTGGCGGCAGGTGAGTCCTACATAAAGGCTTTTAACACTCACAGCGTTATGCCCAGCGAGGAGCAAGCAATTAGCGTGCAGCGGGGCAAATCCTCAGCTAAGCTCTGAGACTGAATCATGTAATGCATGCTGAATGTTTGCATTTTTATGCTGGCTTTAAAGGGGACCAAAACCCCAAATCTATAAGATTCCAGGGCCGCTAGATTCCCTCCCCCCGGGGTATCCAGAACTGGGATGCCCAGCTGTGTGAAATCCCCCAGGTCGTCCAGAAACTCACCTTCTTTCCTGATCCAACAGCCGCATCCCTTCTTTCCACTTGCCCATGCCATTGGATCAGGAAGAGGTGAGCTTTACAGTGGGCTGTCCCCATTCCGGGGTTACATTTGCGATGCACTTTAAGTTGCATTCGCCACTACTACTTTTGATTTATATTTTGCTAATATAATTGTTATATGTTGTATACACTTTAGGTAGATATTATATTAATAGTGTAAATAGTGGCTATTGTGTGCTAATGTGAACATGGAATTTTTCCTCTGCATTTTCCCATCCACTTGAGAACAACAACTTTTTGTGAACACACCAGTGAATAAACACCATATGAGTGACTACACACAGGTGAATAACACACTAAGGGGCAGTGAAGTGTGCACATGCCTGATGGACGCCCCTAAACTCAGCGCCAGGAGATCAGTTGGGACCTTCCTTAAAGGAGCAGTATCGCGAAATTTGCATTAAAAAAGATAAATAATTAAATAGCCACACAATAGCTTCTAACATGTGTATAAATAATGTGGCGATAGAAAAAGGAAAAAATATCTGCCTTTCTTTTAAATTGTATAATGACAATGGCTCAGTCCATTTGCTGAATAGGGGGATCTGCTGGGTTGTATTTAGTGAGCTGCTTCATTTAGACCACTGGTCTCCTAGCAACACTTTACCTCAGAGGCTGACACTGGGCCTTATTTATCACGGGCTAGCGCCAGGTAGTGTCTGACGAGCGCCAGGTACCGCCAGCTATCGGCGGCTACCGACTCAAGTACGCCCGGCGGCGGTCACAATGACGCATTTATCAAGCTAAATGAGGCTAGCGCCGGCGAGAGCGACGGCTAGCGCGGGATTCATCATGAAGCCGCCTGGAACGAACAGCGCTGCTGCAAATTCCTTCACAGCGCCAGGTATGAGCTGTCGCTCCCTGGCGATGTCCAATGCATTTCAATGGAGCAATGTTTAATTAATCATAATTAATTGGTATTCATTTTTTTTTTTTTTTTAATGTCAAAAATTCTGAGACCACTTCTGCAATGTTCGGTTTTTTTTTAAAGTAAAAAAAAATAAAAAAAAAAATTTGTGCAGAATTGATCTTACAGGTCTGATATTAATGTATTCATATTACAAAATGATTCAAAAAACATGTATAAGGTTACAATCAAAAAATATGGTTGTTTAGGGGTTAAAAACTAGTTAACACCCATCGCCGCCAGCGCACTGGGGTTTAAACAAGGAATGGACAGCGCCAGCAAATTCGGAGCGTGATTTTTTAATGAATATGAGGCAAGCCGTTCGCTCTGGCCATTCGTTGTCAGGCGCTCACATACAACGCTGAACCTGTGAAACAGCGACCCCTAAGCCCGTATTCAACATTACCGCACACCGACTGAGTCGCTGTCATCAAGCAAACGCCGGCCAAGCACAGCGAATACTGGCTGGCGCTGTAAAAATCACGCTACAGTCGCTCATCTGTCGCTACCTGGCGCTATTAATGAATCGGCCTCACTGTAATCAGTGGTAACGGCTGTGTGTGTGTGAGGTGCTGCTTTTGTTATGAGACCAGGTGACTCAAATGTGTAAAATCTATACAAAATAAACTAAACTGACTGAAAATGACTGAAATTCTTCTTTGAATAACTGTGAATAACTGAGCTATTAGTCTCCAGCTGCTCAACACACACATCATTTTTTCGAAATTTGTTATTCTTACTCCAACACTTACCTACATTCAAAGTACCATTTAAATATAAGTCAAGAAAAATTTGCGATACTGCTCCTTTAATAGTGCAAATAGTGGCTATTGTGTGCTAATGTGAACATGGGATTTTTCCTCTGCATTTTCCCATCCACTTGTGAACAACAAATTTTGGTGAACACACCAGTGAATAAACACCATATGAGTGACTACACACAGGTGAATAACACACTAAGGGGCAGTGAAGTGTGCACATGCCTGATGGACGCCCCTAAACACAGCGCCAGGAGATCAGTTGGGACCTTCCTTAAGGACACTTCAGTCATGTCCCATGACCGGGAGTCGAACCGTAATATCCAGTAACAGATATTTTAATGTTATTGGGGGGGACCTTATATTATTTTGGCCACTTAGTGATTCATTTGTAATGAATTGCTGTATTGTTGCTCTATAAGACGCACTTATTTTTGCCATAAAATTTTCGGGAAAATGTCCATGCGCCTTATAGGGCATAGGTGACACCCCCCCCCCAATTCCCGAGTGCCACTAAATCAAGTTGACACAGTTCAACCGACTATGCGGCGATTCATCAGTGACACTGCAGAGAGCAGCGCGCCAATGTCAGTGATGCATCAGCGTGTACTGGCTGCGGATTGTGACGGCTTCCGGATTGCAGTACAGGTATAAAAAAATGTTTACACTAACTAGATTCAGCAGTGGTCGGGCATTGGGGGATCTGCCACGCATGCTGTCTATTATTTGGGGAGGGGGGAATCTGCACGCTGCTTGTTTTTGGGGATGGAAGGGATCTGCCACACTACTTTGTTATGGGGGTATTCTGCATGCTGTATATTATATGGGGAGGGGGATTCTGGAAGCTGCCTGTTATATAGGGAGGGGTATTCTGCAAACTGCCTGTTATATAGGGAGGGGTATTCTGCAAGCTGCCTGTTATGTGGGGAGGGGGGATTCTGCATGCTGCTTGTTTTGGGGGATGGAGGGGATCTGCCACACTACTTTGTTATGGGGGTATTCTGCATGCTGTATATTATATGGGGAGTGGGATTCTGGAAGCTGCCTGTTATATAGGGAGGGGTATTCTGCAAGCTGCCTGTTATATAGGGAGGGGTATTCTGCAAACTGCCTGTTATATGGGAAGGGGTATTCTGCAAGCTGCCTGTTATATAGTGAGGGGTATTCTGCAAGCTGCCTGTTATATGAGGAGGGGTATTCTGCAAACTGCCTGTTATGTGGGGAGGGGGGATTCTGCCTGCTGCTTGTTTTGGGGGATGGAGGGGATCTGCCACACTACTTTGTTATGGGGGTTTTCTGCATGCTGTATATTATATGGGGAGTGGGATTCTGGAAGCTGCCTGTTATATAGGGAGGGGTATTCTGCAAGCTGCCTATTATATGGGATGGGGTATTCTGCAAGCTGCCTAATATATGGAGAGGGGTATTCTGCAAACTGGCTGTTATGTGGGGAGGGGGTATTCTTCACGCTGCTTGTTTTTGGGGATGGGGATGGGGGGGATCTGCCACACTACCTGTAATAGGGGTGATGGTGGTGGTGGTGGGGGGCGATTCTGCCAAGTCCTGTTCGGTTCAGAATATTTTTTTCTTTTTTTCCTCCTCCAAATCCTAGGTGCGTCTTATGGGCAAGTGTGTCTTATAGGGCAGAAAATACAGTAGGTTTTAACCGAGTACCTATATATATCTTGTGTCTAGAAAGAACATACTAGGGTGAGGGTGGGCTAGGGTGTATTTCCTGGGGGGCTAGGTATGGGGGCAGGGGTTACGGGGGACTTGTGAAGCAGGGAGCTGAGGGGTCTGGGTGTGGTGCCGTGCAGGGACTTCTCACTGTGCTTCTTATGGTCAGTCTGTCCTTGTCCATAGGTAAGCTTAGTATTTGCTTACACTGATAAATAATGTGCTTCAAGCTGTTAATGGCAAAAGTATTTTCACAATGACATTGAACTGAGGATGGCTTGGAATGTACCATCATAAGAGCAGGGAGGGGGATAACAGGACCAGCGCTGCTGCATTCTTCTCATGTGAGTTGTCAGTAATGGGGCTCCTGCTAATGACTATTCATCAATGTAAGAAGCCTTCAGCAGGCCTGGCTCAGCTGAGATAAATGCAGCTTACATAAATGGACAAGCTTGCATGGTATGTGACCAGGTGGGATGAGGTTTAGTGGGAAGATCTATTAGACAACTTTGCAGGACCTGCACAACAGACAAGAGGTGTTTCGTAATGAGGAACAAAAATGAGGTGTCTAAGGGCCTTATTCATGAAGGGATAGCGTCAAGTAGTGGCTGGTTAATGAGAGGTAGCGACAGGTAGCGAGTGGTGAACGCCAGACACGGCACGCAATTACGCATTTATCAAGCAGAATCTGTTTAGCAACTGGGATAACGCCATGTAGCATCTGATTCATAATTTTCCCAGCCTCAGCGAACAGCGCCGGCATTCAGCCTTGCACAGCGCCAGGTATGACCTCTCGCTACCTGACGCTCTGCCATACATTTCAATGGACGATCCTTTCCTTCTCTTTAAACTGTGTTTTTGTTTTTTTTTTAAATCTCAAATAATTCTGTGACATCTTCTGGCATTGAATAAGCAGTTTTTTCAAATTTTTTTTATTTTTTATATATTTCTTCAGAAATGACATTACAGGTCTGCCATTAAAGTGTTCATGTTACAATGTTGCTACAATGTAATTCCATATGTTTTCGCTTTGTTACTAGTGGAAAGATGCTGACAAACAGACTTTAAACACACCGCCTCCTGCGCTCTGGGCTTCAGACAAGCATTTTTCAGCGCCAGAGATTTGTGAGGCTGTTTTTCTGATGAGTATGTTGTGAGTCGGTCGCTATGAGCAGTCGCTAACATGCGCTCCCATACAGTGCTGTACTGGTCAAATAGCGACTCCTCACAATGTATTCAACATTACTGGACAGCGATTGAGTCTCTATGAAGTAGCGACCCACGGGGAAGCAAAAACCGCGGGTTAATCGTAGGACACTATACAGACCTAAGAATCAGGGGGGCCTTGGGGTTCCCAACCTAGCACGTTATTATTCTGCCTGTCAGATTGCCCAACTATCTGCCCTCCACGCTGGTATGGAGAGACCACTGTGGGTTGATATCGAACAGACCAGCTGCTCCCCGATAGAGATAGTGAACTTATTATGGCTGTCGACCTATAAAGACATTGACAACCCTGTTTTGAACCACTCCCTCAAAATATGGAAGACTAATAGATTGAAAGCTAACCTCTCCTCCCCTCAGACCCCCTTGCTTTCCATACTTGGTAATCCTGAGTTCCTCCCTGCCTTCCAGGAACCATCGGCCTTCTCCTGGTGGAGGGCACATAATTTAACGAAATTTAAAGATTTTTTATCGCATAGGGGTATGATAACCTTTTCCGACCTTCAATCACTTAAGGACATATCGAGTAAAGAATTTCTTCGCTTTCTGCAAATTACTCATTATATAGGAGCTAAATCAGAGTTGGGGTCAGTACCAAAACCTTCCTCGCCCTTTGAGTCCATTTGTGAGAAGCAGCCTCTTGGCAAAGGGACGGTATTGACGCTATACCAGTTATTGGGTGAGGCAGATGGGAATTCCCTTCCGACCTACACTACTAGATGGGCGGAGGATCTTGGTATAAACCTCTCGGGTGAGGACTGGAAGGCAGTATGGAGGAACTCATTTACTAAATTTCTCCACACAGGCGCCCAAGAGACTAATACCAAAGTTCTACTTCGTTGGTACCTGGTTCCAGAGCGAGTTCACAAGTTTTGCCCTACGTACTCTGCAGAATGCTTTAGAAACTGCCGTGAGCAAGGAACCTACATTCATATTTGGTGGGAGTGCAGGCTGGTTAAACAGTTCTGGGCTAAGGTATTTTATCTTATATTTAAGGCAACAGGCCTGCGTTTGACCCCCTCACCCCAATTAGCTCTTCTAAATCTAAGACCTCCCGACTGCTCCAGAACACATTTTGAGCTAGTGAAGCATATCTTAACAGCTGCTAAAATGACTATTGCTCGGTCATGGAAGAGTAGGTCCATTTCCAGCGGAAGTCTCATACCTCGTATTAATGAAGTAATGCTTTTTGAAAAGATGGCTGCCTCAATGCAGGGAGATCTTACTCCCTTCCTAGCGACCTGGGAAGGTTGGATCACCCACTTTCAGCCTAAACACTTTGATTGCCACCTATTTGTACCTTAGCTCCCACCTTTCTATAACCTAGTGTTAACCTTTTTGACTTGAAAGTAGTATGGACACCCACCCCGTTCCCTCTTTCCCTCTTTTTCATCCCTCGGCTATTCTCTTTATTCTCTCATTATGTTCTGTATTTACATTTTCAGCTGTTGTTGTTCCCAAAATGCGTTGAATGCTTTGTATAACATCTTACCTGAGCTCTAATTTATCTGATATTGATTTCAACTGGATGTGATCTTTACAAACTGAAATGCAAACAGTTTTTGGTTGTAACAATTACCTATCTTCAATAAAAATATTGTGGAAAAAAAAAAGAAGTAGCGACCCACGGCTGAGCACACTACTAGCGGGCGCTCTGTTAACGCCTGCTACAGACGCTCATCTGTCGCTACCTGGCGTTAGTGATGAATCAGCCTGTAAGACTCTTTGGCCGTCCGAGTTCCTGTCCTTGCCCTACAGTGTGAAACCCCCCAGATGCCCAGATCCACTCACCTTCTCCTGAGCCCTAAAACATTTGCCTAATATTCGTAAAAACATGAACCAGGTGCAGTTGCCCATATTGTTTCTTGGTCGAGCAGCCCCGCCCCCGGTGCTTTCCAGTAATGATACATTCAGTTACACACAGCTCAGCATTGGGGGTCAGCCTTATCAGTTATAATAACTGCCATTATGGCCCTTATTTATGAAGGAATAGCGACAGGTAGCGACTGGTGAGCGGCCGGTAATGACGGGCACCGCCACGAGAACGCCGGCTGCCCACCACAATCACACATTTATCAAGCCAATCCTGCTTAGCGACTGAGATAGCGCCATATAGCGACTTATTCATCATTATTCCAGCCTCAGCCCACAGCGCCAGCGTCCGACCTTGACAGGTATGACCTCTCGCTACCTGGCGCTCTCCAATGCATTTCAATGGAGCAATCTTTAAATATTATTAATTAATTGTTATTAATGTTTTTTTTTTTTTTTAAATGTGAAAAATTCTGTGACCACTTCTGCCATTTTAGATTTTTTTAAGGGAAAAAAAATGTAAAAAAAAATGTACAGAATTGATATTACAGGTCTGATATTAATGTATTCATATTACTAAATTATTTAAAAAACTTTTTTTTCTTGTTTTCCAAAAATATGGTGGTTTGGGGGTTAAAAAACTACTTTTAACCCATCGCCGCCAGCGCTCTGGGGTTTAAACATGCATTTCACAGCGCGAGAATTTTTTGAGCGTGATTTTTTAATGAATATGGTGGGAGCCGGTCGCTAGGGCCAGTCGCTATCATGCGCTCCCATACAGCGCGGAACCTGTGAAATAGCGACTCCTCACCTAATATTCAACATTACGGCAAACCGACTGAGTCGCTATCAACTACCGAACAACGGCCAAGCACAGCGACTACTAGCGGGCGCTCTGAAAGCTACAGTCGCTCAACTGTCGCTACCTGCCGCTATTAATGAATCGGCCTCTATGTGTCAGTTGACTGTTAAACTGAATGAATTAGCATACAGATGCTATTCAGACATCACACTGATGCCTGTTGCGGTTTTTATGATTATTGGTCAAAGGCTTTAGAAAAACAAAAAAGAAGAAGGAAACACAGGCTGTTTTGGGACATACACACACAAATGTTGAATTATTTTTGTAACATCATTTTTTATTGCCCATTGTTTATACACCATAACAAAAGATTCTGGTCTAGAAAGAAATGAGCACATTCAGTAATTTAGGCACCAACAGAAAGCTGAGACAAGAAGCCACTAAAAGTCCTGTGGGTTTTGTATTACGTGGCATCGCTAATACTGTTTATTGCCTCTTATCCTGTGGCCTCTGCCCTAGCAGCACATTATAGAATGAAGTGTTCAGACTGGGCCACCCGAGGGCCAGGGGATTCTCCGTTGGGCCCCAGGGGGGAATGTGGAAAACAGTGTGAAAGTGAGAAAATGTTAAAAAGCAGGAATTTAAAAGGGAGAGGGAAAGATGGAATGTGGAAAAAATAAGAGGAGGAGGAGATATGGAAAAGAGAAATAGAGTATGAGGAATGGGAAAGGGAGAAATATAAAAATGTTAGAAAGTAGGAATTCGAATAAGAGAGAGAGAAGGGTGGAATGTGGAAAAATTGATGGAAGGAGGTAATGTGGAAAAGAGAAATAGAGATGGGGGGGGGGATAGTGAAAAGAGAGAAAGAAGGAAGAAATGTGAAAAAGTTAGCCGGAATTTGAAAGAGAGTGAGAAGGAGAGAATGTGGAAAAGGGAAATAGAGAGGATGTAGATTTGGAAAAATAGAAATAATGAGGGAATGTAGAAACCAGAAAGTGGGAATGTGAAAGACAGAGAAAAGGAGGCAATGTGAAAAAGAGAGATATAGATTTTATGTGGAAAATTGAAAGTGAAGAAGAAAAAGTGGAGAGACAGAGGGGGGAATTTGGCAAATACAGAGAAAAATATGGAGGGAAAGCTGAAATGAATAAGTGAACTTGTAAAAAGAGAAAGAAATAAACAGAGGGAGAACACATACTGAACCAGCTGAGAAATTTCAATATTGGGATGGCACATTGTGAGACTCCACACACCCAAAGGCCAACCAAGATCATCTAATGATGTTTTACTGTATGATTAGTCTTTCATTTCATTAGTCTTTCATTCTTTCTTTACAGCTAAAAGGTGGGCCCCAAGAATGATTTTCTCTGGTGGACCCCAGTCCGACACTGAATCCATATTCTGACTCACCAGATAACAGTAATGTGAATCCTGTAGACAGCTGCACCTTGTCTGTGTGTGTTTGTGATGGATGTGTTATTACTCCATGAGGCTTGGCAGATAGCTTACTCGGCTGGTCATGAAGATACGTAGATAAGTTCCAGAAGCTTTATTTCAGTACAGAATCTTGCAATAAACACTTCTTACATCAGGAATCTTGAAATGCGCATTCAAGACAGCAGGAAACTTGTGATGTAAACCCATAACAGCAGCAGGTAAAAATGCTGTAGACTGCAGGAGGGAGCAGCAGGTGTGCACTGCTTGGAAAATGGCTGGAGGAGAGGGGAAGAAGGCAGGCACTCTTTTCATCCCAGCTAGACTAAGGGAGTCAGCAAGGGGCAAAAGCAGGTAAAGGCACATTGCTCAGCCTATGTACATATACACTATATCACGCCTGTACCCCGGGTAAAATAAAAGTCTTGAGACATGACAATCCATCTATAACTGTTCAATATGAGTCTGGTTGCAACAGGTGGAAGTTTGGGCTGGTCTCTTCTCTACTATGTTGTTTATTATTGGGGCATCAGGAATAAATGGCCAGGCCAGACTTTCAGTTGTTTTACAAGTCATGACCTATAACAAGCTTCCCCTTCGTACACAGGGGGGTCGATTTCTCTGTTGCGCTGTTAAACCAGACCTTCAACCCGAATAAGAGTCTATCTTATATGTTACTCCCACCCTGTACATACAGATTACCCAAATCAAAATCATCCTACCTGCACCTATTTCATTTTTACAAGAGGGCAGCTCATGGAGTCTCAGGCTGCCTGCAGATAGAAGGTGTCTTCTGACTATGACACTCTGCATTCTGGGATTGCTGTCCTTTTCCTGACCCCAGCTCTGCTCTGTCTGTGTAAAGCACAGCTATAACCTGCCCTCCTGTACTTTTCACCCCTCTCCTCGGTATATCATGCTTCTGAGGCAAGATGGCGGTGCACATATCCTTGAGTCCTGAACAGTCGAAGCCCAGCGGGGGAAGGAATAATAAGTAAGCAACTAAAGACTTAAACTGTATTCATTTTTTTAAGCGTCTGAGATTTTCATTAAATGATGCTGAAGGTCCGGTTTAAATGGCCTTAGAACACTGTTCTCGTTGGGCAGGTCTTGAGGCATTTTCATTGATTAACTTAATCAAAATCCTTATGACCTTAAGAGAGACAACCCACATCAGGGTTTTTTGTCAAGTCCATATAAGCAGCTCAGCTAACTTGTTCCTAAAAACAAAACAAAAGTTTCTTGGAGCAATAAATATATTTATACATTGGTGGACAGTCTTTATATCAAGTGTTGTAAACGTCCTTCATTGCAGCTTTAGATTCTATATCATTCAAGTCTTGCGGAATTGGATCAAAATGGCTGGAAGTTGCGCCTTTTCCATAACCTGCCTAGACATCAATCATCGCTTCTGTTTATCATCCTTAACTGAAGTACAGTTATCCTACCGACAAAACCCAAATCTACCCCTGATTTCACTTAACAGACACAAGAGCTTGACGAGGTAGTTAGTCGACCTTTTTGCCGTATGATGTGACCACCTCTATTCCTCAGTGTTTCTTCTTTATCCACCTCGCCTCTAGATTGACGTCCATCTCATAGAGATGTACCTTGCGATCAGACAACTAGTCGATGTTTCAAACCTTGCTGTAATATGTCACTACTTCCTTTTTGGTTCCATTTAGGATGTTCATCTGGTGATTTTCTTTGATGCACCCGTTACCGTTCTGATGGTCGTAAGCCTTCAGGTTTAAAGGAGGTTTACATTTGTGCCAGTTTTTGAGAAGCTCGTTCATGGTTCCCTGACTGGTGACTCCGAAGAGTTTGTCTGCTTCGTCCGATTCTTTGTCTCCATCTTTTTCCTTCTCTTTTTCCTTATCTTTTTCCTTCTCGATAATAATATTAGAGTGGCCCATGTTCATGTCTTTGTTCATGTTCTCGAAGAATTGCTGGATGCAGAGTTTGGCGAAACTTTTCGCGTGATCGGTGCAGGTCTCGTCGAAAAGTTTGCGCTCTATGTCGATATAGTGCGACCAGTATTTGCTTTTTAGAAAAGCTGCTTGGGTAAAACAGGGTCGGATGGCTCTGACAAGGAACGCCAGGAAGGTCATGAGTAAGATGAAAGTCCAGCCAAATGCCTACAAGGTAAAAGGCAATAGTTATTACATTGTTCAATGTATAGAGATGGAAAATAAATATACATGACAGACACATTCAGCCTACCTCTAAAGACTGAGCGTAAAATCAAAAGATACTTGTCTTAACCCCTAGAAATGGAAACGAAGGTTGATGGCAGAGAAGGACCACATGGTCTATCTAGTCCACCAGTAGGAGCTCTCAGAATGTGAGATAGCTTGCAGGCTATACTATACAGATTGCTATTTCACCTTTGGCACAATGTATATTGCTTTAAATAGAATGTGTTTTTTTTTTCTTTACTGATAATTTGCCACATGAGGGGTTTATTTTAACTGACTCTATGACATTATAATTTTTCATACAGTGTTACTGCGGTCAGGCTGTCAACGGCTTCTGTTTAGAGAAGGTATTCTTATTGCGGGTTGCTATTTATTCTGAGATTTGCTGGTTACATTCTTGTGCTTTACAACATTCCTCTTATTTACAAGGTGCTTTTCTTATTTATTAGGAACTCTTTATGACAATTTTTTGAACAGCGGTTGTCTATCGCTCTCTAGCTCTTTTTTCAAAGAGAGAGAAAGATGGAATGTGGAAAGTGAAAGTAAAGAAGGATAAATGGAGAGACAGAGTTGGGAATGCAGTAAATACCGAGAGAAAGAAAGAGGAAAAGCTGAAATAAATAAGTGAATTTGTAAAAAGAGAAAAAATAGAGAGATGTGGAAAAGAGGGCGAGAGAGAATCAGGTAAAGAGGAAAAGACAGAAGAAGGGAATGTGAATAAGAGAGAAAGAAATGGAGGAAATGTGGAAAATTGAGAAAGAAGGAGGTAGAAGGTTGCTACTGAAATTTGCTGGTTACATTCTTATGCGTTACAACATCCCTCTTATTTACAAGGTGGTTTTCTTATTTATTAGGAACTCTTCATGACAATTCTTTGACCAGCGGTTGTCTATCATTTTCAAGCTCTATAGCTTTTTTTGATTGTTTTTTGTTTATATATATATATTTATATAGAGAGAGAGTATTTTAGGGGATATTGATATTACCATTTTCTACTATTTATTAATTATTTTCTCCTCTCTTCTAGATATTATTTGCCTATTTTTTGAGGTAAAAAAAAAACTTCTTTTCTCTATGTCTTGCAGAGCCTGCCATACTTTTTAGTATTTATATACATTTATGGGCACATCCCTTGTTTTTTCTCCTTTTTCTTTTATTTCCATAGAAAAAAAAGGACTAACTTGCTTAGACTATAGCATGTCACAGCAAGACATCAACAGCTCCTTTCTAGTGGATGCTATAACCTTTCCATGTGTGAGCTGTAAACTGCCTTTCGCACCCACTGGGAATGGGGTGTCATGCGTCGTCTGCTGTAGCCAGGAAGTAAATCAAGAACTGCCCACAAGTGCCGCAGCTAATTTACCCTTACTCTTACCTATGGCTGACATGCCATGGTCGCATTTTTTCTGGCCCTTTGCAATGAAGGCACAAGTGCAAATGTAACCGCGGGTAGAGGTATTCAGGCAACAGCACCAAATACTCTTACACCTGTTTCCTCTTCAAGAGAGTCAGAAGACTTAGATACTGTGTTTTTCCAAATGTAGACCTGAGACTGGGGACTTCAGCCATTCTGATGTTAAAGTGGCATCTGACCCATATGAAAATGACATTCCTTCAATTACCAGTGAGGACATGAAAAATGCTGTGCCCACATGCTTCAGGTAATTTTATGCACATCTGGTGGACATGTCCCATGCTGACCCGTTTTTGGTCCCAAGTACACAGGATAGCCGGTAAAATGTTTCGGACAAATATCGGAAAGGATCCCTGGGTGGACCTCCAGAACTTACCAAAAAAGCAGAACTATTCGTTTATTTGCTCTTGGCGGCTAAGCAAACCATTGCCAGGGCCTGGAAGAAACAGATTGTTCCGCTGTCGGAGGTGTCGTCTAGGATGAACGGGTTTTTGCTCAATGAGAGGCTCTCAAGCATCCTAGCCAACACCCAAGATAAGTTCCTCTCCATTTGGGAGCCCTGGATACAATTTGCCTGGCCTAATGCGCCATCGGGAATGTTGAATTAGGCGACTGGTGTGGGCTAGGTTGCGAGAACCCCCCCCGTCCCCTCCTATCTCGTCCCCCCTTCCCTCCTTTCCTTTTTATTTCCTATTCTGGGTCTATCCCCCCACCCTTTCTTCTTCTTCTTCCGTGTTTGTTCCTCTTCTTTTTGTCTCCTACTTCTTGTTCTGCGGCCCACCTCTCGCCGGTCTCCTGGGCCATGGGCCTCGGACGCGGGTGCGCCTTGTGGCGGCCGGCATGCCCTGGCTTGGTGTGGTTCGGGTTGAGTGGTGGGGGGTGTGCTGTGGTGAGATGCTCATAAGGTCTACTTGAAATTGCTATTTTCCGACGCGGGAGGCAGTATAATGGAATGACACAATACCCACAGATCTCAGTGTACCAATTGTTTATTCATGTCTCAGCTGTGTTGTAGTTGTACTGCCATTTGCTTCCTAGACGATCTGATTTGCTGTGACCTGTTCCCTTGTCAGAATATGGTAAATTGTTGTAATCATTGTATTGTTTGCCTCCCCTGCGCGGGATGTATTTCTGCTTGGCCGATCACCTGCACCTGTACCGCCTTCTTTTTCCTAAAATAAATAAAAATATTGAAAGAAAAATACTGTGCCCAAACAAAAGGATCAATCTCCTGATGATGAACAAGAGTTATCTAGGAATCTTCGCCTGATCTTAGTGTTTCCAGACCATTCAGAATGTTTTTAGATCTATGAAGACCAATGGCCAAGACTGGACCGGATGTCTGAGGTTCCTAAGTCTTGGGACCACTGGTAACCTTTTCTAGATGATTTCACCAATGAATAGTGTGAAATTGCAAAGGTCAATCACCCTGTCACGATACTTTCTAAAGGGTTGTTCAGACCTATCTCAGACCTCAAGTTTCTGAACTATTATATCTCCTACAAGTATTTCCGGATGGAATTGCTTAAATCTGTCTTGGCAACCTTAGACAAGGAGGCTTATTTACACATCGCATTGCTCGGAGGGAGCGGGGGGAGGGGATGTTGGCGCCATTTCAGAGCTTTGCCCCTGGTGCCAAAAAGCCTAGCTACTCTCTTGTCCATATCTGCCGAGTTCAATTATGCTTTCTCTAATTTGCAATTCTAGAAAGTCACTTCCAATTTTTAGCACTACCATTCACTACCACAGCACCAACCAAGGTACGGTAATGGAAATCCTAAGATGCGAAGGGGTTCAAGTGACGCCTTACCTGTGTGTCCAGATCCTGCCAACTCCCCTGTGTTTCCAGATCTGGCCTACGCCCCTGTGTTTCCAGATCTGGCCTACTCCCCTGTGTGTCCAGATCAAGCCTCCTCCTCTGTGTGTCCAATCATTGCTTCCCCCCATGTGTGCCCAGTCATTGCCTCCTCCCCTTTGTTTTAAATCTCGTTTTTATTAAGCTTTGACAATACAAGTGCAAACAAAATACAAAAATAAAACAAAATACAGGAACAGAAAGGAGACAACGTGGATAATTTATCCCCATGAGCCTCAGAGCAATCATCTCCATATGTCGCGTCAGAATCGATCCTCTCCGCCCATGTCCCGTTATGGGACCATGTAATGCTCAATGAGGGATATGTCCTCATAAAGGAAAACAGAAGAAGACAACCCAGCAGACCACCAGTGTATGCATCCCAAACCCCTGCCAGCGAACACACAAAAAGGCGGGGTGCGGGTGTAGATGGCATCATCCCCATACCCGTAACAGGCAGGCCGGGCCGCCATCCGAGGATGTGCCCAGGATAAGGGACATCAGGCGAGCACTGCCCCTTGCCCCTCGCCGGAATCCCCCTGGGCGCGGGATGGTAACTTATGGCTGCTAGGGTAATCAACGTGGATGCGAGTTCCGGACATAGACTATCAGATCCCGATGGTCTCGGGGCACTGGTGGGGAAAGGAAAAAAGAAGGGGGGGAAGTAAAAGGAGAGGGCGACAATCGGACCCCGGCACTTATGATGCTGGAGGGGGAGTCATGAGGGGAGTGCGGCAAGCCTCCTTGCGGTGCCACATCTGTGTCTGGGGATTATCGTACTTGTCGCTGTCAAAAAGAATTTGAGAATCCCCTTTTTTGTCCTAGCTATGGGACCCGGGATCAGGGACAGGAGGGCCAACCCCGGAGAGTGTGGCACAGCAACGCCTTCCACATCCATATGGATCTTAAAGACCATTTCCCAGAGCGCACGGATCCGGGGGCATTCCCACCATATATGCAGGATACTGCTTGGGGCCTCTCCATTTGGGAGAATGCTGCTATATCTGATGGGCATCTATACCACCTTGTAAGGACCTTGTAATTTTTCTCCTGTGCTGAACTGGCACCTGAAAGACTCTGTGTCAGCGTTTATATTTTGAGGGCCTCGTCTCCCGTGATTTAAATCCCCAGGTCCCTCTCCCACTTTGACAAGAATTCCAGTCTCAATGTGTGCCTGGAGGTTACCAACAAGCTGTAGAGCTTTGAAATTGCATGTTCCAAAGGTATGTCCTTTGTGAGATGCTCCTCTAGAGGGGTAGGGATGCATCCCCAGGAAGCGAGGAATGCCTCAAGTTGCCTATGTAGGAGCCAAGAAAGGTGGCACCCTTCGACTTGTGCTTTAAGATCGGCCAGGGTAAGCAGCCTCCCCCCAACTAGGATGTCTCGCAGCCTAGTGTCTTCCGTCTCCCTCCAGATCAAGAATCAAGTTGTTTGCTGCCCCGGCGCAAAATCGGGGTTGTGAAATATCGGGGTGAGAGGGCCCGGTCTGCTCACCAACTCACCCTGCTTCTGAAGCCTAGTCCAGCAAGAAAGGAAGTCCTGTGTCAGGAAGGGGAGCCCACTTCTGTTTGCGGCACCCGAGTCAGACCACCATGGGATAACGCGCGGGTTGAAGCCCACAAGGCCTCGCTCCAAATGGACCCAGAGTTTGTCCCCCTCCCTATACGTCCAGTCCGACAGCCTCGTGAGGACCCCCGCTGCGTGGTAAAGTTTCAAGTCCGGGACCCCGGTTCCACCGTCTTTCTTTGCTCTGGCCAGCACGTTGAATCTGATCCGGGGTTTTCCGAATCCCCAGATGAATTTCAGGAAAGCTGACTGTATAGTTTTAAAGAAGTGTCTAGGGAGGAGGATGGGTATTGTTTGAAACAGGTACAGGAAACGGGGGAGGATATCCATCTTCAATATGTTGATCCTCCCAAACCAAGAGTATTGTCGTTTGTCATAGGAGAATTTTGGATTTGAGTTCTTGGAAGTTGAGCTCGTATAGGCTGCAAAGATTAGCTGGATTCCAAGGTATTTTATTGCAGTGGGTTGCCACTTAAAGGGGAAGCTTTGCCTATGATAATCCACCAGATGCCGTAGAAGGGTGAGGTTCAAGGCCTCTGATTTTGTGTATTTAATGCGGAAGTTGGACACCTGGCCAAAGCGTTCAAACTCCCGTAGGGCAACTGGAAAGGACACAGCCGGGGATGTCAAGTGAAGTAGCAGATCATCAGCGAAAACTGAAATCTTATACTGGTTTCCCCCACACTCAATACCCCTGATATCTGGGTTATTTCTAATCCCTATCGCGAGATCTTCCTTCGTTAAGATGTACAGTAGGGGTGATAGGGGGCAGCCCTGACGTGTGCCATTCGAGATTGTGAAAGGTTCCGATAGGATACCGTTGGCCCTAACCCGTGCTGTTGGATCTTTGTACAGCACCAAGATCCTGGAGGTGATGTTAGGCCCCAGACTGATTTGAGAGAGGGTAGCCCTTAGGAAATGCCAACTCACCCTGTCGAATGCTTTTCGGCGTCGCAGGAGAGAATGCATGCCAGGATGCCTTAGTTGTGAACGAATGCAATAAGATCCAACAATTTGTTTGTGTTGTCTCGGGCCTCCCGACCCGGGACGAAGCCCACCTGGTCCAAATGAATCAGGTTGGGGATCAAAGGTTGGATCCTGATGGCTATGATTTTGGCAAATATTTTCATGTCCAGGTTGAGTAAGGAGATGGGCCTATAGCTGCCACATGCCGTTGGGTCCTTTCCCGGCTTCGGGAGCACGACAATAGGGGCTTCTAGAGCCTGCTTTGGGAAGGCCTGTTCTCTCTCGGTGTGATTAAAGGCCCTTGCTAAAAAAGGGGAGATCTGTTCAGTCAGGGTCTTGTAGAACTTAGGAGTGAAGCCGTCTGGTCCTGGGCTCTTCCCCGACGGAGGTCTTTTATGGCTTTCAAGATCTCTTGCACAGTAAACGGAGTCTGCAGCTCCTGCAGAGGCCTCCTCCGAGATCATCGGGAGTGGGGTCTCTGTTACGTATTCCTGTATTTTTGCCTCTAGAGCCTCAACCGAGGCCTGGGGCATGCTGGGATGGAGATTGTAGAGGTCTTCATAGAATCTCTTGAATGCCTCAGGGATTTTAGCCGGGTCTGAAACACTCTCTCCTCCTCCTGCTTTAATGTATGGAATGAATGGCGCTGCCGACCTATGATGTAATGATCTCGTGAGCAGCCTGCCACACTTATTTGCATGCTCATATAGGTAAGCATGTTGCCGTTCCCTGTACCTGAGATGGGCCTGCTCGTATAGTTTCAGAAGCTTATTCCTATGTAGTGAGAGCTCTGAGAACAGTTCCGGAGACATATCCTGTTTATGTCTGGACTCTAAATCGTGGATCTTCTGTAGCGTATTGGTGATTAACGCTGCCCTATCATGTTTCAGCCGTGAGCCTTCCTGGATGAAAATCCCCCTTAGTACACATTTGAGTGCTTCCCACTGGGTTGTCGGGGAACACTCGTCTCGCTCGTGGTCAGCCCTGAAGTTTGTGATCGCCTCTTTGATTCTGTTCAGGCACACCACGTCCCTCAAATGGTTGTCATTCAGACCCCAGCTCCAGTGCTTTGATGTAGCACCGGGTGCGTCCAAGGACAGGAAGATTGGCGCGTGGTCCGACCATAAAGTCTTGGGGTTCCATTGCAGGGCATGGGGGCTCAGTGATATATAATCTATGCGGCTATATGACCCGTGGGTCTGCGGGTGAATAGAACGTATAATTTTTGGATTGCCCGTGCTCCAGCCTCCATACATCCATCAGCTGCATGCTGTGAAGAGTTTTCCGAAGTGTCTGGAGCCTCCCCAGGGGCACCAAAACCTCCCCGAGGATGTGTCTAAGGAAGGGTTCAGCAGGAGGTTGAAGTCTCCGCCCACTATCAGGATCCCCTCTGCAAAATCCTCCAACTTTCTGAGGTACATTTGAAGGACCGGAACCTGGTCCTGATTTGGTAGATAGACGTTGGCCGTGAATATTTTTTGGTGGATAGAGAGTTTGAGGAAGAGAAATCTCCCCTCTGGGTCGGTCAATTGATCCATTGTTGTGAAGGGCATGGATTTATGGATAGCTATGGATACCCCGTGATTTACTTGATGGGTTGGTGCTGTGGTACCAAGAGGGGAAGTATCTATTGTGCAAGATCGGTTTATCTCCTTCCTGGAAGTGGGTCTCCTGTAGCAGGAGAATATTTACTCTTTGCTTATGAAGGAGATGGGCCTATAGCTGCCACATGCCGTTGGGTCCTTTCCCAGCTTCGGGAGCACGACAATAGTGGCTTCTAGAGCCTGCTTTGGGAAGGCCTGTTCTCTCTCGGTGTGATTAAAGGCCCTTGCTAAAAAAGGGGAGATCTGTTCAGCCAGGGTCTTGTAGAACTTAGGAGTGAAGCCGTCTGGTCCTGGGCTCTTCCCCGATGGAGGTCTTTTATGGCTTTCAAGATCTCTTGCACAGTAAACGGAGTCTCCAGCTCCTGCAGAGGCCTCCTCCGAGATCATCGGGAGTGGGGTCTCTGTTACGTATTCCTGTATTTTTGCCTCTAGAGCCTCAACCGAGGCCTGGGGCATGCTGGGATGGAGATTGTAGAGGTCTTCATAGAATCTCTTGAATGCCTCAGGGATTTTAGCCGGGTCCGAAACACTCTCAATTGATCGGTCAATTGATCGTATAGGGCTTTTGAGCGTTTCTCTGGGAGGCAGGCAGGGGGAACCCAGGAGCAAGCCCAAATCAAAGCAGGGCCCAAGAGATCTGGAGTGCCAGGGTCAGGGATCTGAGGGAGAGAGGTGATCGAATAAGAGAGCAGGAAAAAGAGGAAGAAAAAAGAAAAAAAAAAAAAGTAAAAAGGGGGGGAGTCAGAGGGATGAAGCAAAAAGAGGGGGAAAGGTGCAAGAGGCGCGGGTGTTTGTAGGAAAGGAAAGGGGCGTGGTATGGACTTCCGAAAGTAGTAGAAGGATGCCTCCTCCTCTTTGTGCCCAGTCATTGCCTCCTCCCCTTTGTGCCCAGTCATTGCCTTCTCCCCTTTGTGCCCAGTCCCAGTCATTGCCTCCTCCCCTTTGTGCACAGTCATTACCTCTTCCCATGTTTGTCCATCTGCCTGATGCCCTGTGTGTCTAGGCCCTGCCCCTCCTCTGTGTGTCTAGTCATTGCTTCCTTCCTTGTGTGCCCAGTCATTGCTTCCTCCCATGTGTGTCCAGCCCCTGCCTCCTCCCCTGTGTGTTCAGATCCTGCCTTTTCCCCTGTGTACCCAGTCTATACTATCATCCTCTGTGTGTCCAATCCTTGCCTCCTCCCCTGTGTGCCTAGTCCGTACCTCCTCCCCTGTGTGCCCAGCCCCTAATATATTGCCCTGTGTGTCCAGTCCCCTTCTTCTCCTCTTCTGAGTGTCCAGGCCCTGGCACTCCCCCTGTGTTTCCAGACCCTTTATCCTCCTAGTGTGTCCAGGCCCTTTCTCCCTCTTTGTGTGTCCAGCACCTGTATCCTCAATGTGTGTTCAGTCCATGTCTCCTCCCTGTGTGTCCAGGCCCTGCCTTTTCTTTAGTGTTTTCATTCCCTGCCTTTTCCTTTTCAGTCCAAAGTCACTGCCCTCCCCTGTGTGTCCAATTCCTATTTCCTCTAATATGTGCCCAGTCCCTACCACCCTCCCCTGTGTGTCCAATTCCTATTTCCTCTAATATGTGCCCAGTCCCTACCACCCCCCCCTGTGTGTCCAATTTATGTCTCCTCCGCTATGTGCCCAGGCCCTACCATCCTCCCCTGTGTGTCCAATTCCTGTCTCCTCCACTATGTGCCCAGTCCCTACCATCCTCCCCTGTGTGTCCAATTCCTGTCTCCTCCACTATGTGCCCAGTACCTACTATCCTCCCCTGTGTGTCCAATTCCTGTCTCCTTCACTATGTGCCCAGTCCCTACCATCCTCCCCTGTGTGTCCAATTCTTGTCTCCTCCACTATGTGCCTATTCCCTACCACCCTCCCCTGTGTGTCCAATTCTTGCCTCTTCCCCTGTGTATCCAGCCCCCACCTCCTCTAGATAGATTGGAAGAAAGAAAAAATGTTGGATAGATAGAATGATAGGAATGAAACATGATAGATAGAAAGACAGAATAGAAAAATGAATTATGATGGATAGATAGAAAGAGCTATAGAATGTATGGAAGAAAGGTTAAATAGAAAAGGAAGATAGCAGTAGTGCTGATGCCAGACCTGTCCCAAGGCAATAGCCCAGTTTACCTCCACCCTCCCCTATTGTTATGTCCCGCCCTGATGCACGATAGCTGCAAGCTCCTGTAGGCTGGCATGTGACACAAAAGGTGTGCTCCCCTGGGGACTAGATATTTAACACTTCTTGTCGCCATGTAGTCTCCTATAACCTGGACGCCGCCTTCTATAATGTGGCAGCAGTCTATTACGAAATGGCAGGGGTTGAAAAACAGCCTTTTGGTAGGGATACGAGTATTAATATTGTGAGTTCAGTACAAGTAAGCAGAGAAAGTTCTAGGCAAAATATCACTAGAAAAAAATCCTTTCCCCCTTCCCATCTGTGCCTCTTCCATAGCAGCAGGCAGCTCCCCCTTTCCCAATGACTGAGCCCAATACAATATGGTGGGTGGGGGTCTGTCCTATGGCCTGACCACTAACAGTGGCCCTGATTCTCCCTCCCCTAGAAACAGCACGTAGACAAGTAGGCAAAGTAAGTTGCTGGTGTGAAATGGCCCTTGGATCACAAGCAGGGCCGCCATGGAATTTGGGCCCCATACAGCAGCAATGTCTGGGCCCCACTCACAACCAATGTGTAATGGCTTGGTCCCTAGTTTAAACTGAGCCTCTGGCCTCAAGGCATTCAGGCTTACTTCAAAATCCAGACAGATCATATAGGAAACAAAAACTCTAGAGGTTAGGGGCCCAGCCATCACATTATATGTTGTGGGGGCCCCAGACACAATATAGGATGTGTATAAACTGGGCCTCTCTATAACCTATATGTGATGGTTGGGACCTAAGTTTGAACTGGACCTCTGTTACCAAGGCAGCCAGGCTTAGCTTATTATTCAGGTGGGCCCAGCCATCACATTATAGGTTATGGGGGGCCCTGACACAATATAGGCTGTGTAAAAACTGGACCCCTCTATAACCTATATGTGATGGTTGGTGGCTTAGTTTAAACTTAACTTCTGTCCCCCAAGGCAGTGAGGATTACCTTATTATTCAGGCCATAAAGACTGAAAACTGAAAATCAGGCTAGAGGGTTGAGCCAGGGGCTAGCTAGGGGGTGGGTCAGGGGGACACACACTCCCCGGGTGCAGCAAGTCAGTGGGCGCCAAAGGGAAGCCTAGCTATTTCTCTGGGCCCAGCCATCACATTATAGGTTATGAGGGGGCCAGACACAATATAAGCTTTATAGAATCTGGCCCCCTCTCTAACCTATGTGTGATGGTTGGGCCCCTAGTCTCAATAGCCAGGGCTCAGTTGGGCCCCTTGGACCCATACTGGAGTCTTGGCTCTCCTGCCCTGATGGCTGCCCTGACCACAAGTACAACTACAAACTAAAGGGCCACGCATACACCTTGTCTTTCCTCTTTGAATCTCAACTTACCCCATCTTGGTCTTTTGCATGGACAAGCCATAAGCACAAAATGCACAAAAAGTTCACTGACAACTAAAGTACTTAAAACAAATGTGTTTGGAGAGCTTTAGACTTTTTTTTCTCTGTGTCAGTTGATCATTTTGGAGATAATATTGCAGAGAAACATCTGTCAAAATGCCTAAAATGTCACAAAAACAAGTCAAGCAAAACCTGTTTTCCCCCTTTCGAAAGAATTTTAAAATATATGTCTATTACTACTTGTGAGCGGCTTAAAGTGAACCAAAACCTACACCCCGACAGCCCTGGAATCTATAAGATGCCCTCCTCCCCAGAGGCATTCAGAATCGCGATGCCTTGCTGTGTGAAACCCCCCAGGTCGCCTGAAAACTCACTTTCCCGATCGGGGTGCCCCAGGGGCAAGAACCAAAACCCAGGATAGTCAAAATGCTGGGTTTTGGTCCACTTTAACTCCTCACCTATTGAGGCAGTTTAATGACACCAGGAGATTTACTAAAGAAAGTCTTTAAATCTCCAACAGAAAGCCTCAGGCATTTCAGTAGCTTATTTACAGCGGATCAAAACCTACATTTTTCTACTGACCCCACAGGTCCACTTTCTATTCTGTGCGGTTCATCAAATTCTCATCTCCATCGGGCATTTCCAAGATGCATGTGCGAGCCTCTAGCGACATACTCTGAGACTGGTCTTCTGCTTTTACCCTTTGGCTTCTACATATTTGCCCTAATTTCTTCCCATCCTCATTAATTGTCCCGTACTAAGTTAAAAGGCCCACAGATATGCTAAACTGTAATGTACGAGTTAGAAAGTAAACTATACATAGTGCAAGGAGGATGTATGAATAACATAATACCTATCAGTGACAGCTCATTTCAACCCGAACAAAACCCGCTGGATCCAGCTCGATTCATTAATAGCGGCAGGTAGCGACAGTTGAGCGACTGTAGCGGCATTTTCAGAGCGCCCGCTAGTAGTCGCTGTGCTTGTCCGTTGTTCGGTAGTTGATAGCGACTCAGTCGGTTTGCCGTAATGTTGAATATTGGGTGAGGAGTCGCTATTTGACAGGTTCCGCGCTGTATGGGAGCGCATGATAGCGACTGGCCCTAGCGACCGGCTCCCACCATATTCATTAAAAAATCACGCTCAAAAAATTCTTGCGCTGTAAAATGCATGTTTAAACCCCAGAGCGCTGGCGGCGATGGGTTAAAAGTAGTTTTTTAACCCCCAAACCACCATATTTTTGGAAACAAAAAAAAAAACAAGTTTTTTAAATAATTTAGTAATATGAATACATTAATATCAGACCTGTAATATCAATTCTGTACAATTTTTTTATTTTTTTTACCTATCTAAACCTTATCTAAAATGGCAGAAGTGGTCACAGAATTTTTCACATTAAAAAAAAAAAAAAATTAATAACAATTAATTATGAATATTTAAAGATTGTTCCATTGAAATGCATTGGAGAGCGCCAGGTAGCGAGAGGTCATACCTGTCGCTGTTCAAGGTCGGCCGCTGGCGCTGTGGGCTGAGGCTGGAATAATGATGAATGAGTGGCTATCTGGCGCTATCTCAGTCGCTAAGCAGGATTGGCTTGATAAATGTGTGATTGTGGTGGGGAGCCGGCGTTCTTGTGGCGGGGGCCCGTCATTACCGGCCGCTCACCAGTCGCTACCTGTCACTATTCCTTCATAAATAAGGGCCTAAATGATTCCAGGGCCGGACGTTGGCCTTCCCCTGGTGCATCCTGAACTGTGATTCCCTGCTGTGTGAAACCCCCCAGGGCACCGGTAATCACTCATCTTCCCCCGGTCCAATGACTTTTTCTAGGCCAGGAGAGGTCACACAATGATTTGAGAGAAAAAAAAATAAAAAACAGAAAACCCTGTTTAAACAGAAGAAAAAGGAACGTCCATTGAAATGTATGGGAGAGCCACAGGTAGCAACAGGTCTTACCTGGCGCTCTGGAAGCTAGAGCACTGGCGCTATACGCTGAGTCGGCTGTAATAATACATCGGGCGCTACATGGCGCTGTTAGAGGCGTTCACCAGATTCGCCTTCATAAATGTGGTATTGTGTACAGTGCCCGGCGTTCACCAGACGCTGCCTGCCACTACCAAGCACTACCTGGGGCTATCGCTTGATGAATAAACCCCTTAATATACGTAAGTGGTCCTGTGCTAGTTAATATCCAAAATAAACCATCAATAAAAAAAGGTATCTAACTACAATATATGTGACCTATGATGTAACTAATAAATAAATGTGACCAAAAAATTAATTGCAATTGCAAGGGGGAGTAAATAATGCCATGAGAGCAGGTGGTTCACTCTGGATACAAATAAATCATGACAGGCCAGCCACAAAGAAACACCATGTAACAATCTAAGCAGCTAGAGTAAACAGCAGCATACAATGTAACAGCTGAAACACAGTTTATTGTAGCTGACACAAATTGATACATTGTATGCTGGTGAGCAAGTCTGTGGAATGAAAATCTCCTCAACCAGTGGCAGGTTGAGAAGATGAGATGATGCATGTCCTTTAAAGTAGACCAAAACCCAGGATTTTGACTATCCTGGGTTTTGGTCCTTGCCCCAGAGGCAAGATTGGTGCCCTAGGTAGGTTTTTGGTCCTCTTTAAAGCTGAATAATACACTGGATTTTTATTTTATATTTTATATTTGTTCCTTGCCCGCAGGTCACCCCCTGATTTGGAGTGCCTCACTGTAGGAAACCCCCCTAAACTCACTATCCCTCTTCCTGCGGCTCATGTGCAGGCTCTTGTCCTATCAAAGCTGTTTGCTGTGCATATTTATGCTCGGCAAATGGCAAATGCAGGCTCCCATTCTATACGAGAGAGCAAGCCTCAGCCCATAGATGCTAAGGAGTATTTACATTGCAGAGGTAGCTGCTGAAAAATGTTTTTGCGGTGACCTGGGGGGGGGGGGGGGGTAACACAGCGGGGCATCCTGATTTGGAATACCACAGAAGAAGGCCAGTGACTTTCTCTGGAATCTTTTATAAAAGCCGCACTGGCTTTTGTTCTACTTTAACATGATAACCAACAGTACTTCAAGCCATGTTCTTCTGCTGTAGAAAAGATGCATCCATCATCATCTGCCAGGGATGAACTGTGGTCAAAAAATAGCCCTGTCCTGGGCAGCCCTCATGCTGCTAAGCCCTGTCCCCAATGTGATTTTATGGCAGTCATTGAGTGAGTGAGTCAGCTGAGACGGGGAGGCCGATTCATTAATAGCGGCAGGTAGCGGCAGTTGAGCGACTGTAGCGGAATTTTCAGAGCGCCCGCTAGTAGTCGCTGTACTTGGCCGTTGTTCGGTAGTTGATGGCGACTCAGTCGGTTTGCCGTAATGTTGAATATTGGGTGAGGAGTCGCTATTTGACAGGTTCCGCGCTGTATGGGAGCGCATGATAGCGACTGGCCCTAGCGACCGGCTCCCACCATATTCATTAACAAATCACGCTCCAAAAAATTCTCGCGCTGTAAAATGCATGTTTAAACCCCAGAGCGCTGGCGGCGATGGGTTAAAAGTAGTTTTTTAACCCCCAAACAACCATAATTTTGGAAACCAAAAAAAAACAAGTTTTTAAAATAATTTTGTAATATGAATACATTAATATCAGACCTGTAATATCAATTCTGTACATTTTTTTTTTTTTTTACCTTAAAAAAATTATCTAAAATGGCAGAAGTGGTCACAGAATTTTTCACATTAAAAAAAAAACAAAAAATAAAACAATGAATTATTAATATTTAAAGATTGTTCCATTGAAATGCATTGGAGAGCGCCAGGTAGCGAGAGGTCATACCTGTCGCTGTTCAAGGTCGGACACTGGTGCTGTGGGCTGAGGCTGGAATAATGATGAATGAGTGGCTATATGGCGCTATCTCAGTCGCTAAGCAGGATTGGCTTGATAAATGTGTGATTGTGGTGGGGAGCCGGCGTTCTCGTGGCGGGGCCCGTCATTACCGGCCGCTCACCAGTCGCTACCTGTCGCTATTCCTTCATAAATAAGGATATATATATATATATATATATATATATATAGGGGAGCAAGGGTTGTTCATGGGCAGGGGGTGGATATGGTCACTCAATGGTACTGAAGCTTTAGTGTTGTAGGGGCAGATAATTCAGCAGGGATTGGAATAGTCTCCTATAGCTATGATGCTAAAGCTATAAGCATTGCAGCTGCAGAATAGGGGCCTGGGCTGTACAGTGACATCACCCCACAGGATTACATGAGAGGTATGGCTTTTTCTTATAAGCCCCCACCAACCCTGCATCAGCTCCAGGGGAGGGAGACAGGGCAGGTGGGATATTTTAGGGACTGGACATCCAGTTTAAACTATGGCCTGATTATGGCCACTAGCTGAAATTATCAGGAAAAACAGGTGACAAGGTAAAGGTAAAAAAGAAAAGTTGTATCAGCACAGGCCATAGAGGTTTATTATAAGTAAGACAAATTCATTTTGCTGACACTGTTTCTTTAAAGTACCTTGATTGTGGGGATGCATGGGCGGGCGGCAGTCCCCTTACTTGACACCGACATCCAATAACAACCTAAAAGAGCCTCTAGCCTGGCCTCATGCTATTTATCAACATTTAATAAAAAATCGGGATGCCCCGCTGTGTGAAATTCCCTCGGTCGCCAATACACGTGCCTTCTTTTCCGGTCCAATGCCACCTGCACGAGTCGCATCCCGCTATCCCTCTAGCAGGACGCGTGTCCGCACCAGGCATTTGTGGCATCTGTTAGAGGGTATCGGGGGATGCGGCTCGGGGGAAGCGCGCTCGGATCAGCCTTAGATGAAGGGATATCAGTGGATCAAACGTGCTGATTGGACGAGCGGTCGTGCGCGCAGAGTAGGACCTGGAAGAGGCGACCTGGGGGGTTTCACACAGCAATCGGGGTGCCCCGGGGGGCAAAGACCAAAACCCAGGATAGTCCAAATCCTAAATTTTGGTCGACTTTAAAGCATACCAAAACCCAGGATTAGTGCCCTCCCCCAGATATTGGTCAACTTCACAAGGGTTGATTTGGGATGCCCGTGTGCAGTGATGGACTGGGGTAAAAAATCACCCAGGATTTTACCATCATGCACCATCCCTGCTGAGCCCCCCCATTGTGCTTCCAGTCAACCAGTGAGCTCCCAGGCTATGGAATTGTTAGGACAGACATGGGCAGGAATGGACATGGCCACTCTTGAACCTGTGGTATTGAAGTATTTAGTATTGAAGAAGCAGATACTGGGGCAGGGATAGGTGTGGGCCCCACTGCTACCATGATGCTGAGGCTATAGCATTGTATGGACAGAACATGGGCTGGGGTGTCTTGGCTAAGGGAGTACCTTGGGGATGGGTACATGGGGGCTAGGAGGGAACTAGGGAGGCAGGGATTGAATGTGGGTGTTAGAAACAGCAGCCCAGCTAGCCCAAAAGCACTGTGGCCCACCAGGAATTCTCTGGGGGTCTCCCTTTGGCCCTTACTTCCCTCCACCTTTCCAAGGTGCATGTGCGGACTCTCCTATGCTTCCGCAGCAGTATAAGCAAGACAGCCTTGAATACTGGTGGATGCGCGCAGCCACAAGGGGGAGACATGGTGTCGGGTATAGGTCCCCCCTCCTCCCACCGCTCCATGTTGTCCCCCCCAGAATCTGTGCCCTGCAAAACACTCCTAACACAGTTTATCACTCCCCACCAGGGCCGGATCATGAGGGGGACACACACCCCGTGGCCTCCACCACTTGCCATGCAAAGGGGGCCTCCTAAACATTGGGTTAGGGTCTGGTCCAGGAGGCTAGGAGAATCTAGAGCAGCAAAGCCGCCATCAGCAACGCTACAGTGATGGGTGCAGAGCTGTCACTGCACATAAGCCACCAAGCACAGCCGCTGGCAGCTCAATGCAGGGAACTGTTTTCTGCTGGACCAGCCGGGCAACTACATCCACCCAGAATGGCAAAGCAGGAGATCCCGAGCAGCACGCACCCGCACAAGGGTGGCACAAGGGACTCCATCTGACGTTCCAATAAGTAAGCGGGTGCCAGACAACCACCATCAGTTACTTGGCTGGACTATTATTTTAAAGGAAATAAAAATACTGTATATGGGGCCTCCACCTGATTTTGTGCCCAGGAGCCTCCCTCCACCACACTTAATCCGGCCCTGCTCCCCACTGATGATCTACCCCCCCATAATGAGGTTCTGTCCCCTTTTTTAGGCCCGTGCACATGACCCCCACACTTTTTGGGAGTGGAATGGTATAGCTGCCTGGGTGCATGGCATCGGGTGAAACAGTTTTATCCTCCTCTAGCTACTTCTTTCCTACTACCTCCCACTACTCTCCTTTTTCCTTGGACTAGGACCCCCACCAAGTGGTGCCTGAATGATATGGCTGCCTGGGTGAAGGGGACCTGGTGCAAGAAGCTCTTAGCGCTTTATCTATTGTCTCTGTACTGTACCTCCCTCATACCTACCCTCCTGTACTACTAACCTACATTGTAAACTCACTAAACTAATCTCATGCTACTCACAACCTCCTGGACTAGGAACTCCACCATGTGACACCTGGAATGGAATGGCTGCATGGGTGGGAGTCACCTGGTGCTGGGTGCTTCTCTTACTCTTTAACCTTTCTCTATTCCTTACTTTGCTGGAATTGTTAAAGTGGACCAACACCCAGGGGTGATCGGCCCGGGAATCTATAAGATCCGAGATCGGGATGTCCCACGGGGTGAAACCCCCCAAAAAACCCCCAAACTCCTTACCTGATCTGCCGCCGCCGCCTCCCGCGTCTGTGAATGGCCGGCACGGGCGCGCGCACGCCGAGAGTGACGCGCGGGAGGTGGCGGCGGACGTGCTGTCTTGGACGCCGCTTTCACCCGCTTGGACGTCGGCGGGGATTGGACGGCACGTTCACGTGGGAGCGGGGAGTTTTTTGGGGTTTCTGGGGGGTTTCAGAGAGCCGGACACCCCCGATCGGGGTGCCCCGCCGAAGTGGACCAAAACACAGGATAGTCAAAATCCTGGGTGTTGGTCCACTTTAAAGCGCACCAACAGTCAAAAATGACTTAACCCGGACAAATAAACAGTGCTCCCCAGGGCAATTTAGATTGCTGCACATAAAAATAAATCTACCCTTTTCCAACTCCCAGTAAATTTTAGATATAATAAAGTGTCTAAATACCGCGCTTATTTTTTTTTAAACAAAATTATTCAGTAAACATGTGATTCAACAGAGTGTGTTTAAATATGTTAGCTCCACGTGCAGAACTCCAATCTTACTAAAAAAAGTCCCAATAATATATACAGCAAGAAGCACAGAGCTCAATACATCAGTTTAGGTCTTCCTTAAAGTGTTCATTCCATTAAAAATAGTGACTTCATGGAGAAATCTTACAATCACGGTGCTTGCCCACCATCGCGAGAGGCGATGAAACGCGTTGGAGACGGTGGTCAGTGAGTAATTTCCCCCCTTACTCATCCTGGGGGCAACTTGTTTGGATTGGAGACACAATTGGGCAGCGCAAGCTTAGTACTGGTGGTGGGCAAGCACTCTGATTGGATGATTTCTCCACGAAATCACTATTTTTAATGGAATGAACACTTTAAGGAAGACCTAAACTGATGTCTTGAGCTCTGTGCTTCTTACCGTATACATTTTATAAATAAAATGATGACTCATGGATCTGCAAGACAACTACGCACAGGAAGTGCTGCTGGGCTTCCTGTCACTGTGCATTGTCAGTTATGTTAGCTGAATCCAGGCAGCAGCATGGCTGAGATGCTGGGAAAGAAAGCTCCTAAATGGCTATAAAATCGGTGAGAGTGTGTTTCAGCTTTGAGTGGATGCAGGAGCAAATGTAAGTGCTGACAATGATTCAGGGTCATGTGTGCAGATGGGGCGAGTTTGGGGAAGTTTTTTTCCAACTGTGCCAGGCTGTTTGTCCGGTTTAAGTCTTAAGGCTTTATTTAAGAAATGCTAAGGCCACGTAGTGCCAGATGAGTGTCAGGTCCCAGTGCAATTTATCAAGTCAAAAATCCAGAGCCCCTGTGATAGTGCCAGGTAGTGTCTCATCTATTTACAGTGTCGGCGCTGAGTTCCCTACAGTGCCAGATAAGACCAGGTGCTCTCCCTGCACTGTGTGGCCTGATCCCATACATTTCATGGATTAAAATGATTACAATTATTTAGGCATTTTATAATATTTTTTCGTTTAGGTTGGTGCATGTGCCACGGGATTGCTGGGCTGTGGGATTATTTTTGGATGCATTTTTTTGCGCTTTTGTGTTGCGCTGCAACCTTGCGATCTGGGCCATGACTTTCAAGCTCCCCCAATACAATTCCTATTAAAACAATAAAAATAAAAATAGGGATTTCAACAGGCGCTGTGTGCCTGGAATATCATTTTTTGAGCACGTCTGCGAGCGCTATGTATTCTTTGCTTTACTTTTTACAACTCGCGGGGCTCTTGGGCGGCGCTAGGTGCTGCTAGAGCATAGACATATGATGCTGGTGCCGGCATTGCGGTGTGGGCGCACCTTTTATAATGAAATACCCTCCCCATCCCCCTACCTGTTTGCATCCTGTAGCCTGCCTACAACAACAAATTCCAAGTATATACAGTAGTCTTATACAGCCACTTGGGGAAAGAGGCAAGATATACACCGTTCGTCGAGGCTCAACAAACGGTGTATATCTGGCCTTGAAAAAGAGTCCGGTGGACTCGGAACGCGTGGGTTTCAGCCGGGGGGGCGCTTTCCCCAAGTACACACGTAAGCACGTTATTATGTTATATGTTTACCTCATTTTACTCTGACTCTGATTAAAATGGTCTGGCACATGTTACATTTGAGATGGATGCACTTTGATAATCACTGACACTTTAGTATCAATAGGTTGTTGTAAAATAGATGAATTATATAGGTTTTGTATATTGATGTATGATAATGAATAAACTAAGGGCCTTATTCATGAAGGAATAGCGACAGGTAGCGACTGATGATTGGCAGGTAATGACGGGCACCGCCACGAGAACGCCGGCTCCCCACCACAATCACACATTTATCAAGCCAATCCTGCTTAGCGACTGAGATAGCGCCATATAGCCACTCATTCATCATTATTCCAGCCTCAGCCCACAGCGCCAGCGACCGACCTTGAACAGCGACAGGTATGACCTCTCGCTACCTGGCGCTCTCCAATGCATTTCAATGAAACAATCTTTAAATATTAATAATTAATTTTTATTAATTTTTTTTTTTTTTTAAATGTTATCTACCATGTTAGATAATTTTTTTAAGGGGAAAAAAAAAATAAAAAATGTGTGCAGAATTGATATTACAGGTCTGGTATTGTATTCATATTACTAAATTATTTAAACATTTTTTTTTTTTTGGTTTCCAAAAATATGGTTGTTTGGGGGTTAAAAAACTACTTTTAACACATCGCCGCCAGCGCTCTGGGGTTTAAACATGCATTTCACAGCGCTTGAATTTTTTGAGCCTGATTTTTTGATGAATATGGTGGGAGCCGGTCGCTCTGACCAGTCGCTATCATGCGCTCCCATACATCGCGGAACCTGTCAAATAGCGACTCGTCACCTTGTATTCAACATTACTGCACACCGACTGAGTCGCTGTCAACAACCGAACAACGGCCAAGCACAGCGACTACTAGCGGGCGCTGTGAAAATACCGCTACAGTCGCTCAACTGTCGCTACATGTCGCTATTAATAAATCAGCCTCTTAATATATAAGGTAGAGGAGTTTTGTATAATATAGGAAGAGCGCCCCCTGGTGGTGAATCATGTCAATGGCACAGAATATTTGTTTTTAAAGCTTGTTTTTATTCTATTTACAATAAAATTTATATCTATGCTGTTATTGTGAGTGCAATGGTTAGTCTCTGTGGAGTCATTTGGTAGGGCCTGTGCAGAGGTCACCCCAGTTGAGGAGTTTATATAGTATATACAGTATGTAATGTATGTGCATGGCAAAATAATTCTGATTCTGAGCTCGCCCCTAGAACCTGTCCTGCTTTTGGCGCTTTGTAAAATGGGGCTTGATGGATAATGCTCAGACGGTGCACTATAGGCTCGATTTAGTGCGAAAACTCGAATTCGAACTGTGCTTAATTGGCCCTATAATCTGACATTTTGAGAGAAACAAAACCCAAGCAGGTCGGCCCTGAAACCTAAAAGTTTCCAGGGTCGGCCGTTGGTCTTCCCCTGAGGTATCCCAAATTGGGATCCCCGCTGTGTGAAAACTCCCTGGGTCACGGCAGAACTCACCTTTTCCTGCGGCTCCCTCAGCGATGTAGACAATCGGGAGTAAGAGCCAGGTCCAGCGCCAGCACAGAGCAAACCTGGGCAATTGCCAGGGCCCCGGCATCTTCAGGGGCCCACTCAGGCTCACACTTGGCCATTTTATTATTTTACAGTGGACCCGAACCACCGAATGCCGGGTGCTGTGTGCAGACCTGCTCATGGCTGGCCTCAGCAACAGGGGATGAACAGCAACAATGGAGAAGGTGCCATGGAATGGAAGGCAATTGATGGAAGCTCAGAAGGTGGCGAGAACCAGGTGACATCTGACAAGGACTGGAGGGCGATCAGCAGCAGCAGGAGACCCATTTGTGACAGCGGAGCTGAAAGGTGACATCATGTGACTCACTACTTTGGAGCCCACTAGAACTGTCTTGCCCAAGGGCCTCCACAAACCTGGAGCCAGCCCTGGTAAGAGCAACCGCATCCCTGGTATCCCTGGGCTAAGGCACCCAGCTATTCAGGTGGTAGGGCACCCATGTCTGGGGATGCGGCCACTTTTGCCCCTGACTGCCAAACGCGGCTCCGTTTGCTGATCATTAATATTAATTTAGAATAGAGCTCCCACATGTGTCGTAGGACCAGGGAAAGGAAAGGTTGTACTGGTCGATCTGGGGGGTTTTACACAGCGGGACATCCCAGATAAGAATGCCCTCGGGGCAAGGAACAAAACTAGGGATAGTCAAAATCCTGGCTTTTATTCCACTTTAATTGGTTTATAATACACTGTTCCCAAGTGGGATAAGATGATTTCACTATCCCAGGTTTTGTGTCTGTCCCTCTGGGGCATCCTGATCTGGGATGCCTTGCTGCATGAAACCCCACCAATCACCCGCTTTTCTTACTTTTCCAACAAACCCATGGTGCAGGCATGGCTCTCCTCCAATCAGCTTTTCCGGGGATGCATATTAATGTGTGGCTGGAGAAACTGAATAAAATCCTAGGTGTACACACCATCAGCCCATGGAATCCCTTGCATCCCTCAACTGTGCGCGGGCACAAGCACGAGCATGAGAATGATGCAAGAGATACTGCCGCGGGCCACGTATTCGCCATAGGATTTTGGATAGGTAAGAAAAGTGGGCAATCCCGGGGGTTTCACGCTGTGTGGCCAGGGCTATATTTAACATTAGGCAACCCTAGGCACATGGCTAGGGTGGCAACCTGGAAGGGGGGGAGCTGCCCTTACTACTATAGTGAAGAAAAGAAATGAAATCTCGCAAAGCCAGAACATGCCTCCTAACAAGCACCCCCCTCCCCAGCCACAGAAGGACGCAGAGTGTATTTGTGTGAAGGAGGGGTGCAATTGGTTGAACACAGGCCAGAGCATCTCCCCTCCACCGGTGTGGTCATGTGACTCCTGTATGTCAGAACACAATAAAAGATGGCTGCCTGCTTCTCTGCATTTCGCCCTTTGTGCCCTATAGCCCATTGCACTCTTTCCCCCAACACACTTTATTATATGGACCGTGACCCAAATTAAAAAAAGGGGACACAAGCACTTAAAGTGCCTAGGGCAGCATGAACACCAAATACGGCCCTGTGTGTGACACTCCCCAGGGGGACAGACCAAAATCCAGAATAGTGAAATCCTGGGTTTTTAGACTGAAAAAGCGGTTGATGTATTATATCCTATCAGGGACAAAGCTGGTGATAGCTGGGGCTTGGAGGTCTCCCACCTTGTATTATATCCTATCAGGGGCAAAGCTGGTGATAGCTGGGGCTTGGAGGTCCCCCACCTTGTATTATATCCTATCAGGGACAAAGCTGGTGATAGCTGGGGCTTGGAGGTCCCCCACCTTGTATTATATCCTATCAGGGACAAAGCTGGTGATAGCTGGGGCTTGGAGGTCTCCCACCTTGTATTATATCCTATCAGGGGCAAAGCTGGTGATAGCTGGGGCTTGGAGGTCCCCTACCTTGTATTATATCCTATCAGGGGCAAAGCTGGTGATAGCTGGGGCTTGGAGGTCCCCCACCTTGTATTATATCCTATCAGGGACAAAGCTGGTGATAGCTGGGGCTTGGAGGTCCCCCACCTTGTATTATATCCTATCAGGTGCAAAGCTGGTGATAGCTGGGGCTTGGAGGTCCCCCACCTTGTATTATATCCTATCAGGTGCAAAGCTGGTGATAGCTGGGGCTTCGAGGTCCCCCACCTTGTATTATATCCTATCAGGGGCAAAGCTGGTGATAGCTGGGGCTTGGAGGTCTCCCACCTTGTATTATATCCTATCAGGGGCAAAGCTGGTGATAGCTGGGGCTTGGAGGTTCCCCACCTTGTATTATATCCTATCAGGGACAAAGCTGGTGATAGCTGGGGCTTGGAGGTCCCCCACCTTGTATTATATCCTATCAGGGACAAAGCTGGTGATAGCTGGGGCTTGGAGGTCTCCCACCTTGTATTATATCCTATCAGGGGCAAAGCTGGTGATAGCTGGGGCTTGGAGGTCCCCCACCTTGTATTATATCCTATCAGGGGCAAAGCTGGTGATAGCTGGGGCTTGGAGGTCCCCCACCTTGTATTATATCCTATCAGGGACAAAGCTGGTGATAGCTGGGGCTTGGAGGTCCCCCACCTTGTATTATATCCTATCAGGTGCAAAGCTGGTGATAGCTGGGGCTTGGAGGTCCCCCACCTTGTATTATATCCTATCAGGTGCAAAGCTGGTGATAGCTGGGGCTTCGAGGTCCCCCACCTTGTATTATATCCTATCAGGGGCAAAGCTGGTGATAGCTGGGGCTTGGACGTCTCCCACCTTGTATTATATCCTATCAGGGGCAAAGCTGGTGATAGCTGGGGCTTGGAAGTCTCCCACCTTGTATTATATCCTATCAGGGGCAAAGCTGGTGATAGCTGGGGCTTGGAGGTCCCCCACCTTGTATTATATCCTATCAGGGGCAAAGCTGGTGATAGCTGGGGCTTGGAGGTCTCCCACCTTGTATTATATCCTATCAGGGGCAAAGCTGGTGATAGCTGGGGCTTGGAGGTCCCCCACCTTGTATTATATCCTATCAGGGACAAAGCTGGTGATAGCTGGGGCTTGGAGGTCTCCCACCTTGTATTATATCCTATCCGGGGCAAAGCTGGTGACAGCTGGGGCTTGGAGGTCCCCCACCTTGTATTATATCCTATCAGGTGCAAAGCTGGTGATAGCTGGGGCTTCGAGGTCCCCCACCTTGTATTATATCCTATCAGGGGCAAAGCTGGTGATAGCTGGGGCTTGGAGGTCTCCCACCTTGTATTATATCCTATCAGGGGCAAAGCTGGTGATAGCTGGGGCTTGGAGGTCCCCCACCTTGTATTATATCCTATCAGGGACAAAGCTGGTGAAAGCTGGGGCTTGGAGGTCTCCCACCTTGTATTATATCCTATCAGGGGCAAAGCTGGTGATAGCTGGGGCTTGGAGGTCTCCCACCTTGTATTATATCCTATCAGGGGCAAAGCTGGTGATAGCTGGGGCTTGGAGGTCTCCCACCTTGAGCTTCAATGACTTTAAAAACAAGGTCAACTGCATTATGGCCATGGAAAAAATGTCCGCCATTCACAATGGGACTTTGGAGCTGTTCAGGGAGATCCTTGGGTTCGGAATTTTCTGCCTACAGATTTTGATGTAAACCTAATGAGCATCTGAACCTTCCTCGACCCCATCCTTTACTCCCCCCCCTCCCACTACCTCCTTTCCCCCCCTCATAGGGGTTTTTATTTTTCTTTAATTTATTTGAATTGAACTTTTTTTAGTAACTCTTGAATCGATTTTCTTGTATGCAGTAAATAAGCTTCTGATTGTTACTTAACTTGTCTGTAATCTTTAAATTCTGTGTATGAACAGTATTATACTTATAGCCCAATATACACAATAAAAAGATTGATAAAGAAATCCTGGGTTTTAATCCACTTTAGTTATTGCTCCCAAGCCCCTAAATTCATAATAAAAAAAAAATGCCGGTATTGGTTATTTTGACTCCGACTGAACTTTTTGTAATCCCAAAAATACACACCAGAAGCACCGTCTCACCTGTGAAATGCAGCGCAGGTACCGCGCCGCCACCTCTTGCGGTATGATATCGTGCCCGTCATAGATATCCTTACACGGGATCCTGGCCAGTATCCTCTTAATTTCCTTTTCCGACAAATCCACGCCGGTCATGTTTCCCAGTTTCTCTATGGGCACAGAGGTGCTAAAGGCGCAAATAAAGCTCTCGCCGTGCAGTAACGTCACTGATACCCAGACCGCGGGCGCGATCAACGCTCGTTGCGTCATGGAGCAGAACATATAGCGTAACACGGCGGCATCCTTCTGCCTCATGCCCGTGGGCCTCTTCCATTCCTCGGCCAGCATGGAGATATTATTGTTCATGACAAAGCCCAATAGAAAGAGAACAATCGGAGGAACGCACAGAACCCCCATGGCGTAGGACAGGTTGTAGCCCGGAAGACAGGGGCAATTAAAATCAAATGTGGAGTAGAGCTGGGCACTGGCCAGTGCCATGATACCGCAGATTCCATTCATGAAGGATTCCTGGTTGGCCTGCAGGAACTGGAAGATCATACGAAACTTATCCATGTTTAGGCTTTTCTGCTTTCAGACCACGCACAAAATAGACTCAAACTTTTTTTTTTTTCCTCCGGATCTCCTTAGCGCGTCAAAGTTAATACTTTGATCTTCTCTGTTTAGTTTGTCTTTTGTCTTTCCAGCCTATCAGATGAGCAGTTTCTCCAGCTTAATGCTTCCTACCAAAATATAATTGCAACAAGAAATACTCGAGTCTCATCTACAATCTCAGCCTTTCTGTGAAAACCATCAGATGACAAGCTGCTTGCAAATGCTCCCGTGACGTCTGTCCTCCCACAGCAGACAGGAGCCCGGCCTTTCACACACCTATGCAAAAGAAAAAAAAAAAGCCATCCGGATAGAACTGGACTGGCATCCTCTGAGAGCCCAAATATCTCTGCTCTGACTAGGATGACATATAGGGCTGTATTTCCCATTAGGCAACCCTAGGCACGTGCCTAGACTGGCAACCTGGAAGGGGCAGGTGCTGCCCTTAGTACTGTAGTAAAGAAAATGAATTAAAACTCCCAAAAAATAAATAAAATTAAAAATAAAGTAAAACTAGCCAAAAGTGGACCCAAACCCAGGACTATTTTGACTATCCTGGGTTTTGGTCCTTGCCCCCGGGGCACTCCGATCAGGGGTGCCCCGCTGTGTGAAACCCCCCAGGTCGCCTGAGCAAACTCACCTCTTTCCGGTCCCATGACGTATGCGCGGCCACTTGTGTCTAGGAGTTTGTCTAAGGCGAGCAGATCCAAGCGCGTTGGCAGCTGCATCCCCACCTCGCTTTAACAGGGAGGCATTTGTGAATGCCCGGGTGGGCATGAGCCCTGCTAGAGGGATAGCGGAGATGCGGAAACTGCTCGCGCATGCGCCGTTGGACCGGGAAAGTTTATGGGACTGGGTGAGTTTATGGGAGACCTGGGGGGTTGCACACAGCGGCACATCCCAATTCTGGATGCCCGGGGGAGGGGGGGGTCAATCTATAAGATTCCCTGGCCGATCTCCGTGGGTTTTGGTCCACTTTAATGTCTCCTAAGAAGCAACCCCCAGCAGTGTGCAAGGGGTTGAACACAGGCCAGAGCATCTCCCTTCCACTGCTGTGGCCATGTTACTCCTGTATGTCAGAATGCCGGAAAGATGGAACATGCTTTCCTGCTCCTCTGTATTTCCCCCCTTGTGCCCTCTACCTCCTCCACACAAATACTCTACATCTAACCCATTGCACCCTCTCCCCCCTCCACACTTTTTATAGGGACTGTGACCTAACTTAAAGTGACGAGTGGTGGGCTGCACTAATGATGGCTTCATGGGAGCAGTTTGGGGGGTTACATGCTCTGCTCAAGAGCAGTAATCGAACCTGCAGCCCTCAAGTCCCAAAATTGCTTCTTTACCACTAGGCCATGACTGCCCTATCTAGAATATTTTGGTGCAAATTTTGCTTTGCCCAAAAGGCAACCAGCCCGGCATAAAGAATTGTAACCCAAAACACAGAATCCATGACGGGCGGCCTCTGGCCCTGCAAGATAAAAGCTCTTATTTCTGCCTGACTCCCCCAGCCCTGACATCAGCCCCTTGCCGGGTAGCAAAGATGGCTGATCCAGGTGGCAGTGCTGAGCATCAGTTCTGACTCCCCGCATCGGGTAGTGCTGCCCTGCTTCTGTATACCCCTCACTGTCTGTAATTGAGGGATGCTTTACACTGACTGGCTGTGATTGAGGGATGCTGCACATTGACTGTAATGAGGGATGCTGCACACTGACTGGCTGTAATGAGGATTGCTGCACACTGACTGGCTGTAATGAAGGATGCCCCTCATTGGCTGTAATGAAGGATGCCCCTCAATGACTCTAATTGTTGGATGATGCACACTGACTGGCTGTAATGAGAGATGCCCCTCACTGGCTGTAATTTAGGGATGCTGCACACTGACTGGTTGTAATTGAGGGATGCTGCACACTGACTGGCTGTATTGAGGGAGGCCCCCTCACTGTCTGTAATTGAGGGATGCTGCACTCTGACTGTCTGTAATTGAAGGATGCCGCACACTGACTGGCTGTAATGAGTGATGCCCCTCACTGTTTGTAATTAAGGGATGCCCCTCACTGGCTGTAATGAGGAATCCCCCTCATTGGCTGCACAGTGACTGGCTGTAATGATGATTGCTGCACACTGACTGTCTGTAATGAGGATTGCTGCGCACCGACTGTAATTAAGAGATGCTCCTCACTGGCTGCACACTGACTGGCTATAATGAGAATTGCTGCACACTGACTGGCTGTAATGAGGATTGCTGCACACTGACTGGCAGAGATGCCCCTTACTGTCTATAATTAAAGGATGCCCCTCATTGGCTGTAATGAAGGATGCCCCTCACTGGCTGCAATTGAGGGATGCTGCCCACTGACTGGCTGTAATGAGGCATGCTGCACACTGACTGACTGTAATGAGGATTGCTGCACATGGATGCCCCTCACTGTCAGAAATTGAGGGATGCTGCACACTGACTGGCTGTAATGAGGGATGCCCCTCCCTGGCTGTAATGAGGGATGCCCCTCGCTGTCTGTAATTAAGAAATACTGCACACTGACTGGCCGTGATGTGGGATACTGCACACTGACTGCCTATAATTGAGGGATGCCCCTCAATGACTGTAATAAGGGATGCTGCACACTGGCTCCCCCTCACCGGATGAAATAGAGGGACGCTGCTTACTGCCTGTAATGCTGTATTGGGGTGATTAGGAGGGGGATTTAGCACACCATTTGGTTCAGAATCTTTTTTTTTCTTTTTCTAAAGCCAGGGTGTGTATTATGGTCAGGTGCATCTTATGGAGCGAAAAATATGGTATATCTATATTTATGATGTGATCATACTGGGCCAGAGATAGTACAGCAGGGCCAGGGTGCCCCCAAAAGTTGCAGACCAGTTTTTAATCCCAGTGCACCCCTGGTTGTGGGCTTCTCTGCATGTATGTGGGGGGGGGGGGGTTGCCTGCAGCTATTTATGTGTGCGGGGGCATGCCTGCATGTTAGTGTGTGTTGGGGGCTTGCCTGTATTATTAATAATAGTAATAATAATAATCATATCAATAATAATTATTTTGTAATTTTTAGGTAGTGCTTCCCTTTGAGGGAGTGGCTGGGGGCGGGGTTTAATTGCGGTACGCGGTGCCACCGCAGCTGTCTATCCGATTCCTGGGCCGATCTTTTCCCTCCTCCCGGGCATCCAAAATCGGGATGCCACGCTGTTGGAAACCCCCCCAGGTCGTCCCATACGCTTACCTTGCATCCCGGTCCAATGGCGCATGCAAGCCGTGGCCGCATCCCCACTATTCCTCTAGCAGGGTGCATGCCTGCGCCAGACATTTCCCTATAGCCACCAATCATCCTCTAGTCCTTATTGCCTTCCCTATAGCCACCAATCGCCCTCTAGTCCTTATTGCCTTCCCTATAGTCACCAATCATCCTCCAGTCCTTATTGCCTTCCCTATAGCCCCCAATCATCCTCTAGTCCTTATTGCCCTCCCTATAGCCACCAATCACCCTCCAGTCCTTATTGCCTTCCCTATAGTCACCAATCATCCTCCAGTCCTTATTGCCTTCCCTATAGCCCCCAATCATCCTCTAGTCCTTATTGCCTTCCCTATAGCCACCAATCATCCTCCAGTCCTTATTGCCTTCCCTATAGCCACCAATCGTCCTCTAGTCCTTATTGCCTTCCCTGTAGCCACCAATCATCCTCTCGTCCTTATTGCCTTCCCTATAGCCACCAATCACCCTCCAGTCTTTATTGGCTTCCCTATAGCCACCAATCGCCCTCCAGTCCTTATTGCCTCCCCTATAGCCACCAATCACCCTCCAGTCCCTATTGTCTTCCCTATAGCTACCAATCGCCCTCCAGTCTATATTGCCTTCCCTATAGCCACCAATCGCCCTCCAGTCCTTATTGCCTTCCCTATAGCCACCAATCATCCTCCAGTCCTTATTGCCTTCCCTATAGACACCAATCACCCTCCAGTCCTTATTGCCTTCCCTATAGCCACCAATCATCCTCCAGTCCTTATTGCCTTCCCTATAGACACCAATCACCCTCCAGTCCTTATTGCCTTCCCTATAGCCACCAATCGCCCTCCAGTCCTTATTGCATTCCCTATAGCCACCAATCACCCTCCAGCCCTTATTGCCTTCCCTATAGCCACCAATCACCCTCTAGTCCTTATTGCCTTCCCTATAGCCACCAATCACCCTCTAGTCCTTATTGCCTTCCCTATAGCCACCAATCATCCTCCAGTCCTTATTGCCTTCCCTATAGCCACCAATCACCCTCCAGTCATTATTGCCTTCCCTACAGCCACCAATCATCCTCCAGTCCTTATTGCCTTCCCTATAGCCACCAATCATCCTCCAGTCCTTATTGCCTTCCCTATAGCCACCAATCACCCTCTGGTCCTTATTGCCTTCCCTATAGCCACCAATTATCCTCTAGTCCTTGTTGCATTCTCTATCGCCACCAAGCACCTGTCAGCCCTTACTGCTTGCTCCGCTGCCACTAAAATCTGAAGATGTCAGGGGCCCTGGTAATTGCCCGGGTTTGCCCTGTGCTGGTGCCGGCCCTGCATTCATGAGAAGGCTGCATAGATACCGTAATTTAGGCCAGATACTAGGGCTGGGTCATTGGGAACATGCCGGGGGCAGCGTGACATGTTGATTGGCAGGTTTCAAGGCATCTGGTCTTCCAGTGTAAAATTTGAATCCCGCCTCCTCAGGTAGAGCAGCTTAAAGTGGACTCACACCTTTAAGGGGATGTCTGTGCTTAGCTTTTACATACATATCATTGTGAGTCAGAAATGTTTCATACCTTACCCAAAAGGCAAATTCTTTGTCTTAAAAGAGCTTTTCACCCTGTAAAACACGCATCGCCTCCGCGGACGGGCGCAGGTATGACAACACGCGTGACACAGCAAATCTTTGGTGCACATTTTAAACAAATGACTTGTTCCCTTCAGGGTAACCTCACAGCGATTTGCATGGGATCGTACATTTCCGATTCCCTCTGCTGGCTGGGAGAGAGCAAAAACAAATCTGCCCATGTTTTATATTATAACATTCAAATGAAGGCCACCAATATTGGGCTAAGACTGGCCCACAGGGTTACCAGGAAACCAGGTGGGCCCTTGGTCTCAAGGTCCCCTTTGTGAGCTTTTATCACCAAACCCTGAACCATGTATATCTTATTCGTGGCATCCCAAGTGCACATACACAGACAATACAGTGTGCCATAATATTTCTGTGCATGGTCACTGATGTAATACTTGCATCTAAGTGTCGGGTGGGCCCCCAGAGTCACTTCTACTGTTGGGCCCCAGGAATACCAGTCTGACACTGGCCTTTAAAGTGGACCAACACCCAGGCTGATCGGCCCGTTGCGAATGGCCGGCGCGGGCGCGCTCCCTGTTAGAGGGAAGCGCGAGATGCGTCCGCCAGCGGGCTCGGAGCCGCTGTGGTTGTCCATCCCTTATACGTGCATACCACAACGGCTCTAAGCGCGCTGATTGGACGAGGCCCGCGCACGCGCCGTAGGAGTGGGGTGAGGTGAGTTTTTTCTGCCATTCTGGGGGGTTTCACCCCCGATCGGGGTTCTCCGCGGAAGTGGACCAAAACCCAGCATAGTGAAAATCCTGGGTGTTGGTCCACTTTAAAGTCGACCAAAACCAAGGATTTTGACTATCCTGGGATTTTGGTCATTACCGATAGGTGGTGCCCCGCTGTGTCAAACCTCCCAGATCGCCAAAGCCAACTCAACTCTTCCCGGTCCTACGGTACATGCACGGCCGCTCGTGCGCTTGGAGTCGATGACATCACGCCGTCTAAGGCCAGCGGCTCCGAGCGTGCTGGCGGCTGCATCCCCAGCTTCCCAGGGGAGCATGCCCGCATCAGTCATTCACAAATGCCTGGCTCGGGCACGCGCCCTGCTAGAGGGATAGCGGGGATGCGGCCATGACTTGTGCATGCGCCGTTGGACCGGGAAACAAGGTAAGTGTATGGGGTGACCTGGAGAGTTCCACACAGCAGGGCATCCTGATTTTGGATGCCCCGGGTGGGATGGAATCGATCGGCTCGGGAATCTTATAGATTCCTGGGCCGGTCGGCGTGGGTTTTGGTCCATGTTAATAGTTGGCTGGTTAGAAGGATTGAAGAGGGGGGGAAGACTGTGTACTTAATGTGCCTTATTCTCTCTTGAGGCTCCTATGTCTGCAGTGGTGGATTGGTACTGTGGCCTTAGGGCACTTACTAAGGGGAAGGGGGAGTAGGGTCCTCTTTTCCCACCTGTGGGTCCTGGTTTGGGACTCCAGTGGTGGGGGTGGACTCTATAGTACCTTGTATCACTCACTGCATAGTTCTTTTAGAATTCTGTGTGTTTATTTACAATAGTGTTCACCATACAGTCACCTTGTATTCCCGATACATATAAATGCATAAGACTTATTAATTACAATTAATCAAAGAAGTGTGCAGGCTTGGGTACCTGAATCCCACATATATACAAGGAGGCTTCCACACAGCCCCCAACCCCAAGACACAATCTGCACCACTCCTTTTACATGATAACAATGATCACTTTTATTAATTCATCTAGATACTACACAAGTTAAAATACATAAAAAAACTGATTGTATGAACATTCCACTAGAGGGCCTGGTGGTAATGCACAATTAACTAGGTCAGATATCAAGCATATGTCCCTATGAAAACCAAATGGATCCTAGTGCTTCAAGAAAAAGTGCTATGTGCTATATAAACAATTAATAAACAACTCTAATGATACTATGGCCCTTATTTAACAAGGGATAGCGCCAGGTAGCGAATGGTGAGCGAACGGTAATGACGCTCACCGCCACGAGAACGCCGGCTCCCCTCCGCAATCACACATTTATCAAGCCGATCCTGCTTAGCGACTGACAGAGCGCCAGATAGCGAATCATTCATTATTATTCCAGCCTCACCCCACAGCACCAGCGAGCGACCTTGAACAGCGACAGGTATGACCTCTCGCTACCTGGCGCTCTCCAATGCATTTCAATGGAGCAATCTTTAAATATTCTCAATTAATTGCTATTAATTTTTTTTTTTTTTAAATTCTGTGACCACTTCTGCAATGTTAGATATATTTTTTAAGGTAAAAAAAAACAAAAACAAAATTTGTGCAGAATTGATATTACAGGTCTGATATTAATGTATTCATATTACAAAATGTTTGTAAAAACATGTTTTTTTTTCTTCCAAAAATATGGTTGTTTGGGGGTTAAAAAACTACTTTTAAGCCATCGCCGCCAGCGCTCTGGGGTTTAAACAAGCATTTTACAGCACGAGAATTTTTTGAGCGTGATTTGTTAATTAATATGCTGGGAGCCGTTCGCTATGGCCATTCGCTGTCATGCGCTCCCATACAGCGCGGAACCTGTCAAACAGCGACTCCTAACCCCGTATTCAACATTACCGCACACCGACTGAGTCGCTGTCAACAGCCGAACAACGGCCAAGCACAGCGAATACTAGCGTGCACTGTGAAAATAACGCTACTGGCGCTCATCTGTCGCTACCTGGCGCTATTAATGAATCGGCCTCTATAAGTGCTAAAGTGACCAAGTGCAAAAAACTTTAAGCAGTGTGAACCTACATATGCATAAAAAAAAAAAAAAAAACATACCAGGGGACACAGCAGTTTAACAAGAGGGACAACCAACCAACTTCTTTAGATTTTTTTTTTTAACCTTCTTTAGATAAATGTGAAAGTCTTATGTATTTATATGTATCAGGAATACAAGGTGACTATGCAGTGAGGGATTCAAGGTACTATAGAGTCCACCCCCACCACTGGAGTCCCAAACCAGGACCCACAGGAGGGAACAGTGGACCCTACCCCCCCCCCCCCCCCTTCCCCCTGGTTTGAAAAATACCAGCGGCTTCTTCCTTGCAGAGATGTTTGAAATGTCAGGACAAATACATAACACAAACAGGACACACTGTGCAGAGGATGGAAACACATCATGCAAATGTTGGAGGTGATGGGAGACCTCTATGAAGTCAGTGGGATGAGGGAAATCATCGATTTGCATAACATCTACCATGGAGTCAGGATTGTTTAAATGTTGGTCTTTTTGCAGAAAGCAGCCTTAAAGTGGACCAAAAACCAGGATTTGGACTATCCTGGGTTTTGTTCTGTGCCCCGCTGTGTGAACCCCCCAGGTCGCCTGAACAAACTCACATCTTCCCGGTCCTATGACGCATGCGCAGCCGCTAGTCCAATCAATGCGCTCCGCTCGAGACCCTTCATCCAGGAGCTCGTCTAATGCGAGCTGATCCGAGGGTGCAGGTGGACGCATCCCCCGCTACCCTCTAATAGGAGGCGTACCCCTAGCCATTCGCAAATGCCTGGCAGGGGCACATGCCCGGCTATAGGGATAGTGGGGATGTGGCCGCTGCTCGCACATGCGCCATTGAACCAAAAAGGAAGGCGAGTTTTCAGGCGACCCTCAAACGGCGTGCCCCGGGGGGAGCGAGGAATGTGGGTGGTGTGGGTAATCTGGGTGGCTTTTGGTCCTCTTTAAAGTGGACCTTTCACTGTTTATGCCTCAGGGGCATCCCATTCCAGTGGGACCACAGTCGCATGCCTGGCATCCATTCAGATAGGCTGGGAACGGGAGCACACCGGAGACCACAGGGAGACTATGTCGGAGCTCTGGATGAGAGCCCGCGCATTCGCCATGGGACCAGCGGAAAAGAGGAGTTTTGAGGGCGATCTGCGGGATTTCACAAATCAGGATGCCCCAGGGACAAGAACATGTCCCTTATGCATCCCAGTCCACTTAAAATCGGCTTCCTACTCCAAAGCCCTGGTTTAATGACCCTGACTCTGACTCTATTTTATCAGGTTTTTACTCTGACACCGATTCCTTCATAAATAGCCAATAATTAGTAATAACAAATGCACTCTGGTATAATGTTAACACCAGGCTTATTCTCATTATAAAAGTCAGGCAACTTATATAGAACTTAAAGCGGACCTTCACCCTGAATAAGAGTCTATTTTGCATGTTTCCCTTACCCCCTACATACAGATTGCCCACCTTAAAAAACATCCTACCTGCATGGAGGAGCTGCAGGGGAACACCGGATCTGCATGGAGGAGCTGCAGGGGAACACTGGATCTGCATGGAGGAGCTGTGGGGGAACACCGGATCTGCATGGAGGAGCTGTGGGGGAACACCGGATCTGCATGGAGGAGCTGCAGGGGAACACCGGATCTGCATGGAGGAGCTGCAGGGGAACACCGGATCTGCATGGAGGAGCTGCAGGGGAACACTGGATCTGCATGGAGGAGCTGTGGGGGAACACCGGATCTGCATGGAGGAGCTGTGGGGGAACACCGGATCTGCATGGAGGAGCTGTGGGGGAACACCGGATCTGCATGGAGGAGCTGTGGGGGAACACCGGATCTGCATGGAGGAGCTGCAGGGGAACACCGGATCTGCATGGAGGAGCTGCAGGGGAACACTGGATCTGCATGGAGGAGCTGTGGGGGAACACCGGATCTGCATGGAGGAGCTGTGGGGGAACACCGGATCTGCATGGAGGAGCTGTGGGGGAACACTGGATCTGCATGGAGGAGCTGTGGAAGAACACCGGATCTGCATGGAGGAGCTGTGGGGGAACACCGGATCTGCATGGAGGAGCTGTGGGGGAACACCGGATCTGCATGGAGGAGCTGTGGGGGAACACCGGATCTGCATGGAGGAGCTGCAGGGGAACACCGGATCTGCATGGAGGAGCTGCAGGGGAACACTGGATCTGCATGGAGGAGCTGTGGGGGAACACCGGATCTGCATGGAGGAGCTGTGGGGGAACACCGGATCTGCATGGAGGAGCTGTGGGGGAACACTGGATCTGCATGGAGGAGCTGCGGGGGAACACCGGATCTGCATGGAGGAGCTGTGGGGGAACACCGGATCTGCATGGAGGAGCTGCAGGGGAACACTGGATCTGCATGGAGGAGCTGCAGGGGAACACTGGATCTGCATGGAGGAGCTGCAGGGGAACACCGGATCTGCATGGAGGAGCTGCAGGGGAACACTGGATCTGCATGGAGGAGCTGCAGGGGAACACTGGATCTGCATGGAGGAGCTGTGGGGGAACACCGGATCTGCATGGAGGAGCTGTGGGGGAACACCGGATCTGCATGGAGGAGCTGTGGGGGAACACCGGATCTGCATGGAGGAGCTGTGGCGGAACACCGGATCTGCATGGAGGAGCTGTGGGGGAACACCGGATCTGCATGGAGGAGCTGCAGGGGAACACTGGATCTGCATGGAGGAGCTGCAGGGGAACACTGGATCTACATGGAGGATCTGTGGGGGAACACTGGATCTACATGGAGGATCTGTGGGGGAACACTGGATCTACATGGAGGAGCTGCAGGGGAACACCGGATCTGCATGGAGGAGCTGCAGGGGAACACTGGATCTGCATGGATGATCTGTGGGGGAACACTGGATCTACATGGAGGATCTGTGGGGGAACACTGGATCTACATGGAGGAGCTGTGGGGGGAACACTGGATCTGCATGGAGGATCTGTGGGGGAACACCGGATCTGCATGGAGGAGCTGTGGAAGAACACCGGATCTGCATGGAGGAGCTGTGGAAGAACACCGGATCTGCATGGAGGAGCTGTGGGGGAACACCAGATCTGCATGGAGGAGCTGCATGGGAACACCGGATCTGCATGGAGGAGCTGTGGAAGAACATCGGATCTGCATGGAGGAGCTGTGGAAGAACACCGGATCTGCATGGAGCAGCTGTGGGGGAACACCGGATCTGCAAGGAGGAGCTGTGGGGGAACACCGGATCTGCATGGAGGAGCTGCATGGGAACAATGGATCTGCATGGAGGAGCTGTGGAGGAACACCGGATCTGCATGGAGGAGCTGTGGGGGAACACCGGATCTGCATGGAGGAGCTGCATGGGAACAATGGATCTGCATGGAGGAGTTGTGGGAGAACACCAGACCTGCATGGAGGAGCCGTTAGAGGGAAGCAGGGATGCTGGCCTTAGACGAAGGCTTAGACGACAAGACGTCAGTGGCTCCGAGCGTGCAGATTGGATGAGCAGCTGCGCAAGCACCGTAGGACCGGGAAGAGGTGAGTTGGTTTCGGCGATCTGCATGGAGGAGCTTCGGGGGGAACACCGGACCTGCATGGAGGAGATGCGAGGGAACACTGTATCTGCATGGAGGAGCTATGGGGAAACACCGGGGGAACACCGGATCTGCATGGAGGAGCTGCATGGGAACAATGGATCTGCATGGAGGAGCTATGGGGAAACACCGGATCTGCATGGAGAAGCTGCATGGGAACAATGGATCTGCATGGAGGAGCTATGGGGAAACACCAGATCTGCATGGAGGAGCTATGGGGAAACACCGGGGGGAACACCGGATCTGCATGGAGGAGCTGCATGAGAACAATGGATCTGCATGGAGGAGCTATGGGGAAACACCAGATCTGCATGGAGGAGCTATGGGGGAACACCGGATCTGCATGGAGGAGCTGCATGAGAACAATGGATCTGCATGGAGGAGCTATGGGGAAACACCAGATCTGCATGGAGGAGCTATGGGGGAACACCGGATCTGCATGGAGGAGCTGCATGGGAACAATGGATCTGCATGGAGGAGCTGTGGGGGGAACACCGGATCTGCATGGAGGAGCTGCGGGGGAACACCGAATCTGCATGGAGGAGTTTCGGGGGAACACCGGATCTGCATGGAGGAGATGTGGGGGAACACCGGATCTGCATGGAGGAGCTGCATGGGAACAATGGCTCTGCATGGAGGAGCATCTTTTCATAGTCAGAGCGTCCTTTCTATGAATGGGTGCACAGAACTGGACGACATATTCCAGGTGAGGGCGCACCAGTGCCTTGTAAAGAGGCAAAATTACATCTCTATCCCGTGATTCCATGCCTCTTTTAATGCATGATAGAATCTTAGTGGCCTTGGAAGCAGCTGCTTGGCATTGCATGCTGTTATTTAGCCTGTGATCTACCAGTACCCCCAGATCCTTCTCGACAAGTGACTCTCCCAGTTTTACTCCCCCGAGGACATATGTGGCCTTCGGGTTATTAGACCCCAAGTGCATGACTTTACATTTCTCCACATTGAACTTCATTTGCCAAGTGGAGCCCAGACACTCAAAGTGTCCAAGTCAGCCTGAAGCTTGTGAACATCTTCCATAGACTGCACTGTGCTACATATCTTTGTGTCATCTGCAAAAATAGAGACAGTGCTTTTAATTCCATCTTCTATGTCATTTATAAACAAGTTGAATAATAGTGGGTCCAGCACTGAACCCTGGGGTACACCGCTTACCACCGGTAACCATTCAGAGAAGGTATCATTAACCACAACTCTCTGCACACGATCCTTCAGCCAGTTTTCAATCCAGTTACAAACTGTGTTTTCTAATCCTGAAGATCTCAATTTCCCCAATAAGAGTCTATGAGGGACAGTGTCAAATGCTTTTGCAAAATCCAGAAAAACTATATCCACAGCCGCCCCTCTGTCCAGGCTTCTACTCACCTCCTCATAGAAGCCAATCAGGTTGGTCTGGCAGATTCTGTCCTTAGTAAAACCGTGTTGGTTGTCTTGTCACTTATAATATTATGGATAGTTACATATTTGTGTATGTTGTCCCATAATAGTCCCTCGAGCAATTTCCCCACAATGGATGTTAAGCTTACAGGTCTGTAATTGCCCGGAGAAGACCTTGAGCCCTTTTTAAAAATGGGCACCACATTTGCCTTGCGCCAGTCCCTTGTCACTATACCAGTTGCTAGTGAGTCTTTAAAGATCAACAACAGAGGTGGTGAGATAACGGAACTGAGTTCTTTGAGAACTCTTGGGTGAAGTCCATCTGGTCCTCCAGTCTTATTCACATTTAAATTATTTCGTTTTTCTTGGATGATTTCCACATTTAGTTAATTATTATAGTTGAGCTATTGCTATCAGTGGCATCTCCTGTGTTGGCTCCTTGCTCTTCTCTTGTGTGCACAGAGCTAAAGAATCCATTTAACAGCTCTGCCTTATCCTCATCCCCAGTGACCATTTCCCCATTATCATTAATTAGGGCACCTACCTGTTCTGATTTAGTTTTCTTCAAATTAATATATTTAAAAAATCATTTAGGTTTTGTTTTGCTTTCTTTGGCCACATTTCTTTCATTTTGTGCTTTTGCCAACCTTATTTCTTTCTTACACATTTTATTTACTAATTTATACTTTTCAAGTATAGAGTTCAGCCTTGTAATGTTTAAATGCCCTTTTTTTGTTCTTTATTGCCCTTTTAACCGCAGGTGTCAGCCATGAGGGGTTTAATTTTAGCTGCTTATATTTGTTACTCGTAGGAATACATTTTGCAACGTTGGTACTCATAATTCATTTAAAGCACTTCCATTTGGCATCTGTATCTTTATTCCTAAATAGTTGCTCCCAGTCTATGTCCTGGAGTGCAGCTCTGAGTCTGGGGAAGTTGGCCCAAAAATTTAGTGTTTTTGCCTTCTCAGGCAGAAAATCTTTCTTACAGTTTGTGGGCAATCTGTATGTACGGAGGGGGGGCATAAAAGATAGGCTGTTATTTAGGGTGAAGGCCCTGTTTAATCTATTCGCACATATAAAGGCATAACCCCCCCCCCATTGTAGTGGAAGCAGAACCATGTCTCCAGTCGATTCCTGGGTAGTTGAAGTCCCCCATCACCACCACTGTACCAGCCTGTGACGCCCGCTCTATCTTTTTATGCAGTTGACCCTCTATATCCTCTGTTATATTTGGTGGCCTATAGATTACAGCCTGTACACCAAGAAGAGAGATGCGAGTCCTGTACACACAGAACACTGGTGCTGGGCATGTATATGATTTAATTAACTCTCTCACATCAGCAGCAGCCATGGCAGCAGTGTTCTGTGTGTACGGCGCTCCCTTCTCTCTTCTTGGGGTACAAACAAAGTGTAACTTGGGGGGTGCAGTGTGTACAACCGCACCGGGGCCCAAGAGGACAGGGAGCTCCATCATCGTTCCCTTGACATCATTTAGAGAAAGGAAGCCCCATTCCTCTCTGTTGTTGCAGTCTTTAGTTGTTTTGCTGCATCCAATGGGACACAAAGAATGACTTTAAAGTGGACCAACACCCTCCACTGATTGGCCCGGGAATCTATAAGATTCCCGGACCGATCAGTCCCCTGACTGTGGGGCACCCCGCTGTGTGAAACCCCCCAGGAACCCCTAAATCCTTACCTGCTCCTCGATCCAGCGGTGCCCGCTGCCGCCTCCCGCTCGTCCCTCTAGCAGGACGCGCACCGGTAAGAGTGACACGTGGGAGGCGGCGGCGGGCGGCGCGCTCTCTTGTCCGGCGCTGCCTCCCGCTTGTCCGTCGGCGGGGATTGGCAGCAGCGGTCACGTGGGAGCGGGGAGAGGTGAGTTTTTGGGGCTTTCTGGGGGGTTACACACAGCGGGGCACCCCCGATCGGAGTGCCCCACCGAAGTGGACCAAAACCCAGGATAGTCAAAATCCTGGGTGTTGGTCCACTTTAAAGTTCCCATGACTGTGTGTCAAAATGATGTCCTCATTATGCTGAGCTTATCTGTTATTTTTTTCTTTTCTACTTGTTTGCAACTGTTTATAAAAGAAAACAGTTTTCAATAGCAACAGTGTGTTTACCTCCGCAGCGTACATCAACTGGTGGCTCTGATGTACAGAGCAGCGATTTCCTTACTCTGGCTTGCTAATGATCTGATTAGCTTAAAGAGGAACATCAAATCTAAAATAAAAAGGGTCTGATCCCCCCCACCGGCTCCTACTCACCTTTTGAGTGCCAGAGGCCACATCAGAGGCCACATCCGGTTACTTCAGGGCCCGATCCTCTGCCCCTCCCCCCGCCACCTGAAATCCTGTCGCTCATCAAAGTCTTGCGGGATTTTGGGATTTCATTTTTTTATTTTAACATTGGTTCAGTGGGGCCCTGCATCCTATTCCCATCTGTCGCTGCCGCTGCAGCATTGGCTGAGCGGCGCGATGATGAGTTTAGTCCCCGCCCCCATTCCCCCTGCTGGTCTACTGCCTCCTCTGACGATGAGGAGGCAGTAGACCAGCAAGGGGAATGGGGGCGGGGACTACACTCATCATCACGCCGCTCAGCCAATCACTGCACGGGGGGGGGGGGGGGGCACGTGCACGCTGGATGGCTGGCTGGCAAGGTAGAAGAAGAGTGATGGCTGGCAGCGTTGATCCCTGGTAAGTCTGCACGGGGGGGGGAGCTTAACACTGTGTACCAACCACCGGCCCTGGAGTTGGAAAGACTCTAGAGAGGCCCAATTAAATGACCTTTGAGCATTCAAACTCCAGGGCCAGTGGTTGTGTGAGCTGTATCTCCAGCCAGGGCCGGCGTCAAAGGGAAATTGCCAGTCTGCCAGGGCCCACTGACAGCCTGGGCCCGACCTGTAAACTTTGGTAGGTGGCTGGGACCTTGCGCTCTGTCATTTGGATGTTGTTGCAGCTCTGTCTCTCCTCTCCCTCCTCCCCCCTCCCATGTTCACTATCGCACCAGTTTTAAAAGACAACACCTGTGACACTGCTGTTCCGTTCAGCAGCCCTCGTCTTTTGCCCCCCTCGGTGTCAGCATGTGAAATGAAGACTAGAGCTGCTGGGACTGAATTGCAGCTCTCCTCAGGCTCCCCCCTCCCCTCCTCTCATGTGTCAGATCTCGGGAACTGAAGGTCCACTCACTGTCTGCTGATAAGAAGAAGACCTGGAACTTGACCTCAGGCTGCAGAAGAAACTTTATCCCAGAAGGTCAGATTGAAAAACTGTCCTGCACCTCTGAAAAGATTCCAAGGCTGGCTGCTAGCCTTCCCTTGGGGCATCCCAATATGGGAGTCCCTGCTGTGTAAACCCCTTCGGGTGTGCAAAACTCACCTTCTTCCTGGCTCCCTTGCCATCTTTGGGCTTTGTGCGAACTCCTGCACCCAGCCATTTGGATAGGCTATGGGCCTGGAGCATGCCTGCTGCTGGGGATGCAGACACTCTCGATCCGATTGTCATAAACAGAGATGTTTGTCATTATGCAGGAAGAAGTGAGTATTACCAGGCAATCTTGGAGTTTCACACACTGGGGCATCCCTAATTGGAATGCCTATGGAGCGCACAGGGCAAAACCTGGGATAGACCAAATCCTGGGTTTTTTCCACTTTAAAGCTGATCAAATCCCAGGAGTTTCACTTACCTATTTATTTACCTATTTATGCCTATTTTCCTTAATGTCTCTCTTTTTTTTTGCGGGGAGTGGGCGCGATTTTCTGGGCTTGCCTCGGGCGCAAAAGAAGCTAGCCACAGCTCTGTATATGCATATAGTTTCCACTCACTGTATTGTCATTTCCCACACAGGGTATAACGACTTAATCAGCACAGCTGTTTTAGGCAGGTGGTAGATGCGATGAAGGCATCTGCCGGCAGGTATGAGTGTGTCCTTCCTTTTTCAGGCGCTCCCAAACACCCGAGCGATACGCTGGTCACTTGAAACACGTGGTGGAGGGACATGAGGTGAAGTGGGGCCTCCCACTTCCGACACGCGTTTCGCCCCACCCAACGGGGCTTCGTCAGGGTGACAGTGCAGCCTGAGGTCGCTGCAATATTATGCTGCTCAGCATTTAGCACATGCACTTTAGAGAGTGGAGCCATGGATCGGTACTTTTGAGATTAGAGGAATGCATTGTTGCTGCAAAGGAGCATTGGATCAGCTACGTATAAAACAGGATCATAGTACATCTGCTGAGGATTGGTGACTTTCAAATATGGCGCCCAACATAGAGCTATAAAGAAGCATGCTATTTAGTGCTATGTGTATGGTCCTTGGCATACAGTGAATGTGTGGTAGTGGATGAGATCGAGAGGTGATGATGCATGTGCATGCCCTGATTTTTAATATCACAACGTTGTGTATTTTTTATACCTTTTTGGCGCACTTTATTGGCGCTTTGTGGGTGTGTGCAATATTTTCAATAAAGATGGTTTCATCACTTTCTAATTGTCCCCTTGCATAACTATACAGTACCAGCCATTGTGATAGTCCCATAAGTAACCTTGTTTGTGTGTTTAGGATTTGGGTTTAGGCCATAGACTAACATTAGGCCATAGGCTATAATGGGGATTATTCTAGGAGGTGAAGTAAGAAGGGTTGTTAGTCATACCAGGAGGTAGAGTAGTAACATAGTTATATCTAGAAGGGTAGTGATTGGTTAGAAGGTGGCTTTCAGATGTTGGACATGAGGCCGAACATGTGATGGAATCTTCTGGAAGGTAGTGAGAAGGGATATAGGGAAGCCCCAGTCCCAAAGCCACGCAGTTCATGTGATTCACCATCTTGAATTGTAAGAGGAGCAGGAATCCTGACTCTAACAGAGAGAAGGGAAAGATCCAGCAACGGACATAATTCTCCTTGGGAAGCAATACTTTATAATGGTACCTGAGACTATGGACAGAACCCAGAACTTTAACTGGACGGATATATTATACCTGTTCCGTGTTTGCTGATTGCCTGTGGTTTAAAACTGGACTGCTGTTCATCTTTCCAAGCGGCAACAGTGAGTACTAACCTTTCCCGCAACTCTAACCCTTACCTACTCACAACACACATGTAAAGCACCCTGGGCCCAGAAGAACCTGCTCCCTGCCGTCACTCGCCGAACACCTTGGTGCGTGAGGGATAAAGTGGCGAAGTGGCCACGCAACGCGTCGGTGGTAGGCCGCTGTAGGAGGACCCTGGCTCATTTCTATTGGTGAAGTTATTTTACTTTTTATTTATTTATTGTTTAATGAATTGGTCATTGCACTTTTCTATGCACTAATGACACTTTGTTTGTATCCATTACATACACTTTGTATAGTGATTTTTTGAGCATTCGACACTCTATTTGCTATATACACTTCATATAAAATATTTTTTTTTTTTTGGAAGATTTAATATATATTAATATCATCACTGTTTGGTACTTTATGAATTTTCATGTAATCAAGTTTATTGATCTAATTTATTTCTTGTATAAGTCTTTGATTAAAAATGTATATATATACTAGAGCCATTTTTAGGACTCCTCCTCCTTGTGTATATGTTTTTTTTAACTTTGTCTTGTATGTTGTATGTTGTATATCAGCTGCGTAGTATTTTTAATACATTTTCTTCGTTTATATATTTTTACATACCGTATATTCTTGGGTGCAGCTACATATATGGGGTTAATTGGGGGCTTATCTAGAGCCCCTGTTTTGTGATTATCTAGACCAGCGGTTTTCAACCTGTGGGTCGGGACCCCGGCGGGGGTCGAACGATCAAAACACAGGGGTCGCCTAAAGCCATCGGAAAATACATATTTCCGATGGCTTTAGCTGCTGAGAAGTTGTGCTACCGTCTGCAGCAGCGCTATTCAGCTGGAACGCACGCCGTTATGGATGCACGTTCCAAACTGAATACCTGCGCGCATGCGCAGACGTGATTGCATCATCTGTCCGGGGCCTAAGGGGCGGGGGGAACGCTCCACAGTCCATAGCAGCACATTACATGTGTCCGGCGCTTGCTGGCGTCATCAGGGGCGGACGCAGCAAGCGCTGGAGGACAGAAGCCTAGGAGGCGGAAAGGCTAGAGAGCCTGCTGGTGTAAAAAAGGTTAATAATGTAAAAACAGTGTACACACCATACACACAATACTGTGTAAGGTGCTTTGTGTGTAATCATTACACAGTACACAAAGCAGCTTACACTTACACAAAGCACCAGACATTTACACAGTGTCTTATACTATAAGAGACCACTATAAGATGTAGTTCACACTGTTCCCCAATGTATAATTATCTCCCATATCTCCCACTATTTTCCCATATTCTGAATGAGGAAACTGCTGAAATCAGCGGTTGAATTCGCCTCCTATTGATTTCATTGTGAGTGCGGCGGATTTTGTGGAAGAGAGCTCCAGAGAATCTCGAGTTACCACACAATCCGCTGCAGTCTCTTATTAATTTCAATAAGAGGTGGAAAAATGACAGTTTCCAACACTTGCTATGCCATGGTGAAATGTTATTGGAATTGGTAATAAATATTTCTCAACATATAATTAAATATTGTTTTTGTGATTAATCACTATGTTTAAATTATGTTTGATTTGTAGCAATGAGAATACATAATGCATATCAGGTATTTACATTCCGAACCATAACTGTAGCAAAATTACAGTTTTGAAGTAGCCACCAAAATTATTTTTTGGTTTGGGGTCACCGCAACATGAGGAACTATATTGCGGGGTCACGGCATTAGAAAGGTTGAGAACCACTGATCTAGACATTTATACATCCCCTTGAGCCAGCACCATTCGTGACTTATTTTTTGCTGTACATATCCATTTCCTCTTTTTTTGAGGGCTACATATAGACTTTCCATTTCGGTTACACGTCTGTGTGCTTTTGGTCCTCATGGCAGCAGCCATTGCTTCTCCCTTTGCCGTTATGTCTCTGAGTTGGGTGATTGACGCAAAGCGCCGGTTTGCTCTGGTACCAGGACTTTAGCAGCTGGTTAACCTGCTCCTTATCAGTGACCCCGAGGAGATGGTCTTCTTCATCTTCTGCCTTCTTGGTAAAATTAGCTTCCACCATCTCGTCGTGCATGCTCAGGAAGAAATGGAGGATGCACTTGTGGGCAAAATCCCGGGCGTGTTTGCAGCAGGTCTCATCAAAGATCTTCTGCTCCAGGTCGATGTAGTTGCTCCAGTAGCGCGTCTGCAGGAAGGCGGTTTGGTCGAAGCAAGGCTTGAGGGAGCGTGCGAGGAAGGCCATGATGATGAGGAACAGCAGAATGCCCCATCCTAATGCCTGAAAAAACAAGAAAGGAACAAAAAACTCCATGACTCTAATTTTGTCAGTTAAGATGGACCTAAACCGGGGATGCACAACCTGAGGTGGAGGTGGAATATAAAGACAATGTGGCCCTTAGACCAAAAAAGGTTGTGCACCCCTGACCTAAACTCTCCCTAGTAACTCTTTCGTGGGCTTAAACTACCCACATGAGTTTTCTTACAATAGCGGCAGGGGAGGCAACTGCTACCAGGCCCATGGCATAAGCGGGCTCAATGCCGCTGTCTCCCCCTGCCTTGAAGCACCTATGGCAACGGCATGGGACTGGGGCCACAGCAGTATACAATGTCGTCACGCTTTAAGGAGTGCTGTCGTTTCCTGCAGGGCGGAACTAAGATGCCAGCACAGGAGGAAAATGAGGGAAAAATTCTGAACCAAATGTTGTGCTCAACCCCCCCACCCCAAAGAACCAAGTAATAGGCAAGGTGCAGAATCCCCCACTTACAGACAGTGGCATTTCCCCCTCCGATTCCCCATAGCCAGTGTGGCACCCCTCCCTCCCATTCCCCATGGGCATTGTGGCATCCCTGCCTCCTATTCCCCTTAGGCAGTGTGGAATTCCCCCCTCCCATTCCCCATAAGCAGTGTGGAATTCCCCCCCCTCCCATTCCTCATTGGCAGTGTGGCATTTCCCGCATCCATTCCTCATATAGGCAGTGGGGCATTCCCCCCTCCCATTCCCCATAGGCAGTGTGGCATTTCCCGCATCCATTCCTCATATAGGCAGTGTGGCATACCCCCTCCCATTCCCCATAGGCAGTGTGGCATTTCCCGCATCCATTCCTCATATAGGCAGTGGGGCATTCCCCCCTCCCATTCCCCATATAGGCAGTGTGGCATTCCCCCCCTCCCATTCCCCATATAGGCAGTGTGGCATTCCCCCCTCCCATTCCCCATAGGCAGTGTGGCATTCCCCTCTCCCATTCCCCATATAGGCAGTGTGGCATTCCCCCATCCCATTCCTCATAGGCAGTGTGGCCTTCCCCCTCCCATTCCCCATAGGCAGTGTGGCATTCCCCCATCCCATTCCTCGTAGGCAGTGTGGCATTACCCCCTCCCATTCCCCATATAGGCAGTGTGGCATTCCCCCATCCCGTTCCCCATAGGCTGTGTGGCATTCCCCCTCCCATTGCCTATATAGGCAGTGTGGCATTCCCCCTCCCATTCCCCATATAGGCAGTGTGGCATTCCCCCTCCCATTCCCCATATAGGCAGTGTGGCATTCCCCCTCCCATTCCCCATATAGGCAGTGTGGCATTCCCCCATCCCATTCCTCGTAGGCAGTGTGGCATTACCCCCTCCCATTCCCCATATAGGCAGTGTGGCATTCCCCCATCCCGTTCCCCATAGGCTGTGTGGCATTCCCCCTCCCATTCCCTATATAGGCAGTGTGGCATTCCCCCTCCCATTCCCCATAGGCAGTGTGGCATTCCCCTCTTCCATTCGCCATAGGCAGTGTGGCATCCCCGCCTCCCATTCCCCATATAGGCAGTGTGGCATTCCCCCCTCCCATTCCCCATAGGCAGTGTGGCATTCCCCTCTCCCATTCCCCACATAGGCAGTGTGGCATTACCCCCTCCCATTCCCCATAGGCAGTGTGGCCTTCCCCCTCCCATTCCCCATAGGCAGTGTGGCATTACCCCCTCCCATTCCCCATAGGCAGTGTGGCATTCCCCTCCCATTCCCCATATAGACAGTGTGGCATTCCCCCATCCCGTTCCCCATAGGCAGTGTGGCATTCCCCCTCCCATTCCCTATATAGGCAGTGTGGCATTCCCCCTCCCATTCCCCATATAGGCAGTGTGGCATTCCCCCTCCCATTCCCCATAGGCAGTGTGGAATTCCCCTCTTCCATTCGCCATAGGCAGTGTGGCATCCCCCCTCCCATTCCCCATATAGGCAGTGTGGCATTCCCCCCTCCCATTCCCCATAGGCAGTGTGGCATCCCCCCTCCCATTCCCCATATAGGCAGTGTGGCATTCCCCCTCCCATTCCCCATATAGGCAGTGTGGCATTCCCCTCTCCCATTCCCCATACAGGCAGTGTGGCATTCCCCCTCCCATTCCCCATATAGGCAGTGTGGCATTCCCCCTCCCATTCCCCATATAGGCAGTGTGGCATTCCCCCCTCCCATTCCCCATAGGCAGTGTGGCATCCCCCCTCCCATTCCCCATATAGGCAGTGTGGCATTCCCCCTCCCATTCCCCATATAGGCAGTGTGGCATTCCCCCTCCCATTCCCCATATAGGCAGTGTGGCATTCCCCCTCCCATTCCCCATAGGCAGTGTGGAATTCCCCTCTTCCATTCGCCATAGGCAGTGTGGCATCCCCCCTCCCATTCCCCATATAGGCAGTGTGGCCTTCCCCCTCCCATTCCCCATAGGCAGTGTGGCATCCCCCCTCCCATTCCCCATATAGGCAGTGTGGCATTCCCCTCCCATTCCCCATATAGACAGTGTGGCATTCCCCCATCCCGTTCCCCATAGGCAGTGTGGCATTCCCCCTCCCATTCCCTATATAGGCAGTGTGGCATTCCCCCTCCCATTCCCCATATAGGCAGTGTGGCATTCCCCCTCCCATTCCCCATAGGCAGTGTGGCATTCCCCCTCCCATTCCCCATAGGCAGTGTGGCATTCCCCTCTCCCATTCGCCATAGGCAGTGTGGCATCCCCCTCTCCCATTCCCCATAGGCAGTGTGGCATCCCCCCTCCCATTCTCCATAAGCAGTGCGGCATCCCCCCTCCCATTCCCCATAGGCAGGGTGGCATTCCCCCCATCCCATTCCCCATAGGCAGTGTGGCATTCCCCCCTCCCATTCCCCATAGGCAGTGTGGCATTCCCCCCTGCCATTCCCCATAGGCAGTGTGGCATTCCCCCCTGCCATTCCCCATAGGCAGTGTGGCATTCCCCCCTGCCATTCCCCATAGGCAGTGTGGCATTCCCCCCTCCCATTCCCCATAGGCACTGTGGCATTCCCCCCTCCCATTCCCCATAGGCAGTGTGGCATTCCCCTCCTCTCAATCCCATAGGCAGTGTGGCATTTCCCCCTTCCATTCCCCATAGGCAGTGTGGCATTCCCCCATCCCGTTCCCCATAGGCAGTGTGGCATTCCCCCTCCCATTCCCTATATAGGCAGTGTGGCATTCCCCCTCCCATTCCCCATATAGGCAGTTTGGCATTCCCCCTCCCATTCCCTATAGGCAGTGTGGCATTCCCCTCTTCCATTCGCCATAGGCAGTGTGGCATCCCCCCCTCCCATTCCCCATATAGGCAGTGTGGCATTCCCCCCTCCCATTCCCCATAGGCAGTGTGGCATCCCCCCCCTCCCATTCCCCATATAGGCAGTGTGGCATTCCCCTCTCCCATTCCCCATATAGGCAGTGTGGCATTCCCCCCTTCCATTCCCCATAGGCAGTGTGGCATTCCCCTCTCCCATTCCCCTCATAGGCAGTGTGACATTCCCCCTCCCATTCCCCATAGGCAGTGTGGCATTCCCCCCTCCCATTCCCCATAGGCAGTGTGGCCTTCCCCCTCCCATTCCCCATAGGCAGTGTGGCATTACCCCCTCCCATTCCCCATAGGCAGTGTGGCATCCCCCTCCCATTCCCTATATAGGCAGTGTGGCATTCCCCCTCCCATTCCCCATATAGGCAGTGTGGCATTCCCCTCTCTCATTCGCCATAGGCAGTGTGGCATCCCCCCCTCCCATTCCCCATAGGCAGTGTAGCATTCCCCTCTCCCATTCCCCATAGGCAGTGTGGCATCCCCCCTCCCATTCTCCATAGGCAGTGTGGCATCCCCCCTCCCATTCCCCATAGGCAGGGTGGCATTCCCCCATCCCATTCCCCATAGGCAGTGTGGCATTCCCCTCCCATTCCCTATATAGGCAGTGTGGCATTCCCCCTCCCATTCCCCATATAGGCAGTGTGGCATTCCCCTCTTCCATTCGCCATAGGCAGTGTGGCATCCCCCCCTCCCATTCCCCATAGGCAGTGTGGCATTCCCCTCTCCCATTCCCCATAGGCAGTGTGGCATCCCCCCTCCCATTCTCCATAGGCAGTGTGGCATCCCCCCTCCCATTCCCCATAGGCAGGGTGGCATTCCCCCCATCCCATTCCCCATAGGCAGTGTGGCATTCCCCCCTCCCATTCCCCATAGGCAGTGTGGCATTCCCCCCTCCCATTCCCCATAGGCAGTGTGGCATTCCCCCCTCCCATTCCCCATAGGCAGTGTGGCATTCCCCCCTGCCATTCCCCATAGGCAGTGTGGCATTCCCCCCTCCCATTCCCCATAGGCAGTGTGGCATTCCCCCTCCCATTCCCCATAGGCAGTGTGGCATTCCCCTCCTCTCAATCCCATAGGCAGTGTGGCATTTCCCCCTTCCATTCCCCATAGGCAGTGTGGCATTCACCCCTTCCATTCCCCATAGGCAGTGTGGCATTCCCCTCCTCTCAATCCCATAGGCAGTGTGGCATTTCCCCCTTCCATTCCCCATAGGCAGTGTGGCATTCCCCCCTGCCATTCCCCATAGGCAGTGTGGCATTCCCCTCCTCCCATTCCCAAAGGCAGTGTGGCATTCCCCCCTCCCATTCCCCATAGGCAGTGTGGCATTCCCCTCTCCCATTCACATAGGTAAAAGAAAAAGTAAACTCACATTGCTCCCGCACTGCTGGCCGGGCCACGGGAGGAGAAGATGGAGGATCGTCAGGCTGACGGGCAGGGTCACTGATCCATGCTTGATGCCCCCGCTGTCCACGATCCACGCTGTCCCTGAGGCGCCGCTGCTTCCTCTTTGGCGGCGTGAGCAAAAACACCCAGCTCTGCGCTGTGGGTGGGTGTGGCCTATACTGAGTCCTAGCCACTCCCACCTGCTACATAGAGCCGGGTGTTAGCTTTGTGTGCTTGCCACTTAAGAAGCAGTGGCAGAAGGGGCAATGTGGATCATGGACGGCGGGGACAGCACGGGCGGCGGTGTAACTGATCCCTGCCTGTCTGGCTGCCGCTCCTCCAACTTCTGGCTTCCCGTGGCTCTGGCAGCCCGGGCAGCAGCGTGGGAGCAATATATATGTGAGTTTACTATTTTTTTTACATTCACACGATAAGACGCACTGACATTTCTCCCTCACATTTGGGGAAGAAATAAGTGCATCTTATAGTGCGAAAAATACGGTATGTATGCCCCTACCTACCCATATATAACCTCAGTAAGATTTTCACCTATTCCTATCAGAGCTCCAACAGACAGACAGACAGACAGAGGACAGTAGATAGCTGCACAATAGGTTGTGGGAAGAATCCAAAGGCAAAAAATCATGGATTATTTATTAGTCAAAAGCAATAGTCCAGGGTCAGGCAAGGATCTTCCAATAGGGAGTGCGTATGTTTCTGTGTCTAACTCAATAGAGTTTTTTCATCGTATACAAATTACAACAGCTTGAAACTTGTGTAGAAATTTAGCAAATTGTATCCGCTCATCAATTTAAAAAGTAAAACATTTAATAAGTAATGGGAAGGGTGCTATCCTAAAATGACCTCATAACCATAGATCAGAACTGTATACATATACCAATCATTAAAGAAGTCCAAGCATTCTGTAATACCCCACCCACCCCTCCTTCCCCTGTGCTCAGACCAATTTGGGTAACAATATAAAAAAGGGTGCCTAGGGTGGCTACCTGCGGGGGGGAGGGGTGCTAAAGTTACTGCTGTAGTAAAAAACAAACAGACTGGCTCCCCTCCAATCTATTCTAAACTCTGCTGCTCGCCTCATCTACCTCTCCTCTCGCTTCTCCAGTGCTTTCCCTCTCTGTCAATCCCTCCACTGGTTACCTGTCTCCTATAGAGTTCAGTTCAAACTTCTAATGCTAACCTACAAAGCTCTCTCTAACCAGGCCCCTTCCTACATTTCATCTCTGATCCAGCATTACCATCCCAACCACAACCTCCGCTCTGCCTCTGACATTCTCCTGTCCTCTTTCTTGGTTACTTCCTCGCACGCCCGCCTTCAAGACTTCTCCCGTGCCTCCCCACTTCTCTGGAATACACTTCCCCGCTCGATCCGCCACTCTCCATCACTCCAAGCCTTTAAGCCTCAAAACTCACTTCTTCAGACAAGCATATGACCTGGCTTAAAGTGGACCATCACCCTCGGGTGATCGGCCCGGGAATCTATAAGATTCCCGGGCCGATCACCTCCCTCCCCGCGGGACATCCGAGATCGGGATGTCCCGCGGGGTGAAACCCCCCCAAAACCCCCAAACCCCCTTACCGCCGCCGCCTCCCTCGCGCCCCCTAGGCGTGCGCGCCCCCGCGCCGGCCGTCTGTGAATGAGGGACGCGCGGGAGGCGGCGGCGGAGGAGCCACGGACAAGCGGCTGTCAAATCGCTTGTCCGTCGGCGCTGGGAGCGGGGAGAGGTGAGTTCTCCGGGTGATCGGGGGGGTTTCACACAGCGGGGCACCCCGATCAGGGGTGCCCCACCGAAGTGGACCAAGATCCAGGATAGTCAAAATCCTGGGTGTTGGTCCACTTTAAGCAACTCCTATAACCTTCAATGGCACATGCAGCCATACTCAAGCTCCACCACTTGTGACCCCGCCCCCTTTGTCTCCACCCCCATCCTTTAGACTGTAAGCTCGCAAGGGCAGGGCACTCCTCCCTATTGTCTCCTGTGCTCACAACACTTGGTTTTAACCTGTGGCATCTAATTTTGAATTGTTCTCTGTACTATATGTTTTACCCTGTCTGTATTCATTCCTTGTAAAGCGCTACGGAATTTGATGGGGCTATTTAAATAAACAATAATAATAATAATAATAATAATAAATAATAATAACAATAATAATAATAATAAGTTACTGGAGCAATCTGCAGCTAGATTCTCTCCCCTTTTATGCTGTTGCCATGTGAGGAGCTGGGAAGTAAGATATAATATACTTGCATGCTCCTTCCCCTTGCACCTTCTCCACACTATAAGTGTACCACCATCTTGGGTGGCCCTGGAGTCTATAAGTCAATATATCGGGATGCCCAGGGGTGAGGAAATCAGATGGCCCTGGAGCCTCTCCCTGGGGCATCCCGAAGGGCCCCTGCTGTGTGAAACCCCCTAAATCCCCAGTAAAACCTACCTGATCCCCGATCCAACAGCACATGCGCTGGCTGCGGCCGCTATACCTTTGGCCAGGTGCATGCCCAGGTGATTCTGGAGGCTAGCGGAGATGTGGCCATCAACGCATGATCAGCGTCATTCATCTGCACACAATTACTACTGACTTTTAAACAGTTAGTGTGACCCATCATCCTGGCAGAAGACACTTTCATTTTGGGGCACACGTCATGTACATAAGTGTTGTTTGCTGTAGTTTGTTTGTTCTGTAGTTTGTTCTGGGAAAAGCCTGAAATGCACCAAAATACCATGCGATTGCATATGAGGAATGCCACTAATCACACTAAAATACCACCATAACACTCCCCTCCAACCTGTTCCTCACTTTCTCACCTCTAAGCTTTTTCTGTGCCTTTCACCTTTTATGGTCATTTCCTGCCCCATCCTTTTTAAGTAAATAATTACCTTAAAGGATGCACACCACGCACTACAACAGTTTGCAACAAGTTATACATAAGCCAAGATACAACTGGTATGTATAAGATATATTTATATATACAACATTGGTTTCATATTCATGAGACATGGTTATGAGGAAAGATGTGGCCCATAGACTGTAGAAAAGAGCAACTAAAATGAACAATACAATACATACATACAATACAATAATATGCATGAAAGGTCAAAGGTAAAAAGTTACCTGGCCACTTTTCGCTCCGAAACGTTGGGTTATCCTTTAGAGAGCACCTCCAAACCCGAACCTGGGTATCATATGCACATTTTGTGCTATTTATGCCTGATTGCACATCATGATACTGTACTGTGATGTTTTGTACTGGGATGTACAGTATGTCTTATGCACTGTACCAATTGCTGCACTGTGGGGTCGATTAAACCAGACCTTCACCCTGAATAAGAGCCTATCTTATATGTTTCCCACACCCTGTACATACAGATTGCTCACATTAAACCAGACCTTCACCCTGAATAAGAGCCTATCTTATATGTTTCCCACACCCTGAACATACAGATATCTCACATTAAAAATCATCCTGTCTGCATCTACTGCATTTTCTGAGCCTCATTAAAGTTGGCGGCCCATGGAGTTTCAGGCTGCCTGCAAACAGGAAGTGTCTTCTGACTGTGCAGCTCTGCTTTAAAAACATTAAATATATTAATTTTAGATGCTGGGGAATCATTTTTCAAGGGTTTGGGCTTTTCATTAATTTACGCTGAAGGTCCGCTTTAAGCCAGGTGAAAATTCTCACTTATTTTTTAGGAGAGAAAACTGCCATTCGCTTTCATTGTCTACCAGGTGTACATTTTTCACCTGGCTCTGAATCAGCCCCAAGGTGAAAGTCCTAAAAAAGGAGTGAGAATTTTCACCTGGCTCTGAACCAACCTCTATAGGGTCTGCAAGGTAGATCTGCTGTTTTGAAGCGCAAATGGCCCCGTCCCCTGCGCATTTGGCCGGGTAAGTGCTTAATTGCTCCCAATGGTCCCCCATGTTTCTCCCCTTTCCTTTACTGTTTCTCCATAGCGATCTGATCTCTCCAGCTTCTGTGTTTCTGCAGTGTATTATCTGGAGAACCAGTGTTCTCCATTTTTTGGGCTTTTTTGGTGGGGGGGGGGGGGGGTATTCTGATTCCAGTTAACCCCTCATTTTTTTGCCAAATGTTTTGTCCCAGTTGTTCTACTTAACCCTCCCCTGCTTGTTTTGCATATTAATGCTTAAAGGAGCACAAACGCAAAAAATGGTCCAATATAACCCATATAAATATATACACACATATAAATACACTGGATGGTGGGGGGAAGGGGTCATGTATCATTTTTTTTTTCAATATTTTAATGGAAGGAAGAGGACATCAGGGGTAACAGGCTCTGTCACCCCTGATAGACTAAACTTGTCACCCCTGGATTTTATTCCTACCAGGAGAAGAAAACCACAACCTTGGCGTTACTTCAATTCAGTTTGGGTGTATAAATGACCCCTCCTCTCATTAGCCGACGTGTTTATATGGATTTTTAATGTTACACAATTTTGCTCCTTTAATAAATGAACTATACCTTTTTGTAAGTCTGATTGGGAAATAGCTGCATACTGTAAGCAAGTGTATCTCCTATTATATTAGCAAGAACCTGCAATACGTGTACATGATTTGCATTTTTTTTAACCCAGGTATTTTTTTCCAAATTTGCATTGAAGATATTTCAGGCACAGACCTCATAGTTATTTACACCTGGCTCACCTGCTGGGTATTTATTCCTCCTCATGAGGAGTCATCATGACACATAAACCCCCCTCCCCTCACCCCATCATGTGGGCCTATAAAGTATAATGTAGCGCTCACGTGCCTGGCCATTGGCACGCGTTCTAAGGAGCGAGGGGGGGTCTAGGACCTAGGGTAGGGCGACCCAGGTTGGCGTTGCATGTGTGGGGTGGAGGTGCACTTACTGATTCAGCCGTCGCTGGTCTCCATTGATGACACTCCGTCGTGCAAACAACAGGGTCTTTATCTGAGGGCTTTCATCCAGGTTAAACAGCATAATCCAGTACAGACAATATCCATAGGTTACAGCAAACAGTACAGTCCATAGGTTTCTTCCATCTCTGTAACTCAGCTCCTCCACTACATTAACACTTCCCCTCTGTAGCTTAGCACTAGCATAGAACACACTAGAAGGGTTGGGTTCTCCCTTATATAACCTCTGTATTGTTGCCTTCCCAAACTATGTTGCGAGCCTCAACCAATGGCATTATCTATTTATCTAATTTAAGAGGAATGCTAGACTATTTAATATTAGTTAGGTTCATTTCTTAGGCAACACTGCCATCATGTGGATTCATTATGTAATGATACCCATGTTGTATATTTAACTGTTATTATTAAAGTTCCTAACACCATCAGGGCCTATCCCACTGACAGGGCTCTAATGTTTCCTATGTGTAGTGTTGCCCATGGTATCCACCCATCACAATAAGAGTGAGGGTGCAACAAGAACAGAGGTGCTCTCAGGTTGCTGTCTTCGACAGACAGAGATAGGGGAAAGCCTGACATTCTTAAAAGTGTCTTCTCATTTCCAGGACTGGAGGATCCCAACATCAATAGAAGTAAATACAGAGACTAATAAGGTCTATGTGGGCCCTTGGGCCACAGAGTCTCTGCCCCTTGTTTCAGTTTACCTTTAAAGCGAAAGTCCACCTGAGTGTCAGGTAAGCAGGTCACCAATCTGGTCTGAGGTCTTTGTAACTTTCTCTTTAAAGTGGCTCAAAACCCAGCTCGATATAGTTTCCTGGGCCGATCGATTCCCTTCCACCGGGGCATCCTGATTTTGGGCTGTGTGATACCCCCCAGGTCGCCCCGTTTACTTATCTTGCATCCCCACTATCCCTTTAGCAGGGCGCATACCCCCGCGCCAGTCTTTTGTGAATGGCTGACGCGGACACGTTCCCTGTTAGAGGGAAGCAGGGGATGCGGCCACCAGCGCACTCGGAGCTGCTGGCTTTAGACGCCGTCTTAAATGGCGTGACATCAGCGTCTCCAAGCACGCTGATTGGACGAGCGCCCGCACATGCACCGTAGGACTGGGATGAGGTGAGCTTTTTCGGGCAATCTGGGGAGTTTCACACAGCGGGGCACCCCCGATCGGGGGAAAGGACCAAAACCCAATCTTGGGTTTTGATTCACTATAAAGGTTAATTTTCCAATCAAATTACAAAAACTGGGCTCCTAAGAAGTTTGCAGTTTCAGTCTCCCATCCTTGCCTGACAAGAAGAGAAAGAATTGGATAAAAAGAAGGAATTCATGTAATAAATGAAAAAAAACTGAAAAAAAGAATAGTAGGGATGACAGAAAAAACAATTAGAGAAACATAGAGGGAATGACAGGAAATGCAAATGAAAAAAATAGAAGGAATGACAAAAAAAATAAAATAGAGGGAATTATAGAATGGAAGGGATGGCAGAAATAATAAAATAGAAGGAATTATAGAATAGAATGGATAACAGAAATAATAAAACTGAGGGAATTATAGAATAGAAGGGATAACAGATAACTCCAATCTTCTGGAATGTCCTCCCACACCCAATCCGCCACTCCACAATCCCTCAAAACCTTCAAAGGCGCCCTTAAAGCTCACTTATTCAGACAAGCATATAATCTGGCCTAACCAATCTTCTAAAGGGCATATGCCACAATGCTCAATACTGACTGTTTGTGATCCTTCCCCCTCGTCTTCACCCCTCTTCCTTTAGACTGTAAGCTCGCAAGGGCAGGGCTCTCTCCCTATTGTATCATGTACTCAGAATATCCACTGTCAAATCTGTAAAACTGCATTTGAAATAGTATATGTGCCGTATGTTTCTACCCTGTCTGTAATTACTACTTTGTAAAGCGCTACGGAAGATGATGGCGCTATATAAATAAACAATAATAATAATAACAGAGAGATTAGAAGGAATGAGAGAGTGAACAAACTGGAACCCCTCAAGATGAATGCGTCGGACGAGCCAGGGAAGCCGGTCCAATGACGCATTGGAGGTTATGAGAGTGGCCCATCTAATGGTTGCTGAAAATAATGGCAAAAAATAAAGGGTCACTAGACTGCCAACACAAAATAAACAGGCAAAAAAACTAGGGCCAACTGTGACTCAGAGAGGCTGGTTTAGGGTAGGTGAAGCAAGGCTAGCCTATAGAGAGGAGAGTGAGCAAGAAGGATGAGCAAAGAGGACCTAAACATAACAAACTTTATATTCCTGAGAAGCTGGGGGAACCAGGTCCACATGCGTGAAATCGATGGCGCCCAACCTCACCGTGTTCCAGGTTGGCATGCTGTCAGGAAAAAAGATGTATTTCTCCTGCAGGACAGCTATGCTATCACCAAAATGTAGTCAGGACATCTGCTGATTGGTCATGTGATCTATATCCAGGTGATGGCGGATATGTCTAAAGATTGGAAGGAATGAGAGAAAGAAAAATAGCCAGTCTGTCCCTGACAGTGCCCAGTCCCAATTACAGCATTTTCCTGTGTCCTGTATAGGGGCTGTCCCAGGGGAGAGAGAACGACCATTAGAAAAATGTGTGTCATATGACCACAATGTGAGGCTCCTAATATGCAGAGGCCCTGCCCAGTGCTGACCCCAGCCATGGTATGCGCCATGCATGGTAAGTGCAAATTCATGGGTAACCTGATAATTCAGAGACATGGCAGATGAAATTGCCACAAAGGGTGAGTATTGTATGGTGAAGTTTCTAATTGGTCCCAAGACAAGAAGTGAGGCAAAATCTCGGCAAAAGGAATAATAACTAAAACAATAACATAAAATGGGCTTGAACATGCTGACGTACTCCCCATGTAATTCAACTTAGCCTTGTAAATTATTTGTAGTAAATGTCCAGCTCACCGGTGACCAGCATTTCAAATTTCTCAGCAGATGTCACAGACCCCATCGAAAATGAAAATCTCAGCAATGGGGTCACAGGTGGCAAAATGAGTAATAACTAAAACAATAACATAAAATGGGCTTGAACATTCTGATATACTCTTAATGTAATTCAGCTAAGCCTTGTAAATGTATAATAAAAGGCACAGAGCAAAGCAACTGATCTCAGAGTTTTGGCTGAAAACCATAAAAAAATGGGCTGGTGTCCCAAAACGCATGCACTTTGGGTCCAAAAAGCACCACGATTCCCGCCACCAATATCACAGCAGCTTACCGACTAGATAAGTTATGGAGAACCTTCATATATATGTGTCCAGAGCGAAAAGGCGGCCGTCCAGTATTCAAAATTCATCAGGTCAGATAAAAGTTGTAAATAGCCTCCAGGATTGCGGCGAGATTTGCCTCATAAGTGCATAGTACAAGAGATATGAAGGCTCTCCATAATTTATCTAGTCGGTAAGCTGCTGTGATATTGGTGGCGGGAGTCGTGGTGCTTTTTGGACCCGAAGTGCATGCGTTTTGGGACACCAGCCCCTTTTTTTTATGGTTTTCAGCTGAAAGTCTGAGATCAGTTGCTTTGCTCTGTGCCTTTTATTATACATTGTGTTTGGTCTGGACTTTTCTCTGGAATTAGCACGTTGAGCAATATTAATCTGAACTTTTAATTCATATCTATTAATTTTTTTGTGCGCAGTGTTTTATATATATATATATATATTTTCTATATGTATATATATTATTTAATGTAAGCCTTTTCAATGGTTAGTAGTAAATGTCCAGCTCACCTGTGACCAGCATTTCAGATATCTGGAAACGGCTTTCCTTGAAGGATTGTTACGGATCAGCACGTCCTCCTTGCAGGGAACCTTGTAGAGAAGGAGCTGCATTTCCCGTGAGGAGTTACTGGCAAAGCCTGGGAACTTTTCTGGGTCTACCGAGCCACTAAATGCACAGACAAAGCAGTCACCATCCAGGAGTGTGGTCAAAATCCAGACTATTGGGGCCACCATGGCTCGTATTAACACAGAGGTGCACATGTACCTGATGGAACCGAACAGCAGAACATTAGTATCTCAACTTCAAATCCTTTTTAGCAGAAAAGTCTAGGAAAAGCGCTTTAGGAGTCAGGAGGTTACTACCGACAGTTCGTACCTGGTAGTTAAAAGCAAGTTGAACTAGTAAAGAACCCCGAGTAACAGTGCCATTGGGACAAGGACAGACTGGAACACCTTGGGCCTGCAAGAGAAAATCCTTCTTGGAGCCCACCAGAGGAAATTATCCTTGGAGCCCACCATTCAGCACAAAGCACAATTATTGTAATAGTATACAATCTGAATGTTTATTTACTGGGAAGGGGGGGTTTGGAAGGGCAATGTTTATATATTTGGAATTACTTGGAACCAAGAGGATTCTTCGCAATGCGGAAACAAGGGAGCTACTTTGTTTGATGCGGCAATCGGGTCATGCATAGTAATGTATAGTAATGCAGTAATGCAGTCTAATGCTGCTGTCTGACAGCTAGAAGTGAGCAGCAGAAGCCAGGTGCGGGGGTGGAGGCTCACGGTACCCTGACCCTGCCCCTAGCTTCCACCAATCGCTCTGGTTCTGTGCTTGATCCTGCCGCTGGGAGGGGCCTTTTATACCGACTGAGGGCGATTATGTCAACTCACTCACCGGTATTAAAGGCCCCTCCAAGTGGCGGCAGGCGAGTGTCAGAAGCTGCCATACGGGGCAGAAAACAGGTGTCCTATGCCCTGCTGAAGACCCTGGGGGGTGGGGGGTGTAAGGGTTTATAGGTTTAACTGGCTCTTCTGCATAGAGTGCCTTTCGAATCCCGCGAAGTCAGAGACCACCCTTAAAGCGGTCCTTCGCTCTGAATAAGAGTCGATCTTATATGTTTCCCACACCCTGCACATACAGATTGCTCGTATTAAAAATCATCCTACCTGCATCTACTGCATGTTATGAGCCTTTAAACATCCAAGATGGTGGCTCATGGAACATCAGGCAGCCTGCAAACAGAAGGGCCTTCTGACTGTGCTGCTCTGCATTCTGGGATTGCTGACCTTTTCCTGACCCCAGCTCTGCTCTGTCTGAGCAAAGCACAGCTATAACCCCTCCCCCTGCACTTTATCCCACTCTCCTCTCCTGTGTAAGTGTGATGCTTCTGAGTCAAGATGGCAGTGCCCGTATCCTAAAGTCCTGAACAGAGTTGCAGCACAGTGGGGGAAAGAATAATAAGTAAGTGACTAAAAACTTAGTCACTTATATTAAAGTGGACCGAAACCCAGGATTTTAACTATCCTGGGTTTTGGTCCACTTCGGTGGGGCACCCCGATCGGGGGTGCCCCGCTGTCTGAAACCCCCCCGAAAGCCCAGAAACACTCACCTCACCACGCTCCCACGTGACCGCTCCAGCCAATCACAGCGCTCAAAGCCGCTGTGGTATGCGCGTCCAAGGCCACAAACGGCCGGCGCGGGTGCGCGCCCTGCTAGAGGGAAGCGCGAGACGTGGCCGCGATTTCGGATGCCCCGCGGGGAGGGATCTGATCGGTCCGGTAATCTTATAGATTCCCGGGCCGATCCCCCCTGGGTTTCAAGCCACTTTAACTTTATATGTTGGGGAATAGTTTTTTAAGGGTTTGGGCTTTTCAATAAATCATGGTGAAGGTCTGGTTTAAGAAACTATGACGTGCACACAAGGTTCAGTTTCTCAGAGTGATCTGCTGTTTATTGTCTCAGCTTGTGTTTATGCACAGCACGCAGAGATCTCTAGAAAGTCCAACCCTCCTTGTAACATTTCAGGAGATTACAGAGTATGCCCTGATAATAAAAACAAAACTTTGAGGTCTCGCCTTGTCACATTACTTACAGGAAATCACATATTTTCGGAAAAATAGAAACTTGCAGCAGACACTAGGAGGCTGATTCATCATTAGCGGCAGGTAGCGACAGATGAGGGTCTGTAGCAGGCATTTTCAGAGCGCCCGCTAGTAGTCGCAGTGCTCGGCCGTGAGTCGCTACTTTATAGTCGCTGTAATGTTGAATACATTGTGAGGAGTCGCTATTTGACCAGGACAGCGCTGTATGGGAGCGCATGTTAGAGACTGCTCATAGAGACAGACTCACACCATATTCAGCCAAAAAACAGCCTCCAAAGTATCTAGCTACAAGACACCATGATAATTCATATGCTACTTTACAGAAATTTGATTGGTTGAGGACTAAAAACCAAACTTATAACAAAAAAAAACTTATAACAAAAAAAAAAGGATTTTGAATAGTAAACATGTAAAACATTCCACCTGAATTATATAAAAATAACAGGAAGATGTGGGTTTGGGCGGAGCGACAGGCGGGCCCGGGGGGGGGGTGTTCTGGGGGGGCTTCCCCCCCTGCCTCCCTCTCTATACGTCCTCCCTTGCTCCCCCCTTTCCCCCCTTTTTCCCCCCTTTCCCCCCCTCTGTGCAAACCTCAATGTCTTGACCCTTAGCTCCCTTTTCTCCCTTCATTCCTTTAACAAAAAGTTGGTGGAGAGGAACGTCAAGAACGTCAAGGCTCAATATAGGCATCAGGCAGGAGGGTGCAGTTCGCAGAGGTCCAGCGAGTTGTGCATATCTTGGTCTTTGTTTTAGCTTGTGTAATCTGCATTTTGGATTTGTCTGCTGTATGAAAATGAGCTCTGTATTTGATTGCCTTGCTACCCTCTTTACCTCAATAAAGATTTATTGTTAAAAAAAAAAAATAACAGGAAGATTACACTGTAAACATAACTTAATTTAAGACTTACTTGACAATCGCCAAATCTTTTTTTCTGTAGCCGGTGGGTCGGCGCCATTCTTCAATCATGATGGCCGACTGCCTGTTCACAATGATTCCGCAGAGGAAAAGAGCGATGGGAGGCACAAACATAATCCCCATGCCATAGATCATGTTATATCTGGGGAGACAGGGGCAATTAAAGTCTAGAGTGGTGTAAATTTTCACACTTGCCAGGGCGAGAACGGCACAAATCCCATTCATCACAGACTCGGAGTTGGACTGAAAGTACTGAAAAATCATCTTAAAGCGATCCATGATGCTCTGCCCTTAATACTTCTGTAAATAATAAAGTTGAAAGTGATTATTTCAGGAATGGATTGATGTATTCTAGTAGTGCTCCGGAGTTGATGCTCTCGTTTGTTTTATCACTATTCTCCCATCTGTTCGGCATTAGATGGGAGCTGCAGAGGCTGTGCTTCTGCAGGTAAATTACTTAGTCAAATTATGTTTGTTTGCTCCAATGAATATTGCACTGACCACGTCAGGGTCACAACGATGCCTGGGGTGTGGCAAAGAAAATAAATTGCATACAAACAAAAGTCATAGAGTGACAGTGTTCAAGGGTGGGGTGCACTAACAGCGAGAGACTCATGGGTCTGGTATATTATTTTATCAGTAAATAATTATTCCTTCTTACTTTAAAAGTGCTACAAGGTCTGTGATCTAGTGTGGTGACATTGTTACCATAATTGATAACCCCCTTGGGGGTACTTTCTTGGAATTTCTTATTGCTAGGGCAGGGACGTAGCTGGGGGGGGGGGGGGGGGGCAGGGTGTGGCAGTTCAGGGGGGGCCTGAGCACAGGTGGGGGTGCCATTTCGAATCTCTGCCCTGGGTTCCAAAAAGCCTAGGTACTCCTCTGGCTAGAGGGTACTAGAGGGTCTACCACCACTGGAGGGGTGCAGTAGAAAGGATTAGATGATCCGCACTTCTCCATATAAAACTTCACTATTAATCTACATAGTTTAAATCTCCATAGTAAAATTCCTCCTTAAGATCGGTCATAGAAAAAGTCCTGGTATTGATAAGTATATACAGTAGCCACTAACGTGTTTCGGACACCCAGTCCTTAATCGAGGCCCAGTCCTTAGTTGAGGCTTCCTAAAAGCCTTTAAGGGGCATCTCGAATTGGCGGTTCCCAATTCTCAACAGCTACACTTGCTAGGTATTCGTGTGTGTCATGCCCAGCCGCTGGGGAGTGGGACCTGTTCAGCTGAACACACCGCCATCACAGTCTCTCTATGAGGGGGTGCCACCATTCCTACACCTTCTTGCAGAGAAAGCTCTCAGATGGTTCAGCAGGTCATTTTTTGTATATGGCCTCCATCTCTCTCTCTCTCTCTCTCTCTCTTTCCATCTTTCTACCATTCTTCGCCCTCCTTTGTATTTTATTTCCATGTTCCCTCCATCTTTCTCTCATTTTTACATTCCATACTCTGTCTTTTTTTCCACCTGCCCACCAACTCTTCCTTTCACCTCCCTTTTTTCACCCTCACTCCCCCTCTCTCGCTTTCCACATTCTATCTTTCTCTATATTTTTCCCACATTTTCTCTCTGCTCTTTTCCACCTTCATTCACTCTTTTTCTGTGTCCTTTTCTTTGATATTTTCCATGTTCCCCGTGTCTCTCTCTTTTTGCAACTTGTTTTCACTATCACTCTTTTTGTCTTGCTCCCTCCATAGCTGTCTTTTTCCTTGTTTCTGCTATCACTCTTTCATCTGACGCTGTTTCTTTGGCCCTTATTTAACAAGGGATAGCGCCAGGTAGCGAATGGTGAGCGAACGGTAATGACGCTCACCGCCACGAGAACGCCGGCTCCCCTCCGCAATCACACATTTATCAAGCCGATCCTGCTTAGCGACTGACAGAGCGCCAGATAGCGAATCATTCATCATTATTCCAGCCTCACCCCACAGCGCCAGCGAGCGACCTTGAACAGCGACAGGTATGACCTCTCGCTACCTGGCGCTCTCCAATGCATTTCAATGGAACAATCTTTAAATATTCTTAATTAATTGCTATTAATGTTTTTTGTTTTTTTTTAAATGTTAAAAATTCTGTGACCACTTCTGCAATGTTAGATATTTTTTTTAAGGTTAAAAAAAAAAAAAAAATGTGTGCAGAATTGATATTACAGGTCTGATATTAATGTATTCATATTACAAAATGTTTTGAAAAACATGTTTTTTTTTTTTAAATATGGTTGGGGGTTAAAAAACTACTTTTAACCCATCGCCGCCAGCGCTCTGGGGTTTAAACATGCATTTCACAGCGCGAGAAGTTTTTGAGCGTGATTTGTTAATGAATATGCTGGGAGCCGGTCACTAGGGCCAGTCGCTATCATGCGCTCCCATACAGCGCATGTGCCCCTTTCTTTGAAAATTTCCATGTTCCCCGTGTCTCTCCCCTTTTGCATCATGTTTTCTCTATCCCTCTTTTTTGCCTTGCTCTCTCCATAGCTGTCTTTTTACTTGTTTCCACTATCACTCTCTTTCCTCTGGAGCTCTTTCTTTGTTTCTTCCATCTATTCTAGTCCATGTTCCTTCCATTTCTCTCTTTCCTATGTCCCCCCTTGTTCTCGTTATAATTTTCTTTTTCCTTGTTCCCTCTATCACTTTCTTCTTCTTTTCTCTATTATCTTTTCCCCTTATTTCTCTCCTTTTCCATTGTTTCTTCCATCTCTTTTTTTCTTCATCTTCCTCATTTCCATAATCCACCATTTCTCTCTCATTTTCATGTTCCCTCTGTTTCTCCCCCTTTCCTATGTTCCATCTCTCTTTTTTACCCTGTTCACTCCATCCCCCTCTTTTTTGCTCTTTTAATTTTAGTGTTCCCTCCATATTCTAAGAGTGACAGCAGAATGATAATAGGACCACTGACTACTGTTCCTAAGCGGCACCATACCTCCCAAGTGTCCCTGATTTGGAGGGAATGTTCCCCTATTAAGTCCATGTCCCCCGCCCCTTGTTGTTCTACTTTGTCCCTTTTTAGTGTTTAACATGCAGCTCTGCATCAATAAATTATTTATTTGCCTATTCAGAGTGTTTCTATTGTTGTAACTATTACTTACTCTATCTCCTATTCATTCCTCAATTAGGGGGCGGGGCCTAATTGTAAAATAGTTGGAAGTTGTGTGGCACCCTGGAGCATGAAACAAAGCAAAAAAATGTAGAGTGTTGCTTTACACTCTCACCTAGTTTAATTTAAAGTGGACCAACACCCTCCCATGATCGGCCCGGGAATCTATAAGATTCCCGGACTGATCAGACCCCTGACTGCAGGGCACCCCGATCGGGGGTGCCCCGCTGTGTGAAACCCCCCAGAAACCCCTAAATCCCTACCTGGTCCTCGATCCAGCGGCGCCCACCGCCGCCTCCCGCGCGTCCCTCTAGCAGGACGCACACCCGCGCCGGCCGTTTGTGAATGGCCGGCGCGGGCACGCGCCCTGTAAGAGTGACACATGGGAGGCTGCGGCGGGCGTGCTCTCTTGTCCGTCGCTGCCCCCCGCTTGTCCGTCGGCAGGGATTGGCAGCGGCGGTCATGTGGGAGCGGGGAGAGGAGAGTTTTTCGGGGTTTCTGGGGGGTTTCACCCCCGATCGGGGTGCCCTGCCGAAGTGGACCAAAACCCAGGATAGTCAAAATCCTGGGTGTTGGTCCACTTTAAGTGACTGCAGTGAAATATGGTAAACAGTGGCTGCTGCAGAAAGGCAGAGTGCCAGCTTTCCCTCTGTCTCTCCCTTGCTTGTCCTACAATATCCATCCATGCACCAACAATTCAAAAAAATGGAGGAAGCAGAGATGCCACTTTTTTGCAGCTGCTCTTTGTTTGCCACATAAACATGAAGTACACACACAAAATTAAGTTTGATATAATTCAAACTCTCTAAAATTAGGATGGTAATATCTGTATGTAACTATAGGACCCCAGACACCCCAGTCTTGACACTGGCCTGGTAAAATATTTTTTTGTGAAAGTAGTCCCTGGTGCCAAAAAGGTTGATGACCACTGACATAGAGCCTTCATTGCTCTCGTGAACGTGGCCAGCGGTGCCAAGCTGCATGGCGCTCCACTCACAGCACCACACGACAGTATGACCGCAAGCCATGCGCACACCACAGTTTTCACTGTCTCCTCCTTTGTCTGCCCTCACTTCCAGTTATGGCACCTCGTAAAGCCGTCCACTGGGATGCAGTGGCAGAACGCTGCGCCCAGCGCCAAGGAGTGGCTGGTGGCCATACTGCACCTCCACTGGCCACATCCATCCAACTTGTGATGCCACTCACTGCCTCACTCCCATGTGACGTGAGGTCAGATATCAGGAAGCTGGCAAAGCAGCAACAGCTGCGGTATTCAAGCAGTGGCAGTGCCCTCCCTTAACTGATGCTGAACTTGCTCCTCCACAATTATCACCCAGCCCACACATGGGGGAGCAGGATGGAGATAGAGGAGTAGGATGGAGATGAAGGAGCAGTGAGTAGCAGGATGGAGATGGAGGAGCAGGATGGAGAAGAAGGAGCAGTGAGTAGAAGGATGGAGAAGGAGGAGCAGGATAGAGATGAAGGAGCAGTGAGTAGCAGGATGGAGATGGAGGAGCAGGATAGAGATGAAGGAGCAGTGAGTAGCAGGATGGAGTTGAAGGAGCAGTGAGTAGCAGGATGGAGATGGAGGAGCAAGATGGAGAAGAAGGAGCAGTGAGTAGCAGGATGGAGATGAAGGAGCAGTGAGTAGCAGGATGGAGATGGAGGAGCAGGATGGAGATGAAGGAGCAGTGAGTAGCAGGATGGAGATGAAGGAGCAGTGAGTAGCAGGATGGAGATGGAGGAGCAGGGTGGAAAAGAAGGAGCAGTGAGTAGCAAGATGGAGATGGAGGAGCAGGATTGAGATGAAGGAGCATTAGGTTGCAGGATGGAGATGAAGGAGCAGTGAGTAGCAGGATGGAGAAGAAGGAGCAGTGAGTAGCAGGATGGAGATGAAGGAGCAGTGAGTAGCAGGATGGAGAAGAAGGAGCAGTGAGTAGCAGGATGGAGATGGAGGAGCAGGGTGGAAAAGAAGGAGCAGTGAGTAGCAAGATGGAGATGGAGGAGCAGGATTGAGATGAAGGAGCAGTGAGTAGCAGGATGGAGAAGAAGGAGCAGTGAGTAGCAGGATGGAGATGGAGGAGCAGAATGGAGAAGAAGTAGCAGAATGGAGATGGAGGAGCAGGATGGAGAAGGAGGAGCAGTGAGTAGTAGGATGGAGATGGAGGAGCAGGATGGAGATGAAGGAGCAGTGAGTAGCAGGATGGAGATTGAGGAGCAGGGTGGAGAAGGAGGAGCAGTGAGTAGTAGGATGGAGATGGAGGAGCAGGATGGAGATGAAGGAGCAGTGAGTAGCAGGATGGAGATTGAGGAGCAGGATGGAGATGAAGGAGCAGGATGGAGATGAAGGAGCAGTGAGTAGCAAGATGGAGATGGAGGAGCAGGATAGAGATGAAGGAGCAGTGAGTAGCAGGATGGAGATGGAGGAGCAGGATGGAGATGAAGGAGCAGTGAGTAGCAGGATGGAGATGGAGGAGCAGGACAGAGAAGAAGGAGCAGTGAGTAGCAGGATGGAGATGGAGGAGCAGGATAGAGATGAAGGAGCAGTGAGTAGCAGGATGGAGATGGAGGAGCAGGATGGAGATGAAGGAGCAGTGAGTAGCAGGATGGAGATTGAGGAGCAGGATGGAGATGAAGGAGCAGTGAGTAGCAGGATGGAGATGGAGCAGCAGGATGGAGAAGGAGGAGCAGTGAGTAGTAGGATGGAGATGGAGGAGCAGGATGGAGATGAAGGAGCAGTAATTAGTAGGATGGAGATGGAGGAGCAGGATGGAGATGAAGGAGCAGTGAGTAGCAGGATGGAGATGGAGGAGCAGGGTGGAAAAGAAGGAGCAGTGAGTAGCAAGATGGAGATGGAGGAGCAGGATTGAGATGAAGGAGCATTAGGTTGCAGGATGGAGATCGAGGAGCAGGATGGAGATGAAGGAGCAGTGAGTAGCAGGATGGAGAAGAAGGAGCAGTGAGTAGCAGGATGGAGATGGAGGAGCAGGATGGAGAAGGAGCAGTGAGTAGAAGGATGGAGAAGAAGGAACAGGATGGAGAAGAAGGAGCAGTGAGTAGCAGGATGGAGATGGAGGAGCAGGGTGGAGAAGAAGGAGCAGTGAGTAGCAAGATGGAGATGGAGGAGCAGGATAGAGATGAAGGAGCAGTGAGTAGCAGGATGGAGATGGAGGAGCAGTGAGTAGCAGGATGGAGATGGAGGAGCAGGATAGAGATGAAGGAGCAGTGAGTAGCAGGATGGAGTTGAAGGAGCAGTGAGTAGCAGGATGGAGATGGAGGAGCAAGATGGAGAAGAAGGAGCAGTGAGTAGCAGGATGGAGATGAAGGAGCAGTGAGTAGCAGGATGGAGATGGAGGAGCAGGATGGAGATGAAGGAGCAGTGAGTAGCAGGATGGAGATGAAGGAGCAGTGAGTAGCAGGATGGAGATGGAGGAGCAGGGTGGAAAAGAAGGAGCAGTGAGTAGCAAGATGGAGATGGAGGAGCAGGATTGAGATGAAGGAGCATTAGGTTGCAGGATGGAGATCGAGGAGCAGGATGGAGATGAAGGAGCAGTGAGTAGCAGGATGGAGAAGAAGGAGCAGTGAGTAGCAGGATGGAGATGAAGGAGCAGTGAGTAGCAGGATGGAGAAGAAGGAGCAGTGAGTAGCAGGATGGAGATGGAGGAGCAGGGTGGAAAAGAAGGAGCAGTGAGTAGCAAGATGGAGATGGAGGAGCAGGATTGAGATGAAGGAGCAGTGAGTAGCAGGATGGAGAAGAAGGAGCAGTGAGTAGCAGGATGGAGATGGAGGAGCAGAATGGAGAAGAAGTAGCAGGATGGAGATGGAGGAGCAGGATGGAGAAGGAGGAGCAGTGAGTAGTAGGATGGAGATGGAGGAGCAGGATGGAGAAGGAGGAGCAGTGAGTAGTAGGATGGAGATGGAGGAGCAGGATGGAGATGAAGGAGCAGTGAGTAGCAGGATGGAGATTGAGGAGCAGGGTGGAGAAGGAGGAGCAGTGAGTAGTAGGATGGAGATGGAGGAGCAGGATGGAGATGAAGGAGCAGTGAGTAGCAGGATGGAGATTGAGGAGCAGGATGGAGATGAAGGAGCAGGATGGAGATGAAGGAGCAGTGAGTAGCAAGATGGAGATGGAGGAGCAGGATAGAGATGAAGGAGCAGTGAGTAGCAGGATGGAGATGGAGGAGCAGGATGGAGATGAAGGAGCAGTGAGTAGCAGGATGGAGATGGAGGAGCAGGACAGAGAAGAAGGAGCAGTGAGTAGCAGGATGGAGATGGAGGAGCAGGATAGAGATGAAGGAGCAGTGAGTAGCAGGATGGAGATGGAGGAGCAGGATGGAGATGAAGGAGCAGTGAGTAGCAGGATGGAGATTGAGGAGCAGGATGGAGATGAAGGAGCAGTGAGTAGCAGGATGGAGATGGAGCAGCAGGATGGAGAAGGAGGAGCAGTGAGTAGTAGGATGGAGATGGAGGAGCAGGATGGAGATGAAGGAGCAGTAATTAGTAGGATGGAGATGGAGGAGCAGGATGGAGATGAAGGAGCAGTGAGTAGCAGGATGGAGATGGAGGAGCAGGGTGGAAAAGAAGGAGCAGTGAGTAGCAAGATGGAGATGGAGGAGCAGGATTGAGATGAAGGAGCATTAGGTTGCAGGATGGAGATCGAGGAGCAGGATGGAGATGAAGGAGCAGTGAGTAGCAGGATGGAGAAGAAGGAGCAGTGAGTAGCAGGATGGAGATGGAGGAGCAGGATGGAGAAGGAGCAGTGAGTAGAAGGATGGAGAAGAAGGAACAGGATGGAGAAGAAGGAGCAGTGAGTAGCAGGATGGAGATGGAGGAGCAGTGAGTAGCAGGATGGAGATGGAGGAGCAGGATAGAGATGAAGGAGCAGTGAGTAGCAGGATGGAGATGGAGGAGCAGGATGGAGATGAAGGAGCAGTGAGTAGCAGGATGGAGATTGAGGAGCAGGATGGAGATGAAGGAGCAGTGAGTAGCAGGATGGAGATGGAGCAGCAGGATGGAGAAGGAGGAGCAGTGAGTAGTAGGATGGAGATGGAGGAGCAGGATGGAGATGAAGGAGCAGTGAGTAGCAGGATGGAGATGGAGGAGCAGGATGGAGATGAAGGAACAGTGAATAGCAGGACGGAGAAGAAGGAGCGGTGAGTAGCAGGATGGAGATGGAGGAGCAGGATGGAGAAGAAGGAGCAGTGAGTAGCAGGATGGAGATGGAGCAGCAGGATGGAGATGAAGGAGCAGTGAGTAGCAGGATGGAGATGGAGGAGCAGGATGGAGATGAAGGAACAGTGAATAGCAGGACGGAGAAGAAGGAGCGGTGAGTAGCAGGATGGAGATGGAGGAGCAGGATGGAGATGAAGGAGCAGTGAGTAGCAGGACGGAGAAGAAGGAGCAGTGAATAGCAGGATGGAGATGGAGCAGCAGGACGGAGAAGAAGGAGCGGTGAGTAGCAAGATGGAGATGGAGGAGCAGGATGGAGAAGAAGGAGCAGTGAGTAGCAGGATGGAAATGGGGGAGCAGGATGGAGAAGAAGGAGCATTGAGTAGCAGGATGGAGATGGAGGAGCAGGATGGAGAAGAAGGAGCATTGAGTAGCAGGATGGAGATGGAGGAGCAGGGTGGAAATCCATAGCAGAGATGGGGGTGCAGCAGGGAGCAAAGTGGAGATAAGGGTTCATAGGGGAGATGGGAGTGCACAGCAGCAAGATGAAGGTACAGGTCTCCAGCAGGCGGCAGCACATAAAAACTGGTCAGCTCCCAGCTACAGGATTAAAACAAAGAAAAATATTGTAGGGGAGAGGCATAAATGGAGGGGTGTGGTGTAAACGTGGCTGCAGGGAGGAATGGGGATGTCATTGTGGCTGCAGGGGGGGGGGGGGAGGTGTAATTGGGGGGTGTGGCTGACCCAGTGGTGGCAGTGAAGATCAGGGTGCCAGGAGAAGAGGACAACATGAGCTGAAGCGGTTTAGTAAAAACAGCAGTGAGAGCGGCAGTGAAGGTGTTGGTACGCGCCACACTGCAAGATCTTTCGGAAGTCATAATTAGGCACTGAGCTCTGTATGATGGGGGCAGGAAATAGATGCACACTGCAGTGCTGCATATATTATATATTATGTGTTATGGCAGTGCTGATGTTGGTATTCAGGACCTAAAGCAGACCATAGAACCCTAGTTATTCACTCACATGGGTTTTGTTTTGCTTTACTGGGTCATCCAATGTTTGGGCTCAATTGTGGAGAGATCCAAGTGATAGAGTGGCTGTTAGACCATTTTTTTGGGTTGTCCTGGGGGAATAGATTTGAAAGGAGGGACAACTTTTGAGCCCTGCTTTGCTTCTACTCGGCACATCAGGTGAGCTGCTTGTTGTCTTATTTTTGAAGTTGTGCTTGTAGTCCATAGGCTGCAATGACACTCGGCGCAGATCTTGCAAGATTTAAGAACGGCGCCGGGCTTCACTTTTGACTATCCTGGGTTTTGCTCCCTGCCCCTGGGACACCCCGATCGGTGGTCATAAATCCTGCGCCGTTCATGAAATCTTGTGAGATTTGCACCGAGTGTCATTGCAGCCTATGCAGTGCCACTGCGCATACGCGAGATCTGAAGGGCGGCGCAGAGCATGACGGGTAGGCAAGATAACGCTTCCCGATGTAAGATGGCTTAGGATCGAAAGATGCACGATGCAACCGGACAGGTGCGTTTTTATTAACTCCCCAATACCTCTAATGTTCTTCTTTAAAGCAGACCAAAACCCACATTTTTACCTAGCACCCCCTAAATTGCTCCCCTCATGAAGAGCACCATTTGGCAATTTTCACTGCTCCTGCTTCACTGTAATCCCAGATAACGGCGCCTGTTTCGCTGTAAAGCTCCGCCTCCTCCATTCATTGCCACTGTTTGTGTGTGGCAATGATGTCATTGCCGCACCTATGCAATGACAGATCCTATGCCATATTACAGAGAGGGGCAGCAAAAAAAAACAGTGTTCCAGGACAATTCGAAAAGCAAAAATATACATTTCTAGTTAAACACCCGAAGAAGGGAATATAGGCAGAGGCTTTGGCTACATTTATTTCACAAGTTCAGTGGGTTTTGGTCCGCTTTCAGCCATCAGGGTAAAGATGTACTCACTGTCCCAGTTTGAAGAGTCCAAGCCCGGGATGAAGGTCCAATGCGCACAGGGGGGCCCAGCCCATGGTGTCATCACCTGTGTGTGTGTGTAAGGGGGAGGGTTAATATTATCTGATAGCCTTTGGTCTCTTAAAAGTGGACCAAAACCCAGTTGGATCCATTCCCTCCCCGCGGGGCATCCCAATTGTATAACCCCCAGGTTGCCCCATACACTTACCTTAATCCCGGTCCAATGGTGCATGCGCGGGCCTCAAACGCATCCCAGCTATCCCTCCAGCATGGAGTGCGCCGGCCATTTGTTAGAGCGAAGCGCGAGATGTGGCCACCAGCGCGCTCGGAGCCACTGAGTTTAGACGTCGGGTTAGTTGTCCATAGCTCAGCGGCTCCGAGTGCGTTGATTGCACGAACAGCCGTGCATGCACGGTAGGACCGGGATGAGTTGAGTTAGCGATCTCTGGGGGGGGTTTCACGTAGCGATAGTCAAAATCCTGGGTTTTGGTTCACTTTAAGTCAAAATTAGATAGTTCCGGTCTGAAATGTGTGAGTATATGGCTCCTGTGCTGCTCATTTGGATTCATATAATTATATAAAATCATATAAATTTTATTAATGTCTGCCTGGAGTTTGAAGGACTTCCGCCCCGGAACCGCCAGTCTACAAAGGGTGAGCGGCCTTTTTGCTTTGTGTTGATACGCTCCCTGTGACTCAAAGGATCAGAATTACATTTGCTGGTAGTGGCGGATTAGGGCCGAAAATCGTCCCCGAGATGTTACCAGCACCTGGCTTGCCCATGACCAGCCAGTGGCATCTCTGCTGCTTCCTGGCCAGTCACCCAGTGTGCTCCAAGGCTGAGGCTTTATCATTAGGGTGGGGTAGGGTGGGAGTGGTGAAGGGCTGGGATTGGATGGGAATAAGGTAGCTGCCCCGGGTCTCCCTATGGCCAGTCACCCAGTGTGCTCCAAGGCTGAGGCCATATCCTTAGGGTGGGGTTGGATGGGAGTGGTGAAGGGGATAGGGGCTGGGATTGGATGGGAATAAGGTAGCTGCCCCGGGTCTCCCTATGGCCAGTCACCCAGTGTGCTCCAAGGCTGAGGCTATATCGTTAGGGTGGGGTTGGATGGGAGTGGTGAAGGGGATGGGGGCTGGGATTGGATGGGAATAAGGTAGCTGCCCCGGGTCTCCCTATGGCCAGTCACCCAGTGTGCTCCAAGGCTGAGGCCATATCCTTAGGGTGGGGTAGGGTGGGAGTGGTGAAGGGCTGGGATTGGATGGGAATAAGGTAGCTGCCCCCGGGTCTCCCTATGGCCAGTCCGCCCCTATTTGCTGGTTTGGAGGTTCTTCTCCGGGGATTGGCGGGCGACAGTTGTACCACTTGTCCACGTAAACCAGCGTCTCCACCGGAAGTTCGGCCATTTCACTTTTGCATATTTCCTCTTCTTTGTTGGCGCTTCTTCCGTTCTTAAAATAGGCTTTTACGCACTTGGCCGCCATCTTTTTATTGTATTCTGTACACGTCTCCTCAAAGCATTTTTCTTCGAAGTCTGTGTACCTGCTCCAGTAGCGGACTTGCTGCGATCCGGCCGGGTTCAGCATGGGGGTTACAATGCGGGCTATAGCGCCAATCACAATCAGCGTCACTATGGAGATGTAGCCAATGCCCTGGAATGGAAAAATTCATGTGAGTCCTAAACCTGTTGTTCGCCTCCCTTAATGTGGACCCTCCCTGGACCCTAAACTCACGCTGCCCGTTAGCTTGATATTAACCTTTTCTTCATAGAGCTCTGTATAATAGGAGATTAAACCGGACCTTCATCATCATTTAATAAAAAGCCCAAACTCTTAAAAACTATTCCCCAGCATCTAACATTAATATATTTAACCATTTGAATCACTTACTTATTATTCTTTCCCCATTGGGCTGCAACTCTGTTCAGGACTCTAGTATACGGACGCTGCCATCTTGGTTCAGTAACCTCACACCTGAGGAGCGGACAGGGGTCAAAAGTGCGGCGGGGCGGGGTTATAGCTGTGCTTTGCACAGACAGAGCAGAGCTGGGGTCAGGGAAATGACAGCAATCCCAGAATGCAGAGTGGCCCAGTCAGAAGACACTTCCTGTTTGCAGGCAGTCTGAGGCTCCATGAGCCGCCATCTTGGATGTTCTAATGCAGTAGATGCAGGTAGGATGATTTTTGATGTGGGCAATCTGTATGTATAGGGTGGGGGAAACGTTAGTTTATAGGTTTAAGACCTATAGAAGGTGCGGCTGCCACACATACATGTGTGCAGCAGATTCCCATCCTTCAGCCATATGGTGCTCCGCTAAGAAAAGGTGAGTATTTTTCGATTGCAGGTGGGAGGCCCATGAGAAGGATCAGCATTGGTAACACAGGGAAAAAGTACTGAAAAAGGTTTAAAACCGAAGCCGAGCGCAGTAACAGAAAAAGGCCACTAGATGGAGATGCAGGATAAGAAATAGAATTAGGATCAGAACTAGATGTAGGTCTAGAAGCCTTCTTCAGAGGGTGAGAGGAAAGAGATCAGGAAGGGAGAAGATACTTTGTATTTGGGATGCTCCTCTTGATTGGTCGACAGATAATAGAAGGGAATTGTAGCATTATCTAGCAGGAAGCAGAGGACATATAATTGTTACTTAGCCTCCAAACAGGGTTGTAACTGAGGAGCTAGAGAGAGACATCCATCTGATCAATAGTAGAGTCTGGAAGATCGGTGGCCTGCCAGAAAACGGACCAGGAGGTCCTAAACCCCCTTTGATAGGCACGTGGATATAAAGCTGTTTGACCAGTGGATTGTACTGTGTTGGAGTTGTATCATGAAATACTTAAAGTGGACCAACACCCAGGATTTTGACTATCCTGGGTTTTGGTCCACTTTGGCGGGGCACCCCGCTGTGTGAAACCCCCCAGAAACCCCAAAAAACTCACCACTCCCCGCTCCCACGTGACCGCGCCGTCCAATCCCCGCCGACGGACAAGCGGGTGACAGTGACGGACAAGAGAGCCCGTCCGCCGCCGCCTCCCGCGCGTCACTCTTACAGGGCGCGCGCCCACGCCGGCCATTCACAAACGGTGAGGTAAGGAGTTTTGGGGCTTTTGGGGGGGTCCCTCACCGCGGGACATCCCGATCTCGGATGCCCCGCGGTGAGGGAGGTGATCGGCCCGGGAATCTTATAGATTCCCGGGCCGATCACCGATGGGTGTTGGTCCACTTTAAACTGGACCTTCACCCCGAATATGAGTCTATCTTATATGTTTCCCCCACCCTGTACATACAGATTGCTCACATTAATCAGGACCTTCACCTTGAATATGAGTCTATCTTATATGTTTCCCCCACCCTGTACATACAGATTGCTCACATTAATCCGGACCTTCACCCTGAATAAGAGCCTATCTTATATGTTTCCCACACCCTGTACATACAGATTGCTCACATTAATCCGGACCTTCACCCTGAATAAGAGCCTATCTTATATGTTTCCCACACCCTGTACATACAGATTGCTCACATTAATCCGGACCTTCACCCTGAATAAGAGTCTATCGTATATGTTTCCCACACCCTGTACATACAGATTGCTCACATTAATCCGGACCTTCACCCTGAATAAGAGCCTATCTTATATGTTTCCCACACCCTGTACATACAGATTGCTCACATTAATCTGGACCTTCACCCTGAATAAGAGTCTATCTTATATGTTTCCCACACCCTGTACATACAGATTGCTCACATTAATCTGGACCTTCACCCTGAATAAGAGCCTATCTTATATGTTTCCCCCACCCTGTACATACAGATTGCTCACATTAATCCGGACCTTCACCCTGAATAAGAGCCTATCTTATATGTTTCCCCCACCCTGTACATACAGATTGCTCACATTAATCCGGACCTTCACCCTGAATAAGAGCCTATCTTATATGTTTCCCACACCCTGTACATACAGATTGCTCACATTAATCCGGACCTTCACCCTGAATAAGAGTCTATCTTATATGTTTCCCCCACCCTGTACATACAGATTGCTCACATTAAAAATCACCCTACCTACATCTACTGCATTTTCTGAGCATTTAAACACCCAATATGGCAGCACATGGAGTCTCAGGCTGCCTGCAAATAGGAAGTGTCTTCTATCTGTCCTGCTCTGCCTTCTGGGTTTGCTGTCCTTTTCCTGATCCCCAGCACAGCTATAACCCGCCCCCTATTTTTTGCCCTTCCTATCCTCAGTATGTGATGCTTCTGAGGCAAGATGGCAGCGCCCGTATTCTAGGGAGCTGAACAGAGTTGCAGCCCAGTGGGGGAAAGAATAAAAAGTAAGTGACTAAAAATGTAAAATGTATTAATTTTAGATGTTGGGGGAATAGTTTTTTAAGGGTTTGGGCTTTTCATTAAATGATGCTGAAAGTCTGATTTAGGAGCTGACTCAGCTTCAACAAGAGAGTTGTGTGGATTTATCCAGGACGCCAGGAGCCATTATAACAGTGATTAACTGGGTTTCCACTATTGATACACCTTTCCATGGTCTTAGCTGCACCCACACAGATATCCTGGATCCCAAGCAGCCTATTACTCAACCCCAGCACTTCTAAACCTGGTGCTTTGGTGACACACAGGGTTAGGCTGGTTTGGTGTCCATATGGACCAGGACCCTCATTGGTGCAGAGGAGGGTTTAGGTTCACTTTAAATCCGATGTCCAGTCAACACCCCCTGCTCTGTCTCCATCCCAAAGAGTCTAAAATGCTCTGGGTATAGGGTCCTCAGGGGCATCTGATTTGGGATTTGCCTGTGCGTGAAATCCCCCCCCCCCCCCCCCGCTTTGCCCATCACTTTCATTGAACTGGCGCATGCACAGGGTGGAACAGGTGGGGCTGCGGCTAGTGGGTGAATTTTTTTCTTATTTTCAGCCTAAACCATCATAGTGGGGGGAGGGGGAGGGGAATTTAAAAGAGTTGCCTTGCCCCCATTAATATGGACCAAAACCCACCCTGGAGTCTATGAGACATACTCGTTCCCCTCAGGGCATACAGATTCGGGATGCCCCACTGTATCAAACCTCCCAGGTCGCCCAAAAACTCACCTTCTTTCCCGGTCCAACGGTGCATGCGGCAGCATCTCCACCATCCCTTTAGCAGGGCGCGTGCCCGCGTTAGGCATTTGTGAATGGCTGGCATGGGCACGCTCCCTGTTAAAGAGTAGCGAGGGATGCCGCGGCCAGTGCTCTTGGATCCGCTCGCCTTAGACGAGCTCTTAGACAAAGGGGTGGGAGCGGATCCGAGCGTGCTGACTGGACGAGAGGCTGCACATGTGCCGTGGGACCGAGGAAGGGTGAGTGAGATTGGGTGAGCTGGGAGGCTTCACACAGCGGGGCATCCCCGATCAGGGTGCCCCAGGGGTAAGAACCAAAACCCAGGATTGGGTGAGCTGGGAGGTTTCACACAGAGGGGATTTCCCCGATCGGGGTGCCCCAGGGGTAAGGACCAAAACCCAGGATTGGGTGAGCTGGGAGGTTTCACACAGCGGGGCATCCCCGATCGGGGTGCCCCAGGGGTAAGGACCAAAACCCAGGATTGGGTGAGCTGGGAGGTTTCACACAGCGGGGCATCCCCGATCGGGGTGCCCCAGGGGTAAGGACCAAAACCCAGGATTGGGTGAGCTGGGAGGTTTCACACAGCGGGGCATCCCCGATCGGGGTGCCCCAGGGGTAAGGACCAAAACCCAGGATTGGGTGAGCTGAGAGGTTTCACACAGCGGGGGCATCCCCGATCGGGGTGCCCCAGGGGTAAGGACCAAAACCCAGGATTGGGTGAGCTGAGAGGTTTCACACAGCGGGGGCATCCCCGATCGGGGTGCCCCAGGGGTAAGGACCAAAACCCAGGATTGGGTGAGCTGGGAGGTTTCACACAGCGGGGCATCCCCGATCGGGGTGCCCCAGGGGTAAAGACCAAAACCCAGGATTGGGTGAGCTGGGAGGTTTCACACAGCGGGGCATCCCCGATCGGGGTGCCCCAGGGGTAAGGACCAAAACCCAGGATTTTGGCTATCCTGGGTTTTGGTCCCTACCCCCGGGGCACCTCGATCGGGGATGCCTCACTGTGTTAAACCCCCCAGATCGCCCAATCTCACTCACTTTAACCTCTTGGATTAGGTTGAATAAAAATATTAAGTCACATGTATTTTATTTTTAAAGCAGAGCAAAACCCAGCAGCCGCTGTCCTGGAATCTAAACGATTCCAGGGTCATTTGCTGGGTTTTCCCCAAAGCATTCGGAATCAGGATGCCCCGCTGTGTGAAACCTCCAGATCACCCATAAAAACTCACCTTCCTGCGCTCCGCCCCCTGTGACTATGTCATTGTCATTCAGATAGGCCGGGGCGGGAGCGTGCGCAAGGCTGGAGATGCGGCAGCGCGCACTCCCCATTCAAGTCAATGAGAGCCGTAGGGATGTAGTCACAGCGGGCAGCTCTCACTGAACGAGAGCCCGCGCATGTGCCATTGGAGCCTGGACAGGTGAGTTTTTATGGGAGAACGGGGGGGGGGTGTCACAAAGCAGGGCATCCCAATTCGGGAACGTCCAATTCCCAGGTTTCGTTCCACGTTAAATGTTCCTGGCAGTTCTTCTAGCATTGGTTTGTTACCTGCGACAAGAATTTCAGAAACCGGGATATTGCTTTGCGAGTGGAGCTTGTTTGGAGGATCTCGAAGTTTTTGCAGGGCACTCTGGCCAGCAGGAACTCTGCGTTGTACTCGGAGAAGTCGGCAAAGCCTCCAAATTGCTCTGGATCCATAGACTCGCTGAACGCGCACACCACCAGCTTCCCGTCCAATAAACAAGCTAAAAGCCAAACAACTGGGGCCGCCAAAGCTCTCATCAACATGGCCGTGAACAGCTGCCTGCAACACAAAGCGCCACCCGGGTCATCCTCCTGATGGTCGTCCTGCTATGTCATACCTACCGACTTTGCAGTGTGGGAAAGAGGGACAATTGTTAAATTAGGCCACGCCCCCTCATTTAGAGATGGATAGGCAAATAAATCATTTATAGAAAAGTCTATACTTGCGTTTATTTGCGTTTATTTGCTTAAAGTGGACCAACACCCAGGGGGGATCGGCCTATATCTATAAGATTCCCGGGCTGATCAGATCCCTCCCCGCGGGGCATCCGAAATCGGGATGTCCTGCGGGGTGAAACCCCCCCAGGAAGCCCACAATCCTACCTTCTCCCCGTTCCAGCGGCGCATGCGCGTCCGCCGCCACCGCCTCCTGCGCGTCCCTCTAGTGGGGCGCGCTCCCGCGCTGGCCATTTGTGAATGGCCGGCACGGGTGCGCTCACTGTAAGAGGGACGCGCGGGAGGCTGCGGCGGTGGACGCGCTCTGCTTGTCCGTCGCTACCTCTCGCTTGTCCGTCGGCGGGGATTGGATGCAGCGGTCACGTGGGAGAGGGGTGAGGTGAGTTTTCGGGGTGCCCCACCGAAGTGGACCAAAACCCAGGATAGTCAAAATCCTGGGTGTTGGTCCACTTTAATTTTAGCACTAATTTAAATGTGATTAAATATAATAATATATTAATATTCATAATAATATATTGTAGTGCGGTTTTAGTAGGAATTGTTGTTCCTGTTTCTGAGTTAAATAAATCATTTATTGATACAGATCTGCATGTTACACCTCAAACATACCTTCCAACTTTTGAGGGTTGAAAAACAGGGACATTTGTTAAATTAGGCCGCGTCCCTCATTGAGGGATGGATAGGAGATAGGATGTACAATATAAACACTTTAAAGAGGGAAATGAATGATTTATTGATGCAGATCAGCATGTTCAACCTCAAAGAGGGACAAAGAACAAGTAGGGACGGAGGGACATGGACTCAAAAGAGGGACAGTCCTTCCAAATCAGGGTGGCATGCTCATACCTAGAAACTTTTCAGAGGGGGAAAGAAGGGTATTTGTTAAATTAGGCCACACCCCCTCATTGAGGGATGGACAGGAGATAGGATGTAACAGTCACAACAATAGAAACACTTTAAATAGGCAAATGAATCATTTTAAGACGCAGATCTGTATGTTAAACCTCAAAGAGGGACAAATGAGAACAATAAGAGACATAACCCTCTTTCTCAACACATTTTTGTCTGAAAATTTCAGTTCTCGTCCATTTTCTCCCCTCGTCTGATTCAGCAGAGCCTTTTTTTCAGCGAGAAATTTTGAGAAAATTTAGCATGATTTTTCGTTTGGTAGCAAGACCTCCAAAAAAATGGTGAGAAAGCGGCTCTGAATCAACCCTATAGACTCCAAAGAGGGACGGTCCCTCCAAATCAGGGACACTTGGGAGGTATGCTATATACAGTATACAGGTAGCCAGCCATATATACAGGTGACTCTCCTGTATGATACACTTAAAGCGGACCAACAGTCAAAAATGAATTAACAGTCCTCATGCATCCCTCTCCAGGGCAATTTACATTGCTGCACGTAAAAAATAATTTATCTTTTTTTAACTACTACTGGGATCAGCAATGGCCGCTCATGGGCTTGCAGGCCATCTGCAAACAGGAAGTCATGCTGGGCTTCCTGTTACTGTGCATTTCAGTTATGTCAGTTGGGAGAGGAAGCTGCAAAATGGCCACTACCTTTTCTTTTCCAACGTTGCCAGGCTGTTGGTCCGGTTTAAGTTATATTTATATTGGTCTGTGATCAATGGCGGACAGGGGCCAAAAATCAGCCCTGGATGTCACCCCACACATCCCTGCTGAGGATCCCCCCAACCATGATTCCAGGGCTGGGGACTGGGGTTCCCTGGCTTGTGGGTACAGGGGGCTGAGAGGGAGACTAAGGGGCCAGGGTTTGGATGTGGGTGTAAAAAGCAGCAGCCGTCTCGTTTTCCGGGACTGCCCTGATTTTCATTACCTGGTCCCGCGGCGCATGCTCTTGTCCCGCACCGTCATGTCCCATGCCGTCACCGGGGGTTGCCGCAGCCTCTCAGATCCCCCCCCCGCCATCCCCGAGTGTAAGAGCTCAGCTGCACACTGGGGGCTGGTGGCAAGGGGAGTCTGAGAGGTAGGGTTTTTCTATTCTGTTATTTCATTGGTGGTTCAGTGTGTGGGGGCGGGACTCCAGCAAGGAGCCTTGCACAGGAGGGGAAATGGCCACACTGGTGAGTGTATTTGTCTGTGTGTGTGTGTGTGTGTGTGTATGTTTGTGTGTGTGTGTCTGTGTGTCTATGTGTGTGCGTGTGTGTGTGTGTGTGTGTTTGTGTCTGTCTGTGTGTTTGTGTGTGTGTTTGTGTCTGTATGAGTGTTTGTGTATGTTTGTGTGTTTGTGTCTGTCTGTGTGTTTGTGTGTGTGTTTGTGTCTGTCTGTGTGTGTTTGTGTCTGTCTGTGTGTTTGTGTATGTTTGTGTGTGTGTGTGTTTGTGTATGTCTGTGTGTTTGTGTGTGTGTGTGTGTGTTTGTGTATGTCTGCGTGTTTGTGTATGTTTGTGTGTGTGTTTGTGTCTGTCTGTGTGTGTGTGTTTGTGTGTGTGTGTGTGTGTGTGTGTTTGTGTCTATGTGTGTGTTTGTGTCTATTTGTGTGTGTGTCTGTGTGTGTGTGTCTATGTGTGTGTGTGTTTGTGTCTGTGTGTCTATGTGTGTGTGTGTCTGTGTGTGTTTGTGTCTATCTGTGTGTCTATGTGTGTGTGTCTGTGTGTGTGTGTGTCTGTGTGTGTGTGTGTCTATGTGTGTGTGTCTGTGTGTGTGTGTCTCTGTATGTGTGTCTATGTGTGTGTGTTTGTGTCTGTCTGCGTGTGTGTCTGTGTACAGGTCCTTCTCAAAAAATTAGCATATAGTGCTAACGTTCATTATTTTCCATAATGAAATGATAAAAATTAAACTTTCATATATTTGAGATTCATTGCACACCAAGTGAAATATTTCAGGTCTTTTTTTGATTTAATACTGATGATTTTGCCATACAGCTCATGAAAACCCCAAAATCCTATCTCAAAAAATTAGCATATCATGAAAAGGTTCTCTAAACGAGCTATTAACCTAATCATCTGAATCAACTAATTAACTCTAAACACCTGCAAAAGATTCCTGAGGCTTTTAAAAAAGCCCAGCCTGGTTCATTACTCAAAAACCACCATCATGGGTAAGACTGCCGACCTGACTGCAGAAAGAAATTTCTGAACAAATAGGCTGTTCCCAGAGTGCTGTATCAAGGCACCTCAATGGGAAGTCTGTGGGAAGGAAAAAATGTGGCAGAAAACGCTGCACAACGAGAAGAGGTGACCGGACCCTGAGGAAGATTGTGGAGAAGGACCGATTCCAGACCTTGGGGGACCTGCGGAAGCAGTGGACTGAGTCTGGAGTAGAAATATCCAGAGCCACCGTGCACAGGCGTGTGCAGGAAATGGGCTACAGGTGCCGCATTCCCCAGGTCAAGTCACTTTTGAACCAGAAACAGCGGCAGAAGCGCCTGACCTGGGCTACAGAGAAGCAGCACTGGACTGTTGCTCAGTGGTCCCAAGTACTTTTTTCTGATGAAAGCAAATTTTGCATGTCATCCGGAAATCAAGGTGCCAGAGTCTGGAGGAAGACTGGGGAGAAGGAAATGCCAAAATGCCCGAAGTCCAGTGTCAAGTACCCACAGTCAGTGATGGTCTGGGGTGCCATGTCAGCTGCTGGTGTTGGTCGACTGTGTTTTATAAAGGGCAGGGTCAATGCAGCTAGCTAGCTGCAGATGAAGATTTCATTTTTCAGCACGACCTGGCACCTGCTCACAGTGCCAAAACCACTGGTAAATGGTTTACTGACCATGGTATTACTGTGCTCAATTGTCCTGCCAACTCTCCTGACCTGAACCCCATAGAGAATCTGGGGAATATTGTGAAGAGAAAGTTGAGAGACGCAAGACCCAACACTCTGGGTGAGCTTAAGGCCGCTATCGAAGCATCATGGGCCTCCATAACACCTCAGCAGTGCCACAGGCTGATTGCCTCCATGCCACGTCGCATTGAAGCAGTCATTTCTGCAAAAGGATTCCCGACCAAGTATTGAGTGCATAACTGAACATAATTATTTGAAGGTTGACTTTTTTTTATTAAAAACACTTTTCTTTCATTGGTCGGATGAAATATGCTAATTTTTTGAGATAGGATTTTGGGGTTTTCATGAGCTGTATGGCAAAATCATCAGTATTAAATCAAAAAAAGACCTGAAAAATTTCAGTTGGTGTGCAATGAATCTCAAATATATGAAAGTTTAATTTTTATTATTTCATTATGGAAAATAATGAACTTTAGCACTATATGCTAATTTTTTGAGAAGGACCTGTATGTGTGTGTCTGTGTCGCCCCTAACTGGTTGTGTAACGAGGGATGGCCTATTTAATTCTTAGCGGGTGTTTTCATTTAAGGGCGTGGCTGAGGGTGTGGCTAGACGTGGCTTCTTTTGTCCCTCTTTACAGCTTTCAAAAGTTGGGACGTATGTAATTGCTAGTTATGACCTGCTCATGTCTGTAAACAAAAGACCTAATTTTTAAATGCCCCGATGTGAGGAAACTGTCACCTATTTCCCAGATGGCCTGCGCATAGGAGGTCGGTCAAGACAGGCCTGACAATGCCTTCCCCACCTGAGATAGTTCAAATATCGAGTTTTGGTCCATTATAATATGTGAGGTGAGTATTCTGACGATCCAAGGAGAAGAGAGTTACTCAAGGGGCCCACTTACATTTTGTCACCCAGGGACCCACAAAACCGGCCCTGGTAGGAGTGGTAATGGCCCCCAGGTCTGCTTTAACTGTAGAGGCATCCCAAACAGGAATGCCCCAGAAACATGAAGTCATTTTGACTTTCAGGCCCTTATTCATCAAGCGATAGCGCCAGGTAGTGTCCGACGAGCGCCAGGTAGCGGCAGCTAACGGCGACTACCGTCTCAAGTACGCCCGTCGGCGGTCACAATGACGCATTTATCAAGCAAAATGAGGCTAGCGCCGGCGAGAGCGACGGCTAGCGCGGCATTCATCATGAAGCCGTCTGGACCGAACAGCGCCGCTGCAAATTCCCTCACAGCGCCAGGTATGAGCTGTCGCTCCCTGGCGATGTCCAATGCATTTCAATGGAGCAATCTATAATAATTCATGATTAATTGGTAATCATTTTTTTTTTAATTTTTTTTAATGTCAAAAAATCGGAGAACACTTCTGCAATGTTAGGATTTATTTTTAAGTCAAAAAAAAAAAAAAAATATGTGCAGAATTGATCTAACAGGTCTGAGATTAATGTATTCATATAACAAAATGATTCTAAAAACATGTATAATGTTACATTCAAAAAATATGGTTGTTTAGGGGTTAAAAACTAGTTAATACACATCGCCGCCAGCGCTCTGGGGTTTAAACAAGGAATGGACAGCGACAGCACATTCGGAGCGTGATTTTTTGATGAATATGAAGCTAGCCGTTCGCTCTGGCCATTCGTTGTCAGGCGCTCACATACAACGCTGGACCTGTGAAACAGCGACCCCCCCAGCCCGTATTCAACATTACCGCACACCGACTGAGTCGCTGTCATCAAGCTAATGCCGGCCAAGCACAGCGAATACTGGCTGGCGCTGAAAAAATCACGCTACAGTCGCTCATCTGTCGCTACCTGGCGCTATTGATGAATCGGCCTCCCCGTCTTGCACATGAACCAGCTCACCCTTGAAGGCCAATTCCTCCAGCACGGATTAAGGAAAACTCCTGAAATGTTTCCACTGTAGTAAGAAAAGAAGTGTATCCAGCTGGTAGGTAAAACGTAGCGTTTACTAAATGAATCCTTAAAATGGCACAGGAAATGAAATCCAAAAGAGTGGTACAGTCTACAGTAATGACCCCTAAAAATCACCAAAACCCGTGACACGTTTCAAGCTCCTCTGAGCTCTTAATCATACCATGATTAAGGGCTCAGAGGACTGTACCACTCTTTTGGATTTCATTTCCTGTGCCATTTTAAGGATTCATTTAGTAAACGCTACATTTTACCTACCAGCTGGATACACTTCTTTTCTCACTTTACCTGGAGTTTCCTAAAATACCTTAGATCAGGGCCAGGGCCGGCGTCTGCACCTGGCAAGGTGGGGCAGCTGCCGGGGGGCCCCCAGTCTCCAGGGGGGCCCACTGATAGGGCCGGCCTTTGGGGTGCGCTTGACCTGCAGACTGGGAGGGCACCGCCACAGCTGGTGCCCACATCTCCTCGCGGCGCTCCAGCGATGACTGAGGTGGGGGTGCTACTTCTTTTCCCCACCAAGCGGGGACAACACTATGTAACAATAAGGTTCTGAGGCTGTCCCCACCAGGGAGAGAGGAAGGGGCCTCCACACCACGTGACAGGTGCTCCGGCGGGCTGCAGGCAGAAACAAGGAAACCGGGAGTGCAAGCTGGGAGGGAAAGTACTGTAGAGGTAAGTTTTTTTTTTCTTTAAAGAAGGTTATTTTTTATTTTCTTGGTGCACTTCAAAGTAGACCAAAACTAGAGTTTTGGTCCAAATAGCATAATCCTTAGGGGGCATCCAGATTTGGGACGTCCCTCGTGATGTGACGCGACTCTTCACCACAAAGGGACCCACTGAGACCACGCCGCCCAAGGGCCACATAAACCTGGAGCCGGCCCTGACTAGAACATGGGGTTCCCTGCAGGGTTCATGCTGGCCAGAGGTGTGCAACAATGTACAAGCATTGCCAAAGAGCTCATAGAGAATAATGGCGATCCAGGTTTGAAATTGTAAACAGCACACGACCACCTACAGACAGGAATATGAAAGTACTGCACCCAGCTTCAGATCCGGGGGGGGGGGGGGGTCGGCTGTGGGAGAGCAATCATCATTGCAGGACTGGGTGAAGGTAGACAGGAGAGTCTTCTGCCCCCCTGGCACCCCCGATCTCAGGTCTGTAAGGAAAGAAAATTATCTTTCTCTTTAAAGTGGCCAAAACCCAGGATTTTGACTATGCTGTGTTTTGGTTCTTGCCCCCGGGGCACCCCGGTCGGGGGGGGGGGGCCCACTGTGTGAAACCCCCAGGTTGGCGAAACCAACTTAACTCTTCTCGGTCTTACACAGGTGCGGCTGCTCATCCAATCAGCGTGCTTGGAGACGCTGACGTCACGGCATCTAAGTCCAGAGGCTCCAAGCGTGCTGACAACCGCCTCCCCCTCTACCCTCTAACAGGGAGCGTGACCGAGCCGGGCATTCACAAATGCCTGGCGCGGTCACGCGTCCTGCTAGAGGGATAGTGGGGATGCAGCTGCAGTTCGCGCATGCTCCATTGGACCGGGAAAAAAGGTAAGTGTATGGATGACCTGGAGCTTTTCACACAACAGGGCATCCCGATTTTGGATGCCCAGTGCGGAGAGAATCGATCGGACCGGGAATCTTATAGATTGGGTTTTGGTCCACTATATGGTGTAAATTTGGTCCCTTAGGTCTAGTTTATTATTCCTCACACATGATACCATTAGTGTAGACTTAAAGTGGACCAAAACCAATGCCTATCTTCCCAGGAATCTATAAGATTCCCGGGCCGATCGATCCTCTCCCACGGGACATCCATAAGTGGGATGCCCCTCTGTGTGCAGGTAAGGTTGCCCCATACACTTACCTTGCTTCCCAGTGCAACAACGCAAGCTGCGGCCGCATCCCCGCTATCCCTCTAGCAGGGTGCGTGCCTGTGCCAGGCATACGTGAATGGCCGGCGCGGGCACGCTCCCTGTTAGAGGGAAGCAGAATTTGCTGCCGCCAGCGCACTTGGAAGCGCTGGCCTTAGATGAAGGTTTAGACAACGTGACGTCATCGGCGGCGAGCGCGCTAATTGGACGAGCGGCCGCACATGTACCGTAGGACCGGGAAAAGGTGAGTGGCGCTCAGCGATCTGCGGGGTTTCACACAGTGGGGCACCCCCGATCGGGCTGCCCCGTGGGAAAAGGACCAAAACACAGGATAGTCAAAAGATGGATGGCCGGCCCTGGAATCTTTCAGCCAGCTTGGAATTTGTTAAAGCATGTAGGTTAAGGGGAATGAGGCGGGCTGTACAGAAGTGTGTATATGATCAGAAAGGGGACAGGAAGAGGTGAGGTGGGCACAGGTTTGTGGCACTCATTACCATTTGTCTTCTCTTGTCTTATGCTCAGGACAGTTTCTAGGCCAAATAACTCTCATTGCAGGAATGACAAATTCTTCTGCCTTACCCATTCTATTGTGCTGCTGCCCCATACTGGGATGTTCCATGCTGTGCCTCTTCCTAGGCAGCCGGCCGTACCCACCCCAGGGGCATACATAGATTACATAGATTACATAGAATCTGGGTGATGGCAGCAGGAGACCATACGGTCCATCTAGTCTGCCCTTATGTGTATACTGTATGTTCTCTTTATCTTAGGATAGATGTGTGCTTATCCCAGGCAGGTTTAAATTCACTGACTGTAGATTTTTCAACTACCTCTGCTGGAAGTTTGTTCCAAGCATCTACTACTCTTTCTGTAACATATTATTTTCTATCATTGTTCCTGATCTTCCCTCCGACTAGCTTCAGGTTGTGCCCCCTTGTTCTATCATTAAGTTTCTTCTTAAAAACACTTCCCTCCTGAACCTTATTCAATCCTTTCACATATTTAAAGGTCTCAATCATGTCCCCCTCTCCCTTCTTTCCTCCAGACTGTACAGTCCCCATAGCAAAAGTCATTCTGGGCCCCCCTTCTTCTCTTGCCTTCTTCCTGGCGATGTCTGGAGGGGGAAAGCCAGTGGAGAACCAGGGAAGAAAGAAAGAGGGAAAGGTTATAGGTGGGTGGGGCAGAAGAGATGATAGAAGGCTTGCTGACAGGACTAAATAGGGTTGTGTATCCTGATTTGTGCACTTTTCAGCCTTCTACCTGTCACATCTCCAAACTATGAGTAGGGTTTTGGTCCAATTTAATACTGTTTGGTCACCAAAGGATCATGGCAGCACTGGATCATGCTATAGCATGGTTTGTGATGTGTATATACATAAGGTTTTTCCATACCTTAACACTTTCTTGTTCTTCTCTCTGTTGCCTGTAGGTCTAGAACATTCTATGCTCAGGATAGAACAGTACTGACTGACAGCGACCCCGACAAAGAAGAAGATCAAAGGTGGGGCGATCAAGACCATCAAGGCATAAGGTTTGTTATAGCCAGTTATGCAGGGACACTTAAACTCATAGGCCTTGTATAAAAGTACGCTTGATATAGTGAGTACACCACTGAGCGCGTTCATCTTGGCGTCCGTGCCCGACTTTAAGTACTTTAAGACTCGTTCCATGTTTGTTTCTGGAATAAAAATGTTAAGTCATTTGTCATTACATTACCCAGCCACACTCTCAAGGTGCATCTATGAAGATCCTTATTTATCCAGATCATGGTATAACTATAGGAATTAATCAAGGCAACTGAGAACACCTCTTGGTTCCTATTGGGAATTGCCCAGAATGATCCTCCCATTCTGTTATCGGCCCAGTGCATTTTAAACACAAGCTGGAGCCTAAAGGGAATCCTCGTCCCTTCAGACTTCCAGCTTGTGTTTGAAATGGACTTGAACAAATATGGGTGCACCACCAATAGTACTAATTGAGATATGTGCTCACTCCTACAAATGCGTGTACAAAACAGAAAAATGAGTGGACGGGAACACGGACGGGGGACGGGGACGAGTCACACCTTCCTCAAATGAGGATCACCAACCACAAATGCAATATACAATTATTTCAAAATTTTGATTAAATATAATTATACTCTCAGGAGTATATTAAAATACACACAACATAAACCACAAGACAAATCAAATTAAAAACAACTGCAAAGCTCCCTATAATATGCGTGATGTAGCTATCAAAAAAAAGGACTGACAGTGTGTGTATAGATATATATTAGTCCTATTATGCCCCAAATCTAAAATATAAAAATATATGGGGATGCCCTCTAAAAGCTATCTTTTTTGTGCCGGCACAAAAAACCTAATAACCCTAAAGTGCAAAATTAGCAAAGGAAATACATATATATATATATATATATATATATATATATACTTATAAATCTCCAAAAAAAAACTAGAAAGGTTCACAATGAGCCATATAAAGTGACCAAGTGAGGCAACATCATATTATGATACACTAATAACCACTACATATATGCACAGAACAAAGAACCCCCTTTGAAGTGACATGGTAGCCACGTGTGCGGGTGCTGCTTAATATCTGCATCTCCCTCTCCCTGGATAGTCCTTGTCCTACAATTGTAGATGATTTGTCAATTGCCCTCTAATATTGCACTCGCACTTTTGTATCTGATTGCTGCTTAAAGTTTAATGCTGCTTAATATTGCTCATTTGGGGATCTTTGTTCTGTGCATATATATGGGTCCTTTTCCATACACAACATGTATTTATCAATTATTTTACACAGCTTATTATTTATGTAGTGGTTATTAGTGTATCATAATACTGTGTTGCCTCACTTGGGCCCTTATTTAACAAGGGATAGCGACAGGTAGCGACTGGTGAGCGGCCGGTAATGACGGGCCCCGCCACGAGAACGCCGGCTCCCCACCACAATCACACATTTATCAAGCCAATCCTGCTTAGTGACTGAGATAGCGCCATATAGCGACTCATTCATCATTATTCCAGCCTCAGCCCACAGCGCCAGCGTCCGACCTTGAACAGCGACAGGTATGACCTCTCGCTACCTGGCGCTCTCCAATGCATTTCAATGGAACAATCTTTAAATATTCATAATTAATTGTTATTAATATATATATATATATATATATATATATATTTTTTTTTTTTAAATGTGAAAAATTCTGTGACCACTTCTGTCATTTTAAATAATTTTTTTAAGTTAAAAAAAAAAAATGTACAGAATTGATATTACAGGTCTGATATTAATGTATTCATATTACAAAATTATTTAAAAATATGGTTGTTTGGGGGTTAAAAAACTACTTTTAACACATCGCCGCCAGCGCTCTGGGGTTTAAACAAGCATTTCACAGCGCGAGGATTTTTTGAGCGTGATTTGTTAATGAATATGGTGGGAGCCGGTCGCTATGGCCAGTCGCTATCATGCGCTCCCATACAGCGCGGAACCTGTCAAATAGCGACTCCTCACCCAATATTCAACATTACGGCACACCGACTAAGTCGCTATCAACTACCGAACAACGGACAAGCACAGCGACTACTAGCGGGCGCTCTGAAAATGCCGCTACAGTCGCTCAACTGTCGCTACCTGCCGCTATTAATGAATCGGCCTCCCCGTCACTTTATATGGCTCATTGCGAGCCTTTCTTGTTTTTTTTGGGAGATTTATAAGTGTATATATATATGTATTTCCTTTGCTAATTTGCACAGTTGGTTCTGATCATAGTTGCACTTTAAGGTTATTAGGTTTTTTGTGCCGGCACAAAAAAGATAGCTTTTAGAGGGCATCCCCATATATTTATATATTTTAGATTTGGGGCATAATAGGACTATATTTATCTATACACATACTGTCAGTCCTTTTATAGGACCGTTTTTTTGATAGCTACATCACGCATATTATAGGGAGCTTTGCAATTGTTTTTAATTTGTCTTGTGGTTTATGTTGTGTGTATTTTAATATACTCCTGAGAGTATAATTATATTCAATAAAAAATTTGAAATAATTGTATATTGTATTTATGGTTAATGATCCTCATTTGAGGAAGGTGTGACTCTGTTCACGTCCGCTCATTTTTCTGTTTTGAAATGGACTTGGCTGAAGCTGCTTTGGATAAGGAAAAAAAGCACTTCCTGTGTGGGAGTCTTTAAGTGACGCGTTGACGTGCAAGCAAAGCAATACTTGAGACACCTCTTATAACATTATTAAGACCTTTAAATATGTGAAAAAGTTTGGGCAATGTTTACTCACCTTACCTGGGCATCCATCTTCTGGGTCCTTCAGATTCCGGGCGACGTTCCGACGGGCAGCGCCATCTTGCATCCCATTAGGCACTGCATGTGGCATGTTGCTCTTGCGCAGTGCCCATGAATGGGATGTAATGGAGCCGCACGAAATCCTGCGAGCCTTACTTACCGTCGGCTAAGCTGGCGGAGGCCAGAGGATCAGGTCCTGAAGCGATTCCCGCCCCTAGACACTAGACATAATATAGACTGTACAGATCCCCCCCAAAACCCATTCGAGTCCTTGAGCAAGAGCCTGCGCATACACTGTGGGAGCGTGGATTCAGATAAGCAACCAGGCGATCCCAAGGGTTTCCCAAACAGTGGCATCCTAGAAGTGGAGTAGCTAGGCCTTCTGGCACCCGAGGCAAAGATTGGAAATGGTGCCCACCACCTGTTTTTACCCCCCCCCCCCTTTGGCACGCGCTGACCTGCTGCACCCGGGGCACGTGCTCCCCTACCCCTCCCCCCAGCTATGCCCCTGCATCCTAGATCAGTGGACCAGAATCCCAGTATGTGAAAAACCTGGGTCGGCTTTAAATGCTGTTTATTTTTGAATGGATTTTCATTTTTGCCTACAGTTGTTTTTTTTTTTTTTAACCTTATTATTATTTTTATTATTACTACTTATTTAGCTGTTTTTTAATCCCTCCAAACACACCTTTCATAGTGCAGCGTTAAAAAAGAGATAAGAATGAGAACCCTGGATAAGGTTTGCCTGGCGAGCCTCTGCGGATACTGTAATAACCATATGTGATGGCTGGTGGAACGCGGAGTGACGCGGAGTGACAACCCCCCTCCCCCCTCCCTCCTAGTGTCCCCCTCTCTTTCTACTTCGACCCCTCGAACTGTGTCCTTTTCTCTTCCTTTCCGCAATATTATGGTTCTAAATGTTTTAAACGGTTCCCCCCTGTGCATACACAAGACTGTATCTGATAGCCCAATAGCGCGCCTCAATAGACCTAGAGGGCGATTCATTAATAGCGGCAGGTAGCGACAGTTGAGCGTCTGTAGCGGCATTTTCAGAGCACCCGCTAGTAGTCGCTGTGCTTGGCCGTTGTTCGGTTGTTGACAGCGGCTCAGTCGGTTTGCCGTAATGTTGAATATTGGGTGAGGAGTCGCTATTTGACAGGTTCAGCGCTGTATGGGAGCGCATGATAGCGACTGGCCCTAGCGACCGGCCATATTCATTAACAAATCACGCTCAAAAAATTCTCGCGCTGTGAAATGCTTGTTTAAACCCCAGAGCGCTGGCGGCGATGGGTTAAAAGTAGTTTTTTAACCCCCAAACAACCATATTTTTGGAAACCAAAAAAAACAAGTTTTTAAAATAATTTCGTAATATGAATACATTAATATCAGACCTGTAATATCAATTCTGCACAATTTTTTTTTTTCCTTAAAAAAAATATCTAACATGGCAGAAGTGGTCACAGAATTTTTCACATTTAAAAAAAAAAAAAAAAAAACATTAATAACAATTAATTATGAATATTTAAAGATTGTTCCATTGAAATGCATTGGAGAGCGCCAGGTAGCGAGAGGTCATACCTGTCAAGGTCGGACACTGGTGCTGTGGGCTGAGGCTGGAATAATGATGAATGAGTCGCTATCTGGCGCTATCTCAGTCGCTAATAAATGTAAATGATTGTGGTGGGGAGCCGGCGTTCTCGTGGCGGTGCCCGTCATTACCGGTCGCTCACCAGTCGCTACCTGTCGATATTCCTTCATAAATAAGGGCCTTAGCGTAAAGATCACGACATAATAGGTGATCGGGCGCCAGTGCCAGTTGCGGGCACCATGGGGCCCCGCGGCCTACACGGTCCCAGAAAAGAACAGGGCGTAGTGCAGATTGCGCTAGTAGCACCAAGCACATTGTATGTCTCATGCCTCATCATTTTTGCAATTACACTGTGGGTTGTTAAAGCGCTAGTATGGTTAACCCACTATATTGAGACCGCTAGTCCGCTTTCTTTTCTATATACCTCCCCTGCGCGGGATGGCAGTATAATGATGAATGTCGTTGAAAATTCAATAAAATATATTGAAACAAAAAATGAGATAAGAAAAATGATGCAGTCACTTTGCAAACTTTGTACCAGATCAATCAGCCATATTTATTATCATCATGTGGGTGCTAAACGTATATGGGAATTGATGTCTCGTCTTGCCTTATTAATTATGACAGTAAAGAGGTATCTGAGTTTTTTTTTTATGAAGTAGGTTATTTTCACTGAGAAGATAACAAGTTTTACGTACCTTAGTATCACCACCTCCAAATGACAGAAGATATTATCCTGATCTCTCGCTATGTATCTCTTGTGAATATTCGTATGAATGAATATTTCCCTCGTTGCAAAATTAGTTTTAGTTTTTCAGGTGCCGCTGTAATATGTGCAGTAAAGCCGTGTGAACAAAGACAGACATATTAGCCAAAGACATAGGGCCGTGACGCCAGCGTACGCCGGAATAACTGGTTTTGGTATTTAACAATGCTAAAAATGAGGTTTGAGGGGAGGAAGGTAAAAAAACTTATTTACAAAAAAAATTCCAGTCTCACAATACATTTATCATTTATAGCTATTTACTTTTTGTGAGCATCTATAGACACTGTCTGAGTTACATTACATTGAAATACCAAGATGTGCAAAAGTGACATTGGCCTTGATTCACTAAGAGGCCGATTCATTAATAGCGGCAGGTAGCGACAGTTGAGCGACTGTAGCGGCATTTTCAGAGCGCCCGCTAGTAGTCGCTGTGCTTGGCCGTTGTTCGGTAGTTGATAGCGATTCAGTCGGTTTGCCGTAATGTTGAATATTAGGTGAGGAGTCGCTATTTGACAGGTTCCGCGCTGTATGGGAGCGCATGATAGCGACTGGCCCTAGCGACCGGCTCCCACCATATTCATTAAAAAATCACGCTCAAAAAATTCTCGCGCATGTTTAAACCCCAGAGCGCTGGCGGCGATGGGTTAAAAGTAGTTTTTTAACCCCCAAACCACCATATTTTTGGAAAACAAAAAAAAAAAATGTTTAAATAATTTAGTAATATGAATATATTAATATCAGACCTGTAATATCAATTCTGTACAATTTTTTTAAAAAAAATTATCTGAAATGGCAGAAGTGGTCACTGAATTTTTCACATTTAAAAAAAAAAAAAAAAAAACAATTAATAACAATTAATTAATAATATTTAAAGATTGTTCCATTGGAGAGCGCCAGGTAGCGAGAGGTCATACCTGTCGCTGTTCAAGGTTGGACGCTGGCGCTGTGGGCTGAGGCTGGAATAATGATGAATGAGTCGCTATCTGGCGCTATCTCAGTCGCTAAGCAGGATTGCCTTGATAAATGTGTGATTGCGGAGGGGAGCCGGCGTTCTCGTGGCGGTGCCCGTCATTACCGGCCGCTCACCAGTCGCTACCTGTCGCTATTCCTTCATAAATAAGGGCCTAAGAGTTGAAAAATAAAAAAATCATGGTAGTAAAAAATTCAATTCATTAAAAACAAACCTGAGAATTTCACTTTTAGTGAATCACCAGATAGGAAGACAATGAAAGTCAACGGCACTTCTTACTCCTGAGAAAAGTATTGAATGTTTTATTCCTTTTTACTCAGTAGTTCAAAGTGCCATTGACTTTCATTGACTTTCAAAGTGCCATTGTTTTCATGTCGTGTTTCACTAAAAGTGGCTTTTTTAATGAATTGAATTTTTTACTACTATGATTTTTTTTTCAACTCTTAGGCCTCGATTCAATAACAGTTGAAAAAAATTCTCATGGTAGTAAAAAATTCAGTTCATGAGAAAAAAGTCTGAGAATGTCTCTGTTGCTGAATCACCAGATAAACAATGAAATTCAATGGCAGCTTTTACTCCTGTGCAGAAAGGAGTAAACAGTTCTCTACTTTTCTTAGGAGTAAAAAAGTGCCATTGACTTTCATTGTTTTCATAGCAGGTGATTCAGTAACAGTGACATTCTCAGGCTTTTATCTCATGAATTGAGCTTTTTACGACCATGAGAATTTTTTTCAACTCTTAGTGAATCAAAACCAATGTCCCTTTTGCGCATCTCGGTATTTCAATGTAATGTAACTCGTCAGGCAATGTCCATAGATGCTCACAAAAAGTAAATAGGTATATATGATATATGTATTGTGAGTCTGGATTTGTTTTTCCTAACATTTCTTACTACCATGAGAATTGTTTTCAACTCTTAGAGGCTGAATCACTACTATGAGGCCGATTCATTAATAGCGCCAGGTAGCGACAGATGAGCGACAGTAGCGTGATTTTCACAGCGCCGGCTAGTATTCGCTGTGCTTGGCCGGGGTTTGCTTGTTGACAGCGACTCAGTCGGTGTGCGGTAATGTTGAATACAGGGTTAGGGGTCGCTGTTTCACAGGTTCCGCGTTGTATGGATGCGCCTGACAGCGAATGGCCAGAGCGAACGGCTTGCTGCAGATTCATTAAAAAATCACGCTCAAAAATTTCTCGCGCTGTGAATTCCTTGTTTAAACCCCAGAGCGCTGGCGGCGATGTGTGTAAAGTAGTTTTTAACCCCCAAACAACCTTTTTTTTATATGTAAAAATTATACAAGTTTTTCTAAACATTTTGTAATATGAATACATGAATATCAGACCTGTAATATCAATTCTGCACATTTTTTTTTTTTTTTTTTACTTTAAAAAAAAACCTAACATTGCAGAAGTGGTCACAGAATTTTTGACATTAAAAAAAAAAAAAAAAAAAAACAGTAATAGCAATTAATTATGATTATTTAAAGATTGCTCCATTGAAATGCATTGGACCACGCCAGGGAGCGCCAGGTCATACCTGTCGCTGTGATGGGATTAGCAGCGGCGCTGTTCGTTGCAGTCAGCTACATGATGAATCCCGCGCTAGCTGACGCTGTCGCCGGTGCTAGCCTCATTTAGCGTGATAAATGCGTCATTGTGACCGCCGCCGGGCGTACTTGATTCAGTAGCCGCCGATAGCTGGCGGTACCTGGCGCTCGTCAGACACTACCTGGCGCTAGCCCTTGATAAATAAGGGCCTATGTCAGGTATCGGCAGATGAGCGTCTGTATAACGGCGCTTAGAGCGACCACTAGTAGGCGCTGTAAGCGGGTATCGAGCGCTGTAACAGAGCTTCTCAGTCGCTGTAGTAACCTGGCTGGCATTGATGTATGTGATGTATGTTGGGCGCTGTAACACCAGTACAGCGCTGCAGGGAGCGAGAGGTAGCGCCAGCTCAGTGCGACTGACTCCACACCATACTTATCAAAAAAAGGACACACATAGCGTCAGCGCTCTAAATCTGGGCGTTGTAACATAGAACGCCAGACGCTGTGTGATTAAAGTCTATTTTTGAACACATATCCACCAGTAACAAAGCAAAAACACATGGAATGACATTGTTATAACGCTGTGACAATAACACTTTAGCGCCAGACCTGTAATGACAATTCTGCATAAAAATATAAAAAGTCAAAAAAGTTTCTAAAAGTGTTTGTCTGCAGCCAGGAGACGTCACACAATGATTGGAGCAAAAAAAAAATGTCGCTGTTTAAACACAAGCAAATGAACGGCCATCGAAATGTATGGGAGAGCGACGCTGAGTGAAAGGTAATACCTGGCGCTCTGGAAGCTAGAGCGCCGGCGCTATACACTGAGCCGCCTGTAATAATATGTAGCAAATGTTTAAACCCCATTGATGTATATAATATGTGTTTCTAGCAATTGTACAAGCTCTATGGAGAACCCCCCTTCCAAAAAGTATTCCTTGTATGTATTCTGTACCTACTTGGCGACCAATAAAGTATTTGTATAATACATGTGACGCTACATGGCGCTGTTAGTGCCAGATTTGCTTTCATAAATGTGGTTTTGCGTACAGCGCTCAGCGTTCACCAGACGCTGCCTGCCGCTACGTAGCACGGTCTGGCGCTATCCCTTCTTAAATAACGCCCCTTATTGAATCAAGGCCAATGTTTTGAAGTTTTGATTTCATATCTCACCATCCAATACAGATTTGAACTGCCATCTTTCTTTAGACAATCATTTTGGCTATTTTATACATTAATTGGATTTGCAGCTATTTAGCGTCTGATTAGTTGTGCAGATTCTTGCCATGCGACTGCATTGTTTTGCTCCTACATTTCTTATGCCCTTATTCATCAAGCGATAGCGCCAGGTAGTGTCTGACGAGCGCCAGGTCCCGCCAGCTAACGGCGGCTACCGACTCAAGTACGCCCGGCGGCGGTCACAATGACGCATTTATCAAGCTAAATGAGGCTAGCGCCGGCGAGAACGACAGCTACCGCGGGATTCATCATGTAGCCGACTGCAACGAACAGCGCCGCTGCTAATCCCATCACAGCGACAGGTATGACCTGTCGCTCCCTGGCGATGTCCAATGCATTTCAATGGAGCAATCTTTAACTAATCATAATTAATTGCTATTAATGGTTTTTTTTATTTTTTTAAAGGCCAAAAATTCTGTGACCACTTCTGCAATGTTAGGTTTTTTTTTAAGGTAAAAAAAAAAAAAAATGATTTTGTGCAGAATTGATATTACAGGTCTGATATTAATGTATTCATATTACTAAATGTTTATAAAAACTTGTATAATTTTACAATCAAAAAATATGGTTGTTTGGGGGTTAAAAACTATTTTAAATCCATCGCCGTCAGCGGTCTGGGGTTTATACAAGGAATTCACAGCGCGAAAAAATTCGGAGCGTGATTTGTTAATGAATCTGCAGCAAGCCGTTCGCTCTGGCCATTCGCTGTCAGGCGCACCCATACAACGCTGAACCTGTGAAACAGCGACCCCTAACCCCGTATTCAACATTACCGCACACCGAGTCGCTGTCAACAAGCAAACCCCGGCCAAGCACAGCGAATACTAGCTGGCGCTGTGAAAATCACGCTACTGGCGCTCATCTGTCGCTACCTGGCGCTATTAATGAATCGGCCTCCCCGTTTTATCATTTTATTAATCTTTTCTAAAGCTAATTTGGCTTTTAACGGGCAGGCTGATTCATTACTAGCACCAGGTAGCGACAGATGAGCGTCTGTACAGCGCATTTGAGAGCGCCCGCTAGTAGTCGCTGTGCTCGGCTGTGGGTCGCTAGTTAAGAGCGACAGAGAGGCTGATTCATTAATAGCGGCAGGTAGCGACAGTTGAGCGACTGTAGCTGCATTTTCAGAGCGCCCGCTAGTAGTCGCTGTGCTTGGCCGTTGTTCGGTTGTTGATAGCGACTCAGTCGGTTTGCCGTAATGTTGAATATTGGGTGAGGAGTCGCTATTTGACAGGTTCCGCGCTGTATGGGAGCGCATGATAGCGACTGGCCCTAGCGACCGGGCTCCCACCATATTCATTAACAAATCACGCTCAAAAAATTATCGCGCTGTGAAATGCATGTTTAAACCCCAGAGCGCTGGCGGCGATGGGTTAAAAGTAGTTTTTTAACCCCCAAACAACCATATTTTTGGAAACCAAAAAAAACAAGTTTTTAAAATAATTTAGGTCTATGAATACATTAATATCAGACCTGTAATATCAATTCTGTACAATTTTTAATTTTTTTTTTTCCCTTAAAAAAATTATCTAAAATGGCAGAAGTGGTCACAGAATTTTTCACATTTAAAAAAAAAAAAAAAAAAAAAATAATAACAATTAATTATGAATATTTAAAGATTGTTCCATTGAAATGCATTGGAGAGCGCCAGGTAGCGAGAGGTCATACCTGTCGCTGTTCAAGGTCGGACGCTGGCGCTGTGGGCTGAGGCTGGAATAATGATGAATGAGTGGCTATCTGGTGCTATCTCAGTCGCTAAGCAGGATTGGCTTGATAAATGTGTGATTGTGGTGGGGAGCCGGCGTTCTCGTGGCGGTGACCGTCATTACCGGTCGCTCACCAGTCGCTACCTGTCGCTATTCCTTCATAAATAAGGGCCTAAGTGAGTTTTCTCACCAGGCTCTAAATCAACCCCATAATTCCATATGGGGTGTGTGACCAGTGACTTATAGAGATGTAAAATAATGCTCTGGCCATAGGCACCTATACCCCTTTTGAAGCACCCCATTATCCTGTGCACCGTAGGACTGTGAAAGGGGGAGTCAGATCGGGGGGTTCACAAAGTGGGGGAGGGACCAAAAGCCAGGATAGTCAAAATCCTGGGTTTTGGTCTACGTTAAGTTTATTGCAAATTAAAACCCTTAGGTGCTTTTCCATTGTAGCTTTACCAAGATTTTCTGTATTTAATGTGTAATCATGGTACTAATTTCTTCTTCCCAATATGCATTACTTTACATTTATCTGTATTAAATTTTATTAGCCATTTTACTGCCATGCTTCCAATTTATCTAAATCTGTAGCTGCCTGCTGTCCTCTTTGGTGTGAATTACTTTACACATCTTAGGGGGTTATTCATGAAGGGATAGCGCCAGGTAGCGCCTCGTAGCGGCAGGCAGTGTCTGGTGAATGCTGGGAGCTGTACGCAAAACTACATTTATGAAGGCAATTCTGGTGAGCGACTGTAACAGCGTCCGATTCATCATTACAGGTGGCTCAGCGTATAGCGTCGGCGCTCTAGCTTCCAGAGCGCCAGATCATTACATGTCTGGCAATAAAGTGTTAATGTCCCGGTGTTATAACAATGCCATTCCATGTGTTTTCGCCTTGTTAGTGGTGGATATGTGTTTAAAAACAGACTTTAATCACACAGCGTCTGATGCTCTATGCTATAGCGACCAGATTTGCGCGAAGGCTGATGGTATGACGTGGAGCGCCGAGAGTCGGTCGCACTGAGCTGGCGCTACCTCTCGCTTGCTGCAGCGCTGTACTGGTGTTAGAGCGCCCAACATACATCACATTCATCAATGCCGGCCAGGTTACTACAGCGACTGAGGCGCTCTGTTACAGCGCCCGATACCCACTTACAGCATCTACTAGCGGCCGCTCTAAGCGCCGCTATACAGACACTCATCTACCGCTACTTGGTGCTAGTAATGAATCAGCCTCCACGTATCATCTACAAAGATTGATACTTTACTGTTTAATCCCTTTAATCCAGGAATTGATGGATAATGTTATTTTCCTTTGTTGGGTGCTGTGCTGTCCTTTTTAGGAAATCACCTTTCATTTTTTTTCATGGACCCTTCATTGTAGAGCACTGTGGAATATGTTGGTGCTGTATACTGTAAATTATAAAGATTATAATTATTATTATCCCGTATGCTCACCTCAGGTTCTTGATTTTTGATTATTTTGACTTTTTTTGTATTTTTCGTTTTTGTATTTTTCTTATGAATGAAACAAAGTGCGTGCATATTTCTCACAGTTAGCGCAGGAAATGGATAAATGCCTAATAAAGCAGGAAAACTGTTTCTGCTGTGTCCTGAAGTAACTTTTGTAACTAGAAGAGTCTTCCTCCCATAATAGACGCGCAGGCTGATTCATCACTAACGCCAGGTAGCGACAGATGAGCGTCTGTAGCAGGTATTTTCAGAGCGCCCGCTAGTAGTCGCTGTGCTCGACTGTGGGTCGCTAGTTCTTAGCGACTCAGTCGCTGTGCTGCAATGATGAATACATTGTGACGAGTCGCTATTTGACCAGTATAGCGCTGTATGAGAGCACATGTCAGTGACTGGTCGGTGCGACCGTCTCACAACATATTCATAAAAAAAAAGCCTCACACAACTCTGGCGCTCAAAAATGCTTCTCTGAAGCCCAGAGCGCAGGAGGCGGTGTGATTAAAGTCTGTTTTTCAGCATCTATCCACTAGTGACAAAGCGAAAACATATGGAATTACATTGTAACAACATTGTAACATGAACACTTTAATGCCAGACCTGTAATGTCATTTCTGAAGAAATATATAAAACATGAAAAATATTAGAAAAAAGGGCTTTTTCTAGGCCAGAAGAGGTCACAACATTATTTGAGATTTTAAAAAAATAAATAAAAAAAATAACAAACACCCTGTTTAAAAAGAAATAAAGGAACATCCGATGAAATGTATGGGAGAGCGACAGGTAGCGAGAGGTAATACCTGGCGCTGTGCAAGGCTGAACACCGGCGCTGTTCGCAGAGGCTGGGCTAATGATGAATCGGACGCTACATGGCGCTATCCCAGTCGCTAAACAGATTCTGCTTGATAAATGTGTAATTGCGTGCCGTGTCCGGCGTTCACCTGTCGCTACCTCTCATTAACCAGCCGCTACCTGACGCTATCCCTTCATGAATAAGGCGCTATAAGTATCAATGCAGAGTGAGAGGCTGTGAAACCCTTTTTATAGATGTTGCTTATTTACACTTTGGCCCTTATTTATGAAGGAATAGCGACAGGTAGCGACTGGTGAGCGTCCGGTAATGACGGGCCCCGCCACGAGAACGCCGGCTCCCCACCACAATCACACATTTATCAAGCCGATCCTGCTTAGCGACTGAGATAGCGCCATATAGCGACTCATTCATCATTATTCCAGCCTCAGCCCACAGCGCCAGCGACCGACCTTGAACAGCGACAGGTATGACCTCTCGCTACCTGGCGCTCTCCAATGCATTTCAATGGAACAATCTTTAAATATTCATTAATATTAATTAAATATTCATTAATATTATTAAATATTAAATATTAATTGTTATTAATTTTTTTTTTTTAAATGTGAAAAATTCTGTGACCACTTCTGCCATCTTAAATAATTTTTTTAAGGTAAAAAAAATAAAAAAAAATTGTACAGAATTGATATTACAGGTCTGATATTAATGTATTCATATTACTAAATTATTTTAAAAACTTGTTTTTTTTGGTTTCCAAAAATATGGTTGTTTGGGGGTTAAAAAACGACTTTTAACCCATCGCCGCCAGCGCTCTGGGGTTTAAACATGCATTTTACAGCGCGAGAATTTTTTGAGCGTGATTTGTTAATGAATATGGTGGGTGCCGGTCGCTAGGACCAGTCGCTATCATGCGCTCCCATACAGCGCGGAACCTATCAAATAGCGACTCGTCACCTTGTATTCAACATTACGGCAAACCGACTGAACAACGGGCAAGCACAGCGACTACTAGCGGGCGCTCTGAAAATGCCGCTACAGTCGCTCAACTGTCGCTACCTGGCGCTGTTAATGAATCGGCCTCACCATTTGCATCGGTCACTTTGACAGGCAGTCAGAGAGATCAAACACCGGCGAAGCACTTTGCTTGGTTCCGTGCTTTTCACTGAGCAGATGTGTGGAATAAAGTTCAGCGCTGCTGACGCAGGAATGGTTCGAAACCAGAACAAAGTGAGTGTTTTTTTTTTAATCCACAATGGGGCTCAAGATGGGAGTTAGTTCTGGTCTGGCCTTTACAGCTGTATGTAGAAAGGCGGGCACCAGGCGAGCAGCTTGCAGGAGCCGCTATCTGCACTTGTCAGCGGCGCGGAGCCTGGGAGCGCTGAAAAGGAGCCGCATCCATTATAAAAACAAACAGCGTCTGAGCGGGCGCTGTCAGAAGGGGTTTCCAGGCGTCCTGCACCTGCAGCTAACACCCTTTTTAATGTTTGGGGGGGGCTGGGGGCCAATTTAAAAATAAAAAACACCAGGAATTGCATTGGGGACACATGGAAGACAGGACATATGTTTTGCAAGGTCCAAATCACAAGATTACAGCGCAAAACAAAATAATTATAACCATCCCAGCCCATTGAAATGTATTGGGGAAGGCCACACAGTGCAGGGTGAGCTCCTGGTCCTATCTGGCATTGTAGGGAACTGTACTATATGTTTTACCTTGTCTGTATTCTTAACTTGTAAAGCGCTACGGAAGTTGATGGCGCTATATAAATAAACAATAATAATAATAGGACCAGTAGGGATCTGATCCTATAGATTCCCGGGCCGATCAGATCCCTCCCCGCGGGGCATCCCGATTTCGGTGTGAAACCTCCCAGGACGGCCCATTCACCTTACCTTACCCCCGTTCCAACGGCACATGCGCGGGCCGCGGCCGCATCTCACGCTTCTCTCTAGCAGGGCGCCGTTTGTGAATGGCCGACGCGGGCGCGCTCGCTATTAGAGGGAAGCGCGAGATGCGGCCGCCAGCACGCTCAGAGCCGCTGTGGCTGTCCGTCCCTTGTACGTGCATACCACAGCGCGCTGATTGGACGAGGCCCGCGCATGCGCCGTAAGAGCGGGGTGAGGTGAGTTTTTTTTCTGCCATTCTGGGGGGTTTCACGCAGCGGGGCACCCCCGAAAGTGGACCAAACCACAGGATAGTGAAAATCCTGGGTGTTGGTCCACTTTAAATAAACCCGAGTCGACATACATATCTATTTACTAAATACGATATTACATGCAACACTTCACACATTGATCAGACTTAATAATGGGCAGCTGGCGCCACCTTGTGGTTTGTTGCACTATTGCAAAGCAGTTAGCTGCATATTTATTACTAATTAACTGAAAAACTGTTTTTGTGAGAAGAGCAACTTTTGCAAAGTTACAAATACAGTTGATAGACCTGAAAATCTCATAGAACCATATTTTATTTCTGACAGAACTTATAACACAGATCAGAAATTGACAAACATATTTTTTTTCTGTTTCATTTCGAGAAAAAAAGAAAATCACATCCTAATCTGGGTCAAATCATCCAGCATGTCGCCTGCCGATGCTGGGATGTTGCATGCTGGCCATCACCAGCCTGTGATCTGTTATAGAGGTGCCTTGGACCCCATCACCAGCCTGTGATCTGTTATAGAGGTGCCTTGGACGCCATCACCAGCCTGTGATCTGTTATAGGGGTGCCTTGGACCCCATCACCAGCCTGTGATCTGTTATAGAGGTGCCTTGGACCCCATCACCAGCCTGTGATCTGTTATAGAGGTGCCTTGGACGCCATCACCAGCCTGTGATCTGTTATAGGGGTGCCTTGGACCCCATCACCAGCCTGTGATCTGTTATAGGGGTGCCTTGGACGCCATCACCCGCCTGTGATCTGTTATAGGGGTGCCTTGGACCCCATCACCAGCCTGTGATCTGTTATAGGGGTGCCTTGGACCCCTCACCAGCCTGTGATCTGTTATAGGGGTGCCTTGGACCCCCTCACCAGCATGTGATCTGTTATAGGGGTGCCTTGGACCCCTCACCAACCTGTGATCTGTTATAGGGGTGCCTTGGACCCCCTCACCAACCTGTGATCTGTTATAGGGGTGCCTTGGACCCCATCACCAGCCTCTGATCTGTTATAGGGGTGCCTTGGACCCCTCACCAACCTGTGATCTGTTATAGGGGTGCCTTGGACCCCTCACCAACCTGTGATCTGTTATAGGGGTGCCTTGGACCCCTCACCAACCTGTGATCTGTTATAGGGGTGCCTTGGACCCCTCACCAACCTGTGATCTGTTATAGGGGTGCCTTGGACCCCTCACCAGCCTGTGATCTGTTATAGGGGTGCCTTGGACCCCCTCACCAGCATGTGATCTGTTATAGGGGTGCCTTGGACCCCTCACCAACCTGTGATCTGTTATAGGGGTGCCTTGGACCCCCTCACCAACCTGTGATCTGTTATAGGGGTGCCTTGGACCCCCTCACCAACCTGTGATCTGTTATAGGGGTGCCTTGGACCCCTCACCAGCCTGTGATCTGTTATAGGGGTGCCTTGGACCCCCTCACCAACCTGTGATCTGTTATAGGGGTGCCTTGGACCCCCTCACCAGCATGTGATCTGTTATAGGGGTGCCTTGAACCCCGTCACCAGCCTCTGATCTGTTATAGGGGTGCCTTGGACCCCATCACCAGCCTGTGATCTGTTATAGGGGTGCCTTGGACCCCCTCACCAGCCTGTGATCTGTTATAGGGGTGCCTTGGACCCCCTCACCAGCCTGTGATCTGTTATAGGGGTGCCTTGGACCCCTCACCAACCTGTGATCTGTTATAGGGGTGTCTTGGACCCCTCGCCAACCTGTGATCTGTTATAGGGGTGCCTTGGACCCCATCACCAGCCTGTGATCTGTTATAGAGGTGCCTTGGACCCCTCACCAACCTGTGATCTGTTATAGGGGTGCCTTGGACCCCTCACCAACCTGTGATCTGTTATAGGGGTGCCTTGGACCCCTCGCCAACCTGTGATCTGTTATAGGGGTGCCTTGGACCCCTCGCCAACCTGTGATCTGTTATAGGGGTGCCTTGGACCCCTCGCCAACCTGTGATCTGTTATAGAGGTGCCTTGGACCCCTCACCAACCTGTGATCTGTTATAGGGGTGCCTTGGACCCCTCACCAACCTGATCTGTTATAGGGGTGCCTTGGACCCCTCGCCAACCTGTGATCTGTTATAGGGGTGCCTTGGACCCCCTCACCAGCATGTGATCTGTTATAGGGGTGCCTTGGACCCCTCACCAACCTGTGATCTGTTATAGGGGTGCCTTGGACCCCCTCACCAGCCTGTGATCTGTTATAGGGGTGCCTTGGACCCCCTCACCACCCTGTGATCTGTTATAGGGGTGCCTTGGACCCCTCACCAACCTGTGATCTGTTATAGGGGTGCCTTGGACCCCTCACTAGCCTGTGATCTGTTATAGGGGTGCCTTGGACCCCTCACCAGCCTGTGATCTGTTATAGGGGTGCCTTGGACCCCTCACCACCCTGTAATCTGTTATAGGGGTGCCTTGGACCCCTCACCAGCCTGTGATCTGTTATAGGGTTGCCTTGGACCCCATCACCACCCTGTGATCTGTTATAGGGGTGCCTTGGACCCCATCACCAGCCTGTGATCTGTTATAGGGGTGCCTTGGACCCCCTCACCACCCTGTGATCTGTTATAGGGGTGCCTTGGACCCCTCACCAGCCTGTGATCTGTTATAGGGGTGCCTTGGACCCCCTCACCACCCTGTGATATGTTATAGGGGTGCCTTGGACCCCATCACCAGCCTCTGGTCTGTTATAGGGGTGCCTTGGACCCCGTCACCAGCATGTGATCTGTTATAGGGGTGCCTTGGACCCCATCACCAGCTTCTGATCTGTTATAGGGGTGCCTTGGACCCCATCACCAGCCTGTGATCTGTTATAGGGGTGCCTTGGACCCCCTCACCAGCCTGTGATCTGTTATAGGGGTGCCTTGGACCCCATCACTAGCCTGTGATCTGTTATAGGGGTGCCTTGAACCCCATCACCAGCCTGTGATCTGTTATAGGGGTGCCTTGGACCCCATCACTAGCCTGTGATCTGTTATAGGGGTGCCTTGGACCCCATCATCAGCCTGTGATCTGTTATAGGGGTGCCTTGGACCCCATCACCAGCCTCTGATCTGTTATAGGGGTGCCTTGGACCCCATCACCAGCCTCTGATCTGTTATAGGGGTGCCTTGGACCCCATCACCAGCCTGTGATCTGTTATAGGGGTGCCTTGGACCCCCCTCACCAGCCTCTGATCTGTTATAGGGGTGCCTTGGACCCCGTCACCAGCATGTGATCTGTTATAGGGGTGCCTTAAACCCCATCACCAGCATGCGATCTGTTATAGGGGTGCCTTGGACCCCATCACCAGCTTCTGATCTGTTATAGGGGTGCCTTGAACCCCATCACCAGCATGTGATCTGTTATAGGGGTGCCTTGGACCCCATCACCAGCCTGTGATCTGTTATAGGGGTGCCTTGGACCCCCCTCACCACCCTGTGATCTGTTATAGGGGTGCCTTGAACCCCATCACCAGCATGCGATCTGTTATAGGGGTGCCTTATACCCCCTCACCAGCCTGTGATCTGTTATAGGGGTGCCTTGGACCCCATCACCAGCCTCTGATCTGTTATAGGGGTGCCTTGGACCCCATCACCAGCCTCTGATCTGTTATTGGGGTGCCATGGACCCTATTGCCAGCCTGTGATCTGTTATAGGGGTACCTTGGACCCCATCATCAACCTGTGATCTGTTATAGGGGTGCCTTGGACCCCATCATCAACCTGTGATCTGTTATAGGGGTGCCTTGGACCCCTCACCAGCCTGTCATCTGTTATAGGGGTGCCTTGGACCCCATCACCATCCTGTGATCTGTTATAGGGGTGCCTTGGACCCCCTCACCAGCATGTGATCTGTTATAGGGGTGCCTTGGACCCTATCACCAGCATGTGATCTGTTATAGGGGTGCCTTGGACCCCATCACCAGCCTGTGATCTGTTATAGGGGTACCTTGGACCCCATCATCAACCTGTGATCTGTTATAGGGGTGCCTTGGACCCCATCATCAACCTGTGATCTGTTATAGGGGTGCCTTGGACCACTCACCAGCCTGTGATCTGTTATAGGGGTGCCTTGGACCCCTCACCAACCTGTGATCTGTTATAGGGGTGCCTTGGACCACTCACCAGCCTGTGATCTGTTATAGGGGTGCCTTGGACCCCTCACCAGCCTGTGATCTGTTATAGGGGTGCCTTGGACCCCATCACCAGCCTGTGATCTGTTATAGGGGTGCCTTGGACCCTATCACCAGCATGTGATCTGTTATAGGGGTGCCTTGGACCCCTCACCAACCTGTGATCTGTTATAGGGGTGCCTTGGACCACTCACCAGCCTGTGATCTGTTATAGGGGTGCCTTGGACCCCATCACCAGCTTCTGATCTGTTATAGGGGTGCCTTGGACCACTCACCAGCCTGTGATCTGTTATAGGGGTGCCTTGGACCCCTCACCAGCATGTGATCTGTTATAGGGGTGCCTTGGACCCCATCACCAGCCTGTGATCTGTTATAGGGGTGCCTTGGACCCCATCACCAGCCTGTGATCTGTTATAGGGGTGCCTTGAACCCCGTCACCAGCATGTGATCTGTTATAGGGGTGCCTTGAACCCCATCACCAGCATGTGATCTGTTATAGGGGTGCCTTGGACCCCATCACCAGCCTGTGATCTGTTATAGGGGTGCCTTGGACCCCGTCACCAGCCTGTGATCTGTTATAGGGGTGCCTTGGACCCCATCACCAGCCTGTGATCTGTTATAGGGGTGCCTTGGACCCCATCACCAGCCTGTGATCTGTTATAGGGGTGCCTTGAACCCCGTCACCAGCATGTGATCTGTTATAGGGGTGCCTTGGACCCCATCACCAGCCTCTGATCTGTTATAGGGGTGCCTTGGACCCCATCACCAGCTTCTGATCTGTTATAGGGGGTGCCTTGGACCCCCTCACCAGCCTGTGATCTGTTATAGGGGTGCCTTGAACCCCATCACCAGCCTGTGATCTGTTATAGGGGTGCCTTGGACCCCATCACCAGCCTCTGATCTGTAATAGGGGTGCCTTGGACCCCATCACCAGCTTCTGATCTGTTATAGGGGTGCCTTGAACCCCGTCACCAGCATGTGATCTGTTTTAGGGGTGCCTTGAACCCCATCACCAGCATGCGATCTGTTATAGGGGTGCCTTGGACCCCATCACCAGCATGTGATCTGTTATAGGGGTGCCTTGGACCCCTCACCAACCTGTGATCTGTTATAGGGGTGCCTTGGACCCCTCACCAGCCTGTGATCTGTTATAGGGGTGCCTTGGACCCCTCACCACCCTGTAATCTGTTATAGGGGTGCCTTGGACCCCCTCACCACCCTGTGATCTGTTATAGGGGTGCCTTGGACCCCTCACCAACCTGTGATCTGTTATAGGGGTGCCTTGGACCCCTCACCAGCCTGTGATCTGTTATAGGGGTGCCTTGGACCCCTCACCAGCCTGTGATCTGTTATAGGGGTGCCTTGGACCCCTCACCACCCTGTAATCTGTTACAGGGGTGCCTTGGACCCCTCACCAGCCTGTGATCTGTTATAGGGTTGCCTTGGACCCCCTCACCACCCTGTGATCTGTTATAGGGGTGCCTTGGACCCCTCACCAACCTGTGATCTGTTATAGGGGTGCCTTGGACCCCTCACCACCCTGTAATCTGTTATAGGGGTGCCTTGGACCCCTCACCAGCCTGTGATCTGTTATAGGGGTGCCTTGGACCCCTCACCACCCTGTGATCTGTTATAGGGGTGCCTTGGACCCCATCACCAGCTTCTGATCTGTTATAGGGGTGCCTTGGACCCCCTCAACACCCTGTGATCTGTTATAGGGGTGCCTTGGACCCCTCACCAGCCTGTGATCTGTTATAGGGGTGCCTTGAACCCCGTCACCAGCATGTGATCTGTTATAGGGGTGCCTTGGACCCCATCATCAGCCTCTGATCTGTTAGAGGGGTGCCTTGGACCCCATCACCAGCCTCTGATCTGTTATAGGGGTGCCTTGGACCCCCTCACCAGCCTGTGATCTGTTATAGGGGTGCCTTGAACCCCATCACCAGCCTGTGATCTGTTATAGGGGTGCCTTGGACCCCATCACTAGCCTGTGATCTGTTATAGGGGTGCCTTGGACCCCATCATCAGCCTGTGATCTGTTATAGGGGTGCCTTGGACCCCATCACCAGCCTCTGATCTGTTATAGGGGTGCCTTGGACCCCATCACCAGCCTCTGATCTGTTATAGGGGTGCCTTGGACCCCATCACCAGCCTATGATCTGTTATAGGGGTGCCTTGGACCCCCCTCACCAACCTGTGATCTGTTATAGGGGTGCCTTGGACCCCTCACCACCCTGTGATCTGTTATAGGGGTGCCTTGGACCCCGTCACCAGCATGTGATCTGTTATAGGGGTGCCTTGAACCCCCTCACCACCCTGTGATCTGTTATAGGGGTGCCTTGGACCCCATCACCAGCCTCTGGTCTGTTAGAGGGGTGCCTTATACCCCCTCACCAGCCTGTGATCTGTTATAGGGGTGCCTTGAACCCCATCACCAGCATGTGATCTGTTATAGGGGTGCCTTGGACCCCATCACCAGCCTGTGATCTGTTATAGGGGTGCCTTGGACCCCCCTCACCACCCTGTGATCTGTTATAGGGGTGCCTTGAACCCCATCACCAGCATGCGATCTGTTATAGGGGTGCCTTGGACCCCATCACCAGCTTCTGATCTGTTATAGGGGTGCCTTATACCCCCTCACCAGCCTGTGATCTGTTATAGGGGTGCCTTGAACCCCATCACCAGCATGTGATCTGTTATAGGGGTGCCTTATACCCCCTCACCAGCCTGTGATCTGTTATAGGGGTGCCTTGGACCCCATCACCAGCCTGTCATCTGTTATAGGGGTGCCTTGGACCCCTCACCAGCCTGTGATCTGTTATAGGGGTGCTTTGGACCCCATCACCAGCCTGTGATCTGTTATAGGGGTCCCTTGGACCCCATCACCAGCCTCTGATCTGTTATAGGGGTGCCTTGGACCCCATCACCAGCCTCTGATCTGTTATTGGGGTGCCATGGACCCTATTGCCAGCCTGTGATCTGTTATTGGGGTGCCATGGACCCTATTGCCAGCCTGTGATCTGTTATAGGGGTACCTTGGACCCCATCATCAACCTGTGATCTGTTATAGGGGTGCCTTGGACCCCATCATCAACCTGTGATCTGTTATAGGGGTGCCTTGGACCCCTCACCAGCCTGTCATCTGTTATAGGGGTGCCTTGGACCCCTCACCAGCCTGTGATGTGTTATAGGGGTGCCTTGGACCCCATCACCAGCCTGTGATCTGTTATAGGGGTGCTTTGGACCCCATCACCAGCCTGTGATCTGTTATAGGGGTGCCTTGGATCCCATCACCAGCCTGTGATCTGTTATAGGGGTGCCTTGGACCCCATCACCATCCTGTGACCTGTTATAGGGGTGCCTTGGACCCCCTCACCAGCATGTGATCTGTTATAGGGGTGCCTTGGACCGCTCACCAACCTGTGATCTGTTATAGGGGTGCCTTGGACCCCTCACCAACCTGTGATCTGTTATAGGGGTGCCTTGGACCCCTCACCACCCTGTGATCTGTTATAGGGGTGCCTTGGACCCCTCACCAGCCTGTGATCTGTTATAGGGGTGCCTTGGACCCCTCACCAGCCTGTGATCTGTTATAGGGGTGCCTTGGACCCCCTCACCACCCTGTGATCTGTTATAGGGGTGCCTTGGACCCCTCACCAGCCTGTGATCTGTTATAGGGGTGCCTTGGACCCCCTCACCACCCTGTGATCTGTTATAGGGGTGCCTTGAACCCTGTCACCAGCATGTGATCTGTTATAGGGGTGCCTTGAACCCCATCACCAGCATGCGATCTGTTATAGGGGTGCCTTGGACCCCATCACCAGCTTCTGATCTGTTATAGGGGTGCCTTGGACCCCCTCACCAGCCTGTGATCTGTTATAGGGGTGCCTTGAACCCCATCACCAGCATGTGATCTGTTATAGGGGTGCCTTGGACCCCATCACCAGCCTCTGATCTGTTATAGGGGTGCCATGGACCCTATTGCCAGCCTGTGATCTGTTATAGGGGTACCTTGGACCCCATCACCAGCCTGTGATCTGTTATAGGGGTGCCTTGGACCCCATCACCAGCCTGTGATCTGTTATAGGGGTGCCTTGGACCCCATCACCAGCCTCTGATCTGTTATAGGGGTGCCATGGACCCTATTGCCAGCCTGTGATCTGTTATAGGGGTACCTTGGACCCCATCATCAACCTGTGATCTGTTATAGGGGTGCCTTGGACCCCATTATCAACCTGTGATCTGTTATAGGGGTGCCTTGGACCCCATTATCAACCTGTGATCTGTTATAGGGGTGCCTTGGACCACTCACCAGCCTGTGATCTGTTATAGGGGTGCCTTGGACCCCTCACCAGCCTGTGATCTGTTATAGGGGTGCCTTGGACCCCTCACCAGCCTGTGATCTGTTATAGGGGTGCCTTGGACCCCATCACCAGCCTGTGATCTGTTATAGGGGTGCCTTGGACCCCATCACCAGCCTGTGATCTGTTATAGGGGTGCCTTGAACCCCGTCACCAGCATGTGATCTGTTATAGGGGTGCCTTGAACCCCATCACCAGCATGCGATCTGTTATAGGGGTGCCTTGGACCCCATCACCAGCCTGTGATCTGTTATAGGGGTGCCTTGGACCCCATCACCAGCTTCTCATCTGTTAGAGGGGTGCCTTGGACCCCCTCACCAGCCTGTGATCTGTTATAGGGGTGCCTTGAACCCCATCACCAGCATGTGATCTGTTATAGGGGTGCCTTGGACCCCCTCACCAGCCTGTGATCTGTTATAGGGGTGCCTTGAACCCCATCACCAGCCTGTGATCTGTTATAGGGGTGCCTTGGACCCCATCACCAGCCTCTGATCTGTTATAGGGGTGCCTTGGACCCCATCACCAGCTTCTGATCTGTTATAGGGGTGCCTTGGACCCCCTCACCAGCCTGTGATCTGTTATAGGGGTGCCTTGGACCCCATCACCAGCTTCTGATCTGTTATAGGGGTGCCTTGAACCCCGTCACCAGCATGTGATCTGTTTTAGGGGTGCCTTGAACCCCATCACCAGCATGCGATCTGTTATAGGGGTGCCTTGGACCCCATCACCAGCCTCTGATCTGTTATAGGGGTGCCTTGGACCCCTCACCAGCCTGTGATCTGTTATAGGGGTGCCTTTGACCCCATCACCAGCCTGTGATCTGTTATAGGGGTGCCTTGGACCCCATCACCAGCCTGTGATCTGTTATAGGGGTGCCTTGAACCCCGTCACCAGCATGTGATCTGTTATAGGGGTGCCTTGAACCCCATCACCAGCATGCGATCTGTTATAGGGGTGCCTTGAACCCCATCACCAGCATGTGATCTGTTATAGGGGTGCCTTGAACCCCATCACCAGCCTGTGATCTGTTATAGGGGTGCCTTGGACCCCATCACCAGCCTCTGATCTGTTATAGGGGTGCCTTGGACCCCATCACCAGCCTCTGATCTGTTATAGGGGTGCCTTGGACCCCATCACCAGCCTCTGATCTGTTATAGGGGTGCCATGGACCCTATTGCCAGCCTGTGATCTGTTATAGGGGTACCTTGGACCCCATCATCAACCTGTGATCTGTTATAGGGGTGCCTTGGACCCCTCACCAGCCTGTGATCTGTTATAGGGGTGCCATGGACCCCATCACCAGCCTCTGATCTGTTATAGGGGTGCCATGGACCCTATTGCCAGCCTGTGATCTGTTATAGGGGTACCTTGGACCCCATCATCAACCTGTGATCTGTTATAGGGGTGCCTTGGATCCCATCATCAACCTGTGATCTGTTATAGGGGTGCCTTGGACCCCTCACCAGCCTGTGATCTGTTATAGGGGTGCCTTGGACCCCATCACCAGCCTCTGATCTGTTATAGGGGTGCCTTGGACCCCATCACCAGCTTCTGATCTGTTATAGGGGTGCCTTGGACCCCCTCACCAGCCTGTGATCTGTTATAGGGGTGCCTTGAACCCCATCACCAGCATGTGATCTGTTATAGGGGTGCCTTGAACCCCATCACCAGCCTGTGATCTGTTATAGGGGTGCCTTGGACCCCATCACCAGCCTCTGATCTGTTATAGGGGTGCCTTGGACCCCATCACCAGCTTCTGATCTGTTATAGGGGTGCCATGGACCCTATTGCCAGCCTGTGATCTGTTATAGGGGTACCTTGGACCCCATCATCAACCTGTGATCTGTTATAGGGGTGCCTTGGACCCCTCACCAGCCTGTGATCTGTTATAGGGGTGCCTTGGACCCCTCACCAGCCTGTGATCTGTTATAGGGGGGCCTTGGACCCCATCACCAGCCTGTGATCTGTTATAGGGGGGCCTTGGACCCCATCACCAGCCTGTGATCTGTTATAGGGGGGCCTTGGACCCCATCACCAGCCTGTGATCTGTTATAGGGGTGCCTTGAACCCCATCACCAGCATGTGATCTGTTATAGGGGTGCCTTGAACCCCATCACCAGCCTGTGATCTGTTATAGGGGTGCCTTGGACCCCATCACCAGCTTCTGATCTGTTATAGGGGTGCCTTGGACCCCCTCACCAGCCTGTGATCTGTTATAGGGGTGCCTTGAACCCCATCACCAGCCTGTGATCTGTTATAGGGGTGCCTTGGACCCCATCACCAGCCTCTGATCTGTTATAGGGGTGCCTTGGACCCCATCACCAGCTTCTGATCTGTTATAGGGGTGCCTTGAACCCCATCACCAGCATGTGATCTGTTATAGGGGTGCCTTGAACCCCATCACCAGCCTGTGATCTGTTATAGGGGTGCCTTGGACCCCATCACCAGCTTCTGATCTGTTATAGGGGTGCCTTGGACCCCCTCACCAGCCTGTGATCTGTTATAGGGGTGCCTTGAACCCCATCACCAGCCTCTGATCTGTTATAGGGGTGCCTTGGACCCCATCACCAGCTTCTGATCTGTTATAGGGGTGCCTTGAACCCCATCACCAGCATGTGATCTGTTATAGGGGTGCCTTGAACCCCATCACCAGCCTGTGATCTGTTATAGGGGTGCCTTGGACCCCATCACCAGCCTCTGATCTGTTATAGGGGTGCCTTGGACCCCATCACCAGCTTCTGATCTGTTATAGGGGTGCCTTGAACCCCATCACCAGCATGTGATCTGTTATAGGGGTGCCTTGGACCCCATCACCAGCCTCTGATCTGTTATAGGGGTGCCTTGGACCCCTTCACCAGCTTCTGATCTGTTATAGGGGTGCCTTGGACCCCCTCACCAGCCTGTGATCTGTTATAGGGGTGCCTTGGACCCCATCACCAGCTTCTGATCTGTTATAGGGGTGCCTTGAACCCCGTCACCAGCATGTGATCTGTTTTAGGGGTGCCTTGAACCCCATCACCAGCATGCGATCTGTTATAGGGGTGCCTTGGACCCCTCACCAGCCTGTGATCTGTTATAGGGGTGCCTTTGACCCCATCACCAGCCTGTGATCTGTTATAGGGGTGCCTTGGACCCCATCACCAGCCTGTGATCTGTTATAGGGGTGCCTTGAACCCCGTCACCAGCATGTGATCTGTTATAGGGGTGCCTTGAACCCCATCACCAGCATGCGATCTGTTATAGGGGTGCCTTGGACCCCATCACCAGCCTCTGATCTGTTATAGGGGTGCCTTGGACCCCATCACCAGCTTCTGATCTGTTAGAGGGGTGCCTTGGACCCCCTCACCAGCCTGTGATCTGTTATAGGGGTGCCTTGAACCCCATCACCAGCCTGTGATCTGTTATAGGGGTGCCTTGGACCCCATCACCAGCCTCTGATCTGTTATAGGGGTGCCTTGGACCCCATCACCAGCCTCTGATCTGTTATAGGGGTGCCTTGGACCCCATCACCAGCCTCTGATCTGTTATAGGGGTGCCATGGACCCTATTGCCAGCCTGTGATCTGTTATAGGGGTACCTTGGACCCCATCATCAACCTGTGATCTGTTATAGGGGTGCCTTGGACCCCTCACCAGCCTGTGATCTGTTATAGGGGTGCCTTGGACCCCATCACCAGCCTGTGATCTGTTATAGGGGTGCCATGGACCCCATCACCAGCCTCTGATCTGTTATAGGGGTGCCATGGACCCTATTGCCAGCCTGTGATCTGTTATAGGGGTACCTTGGACCCCATCATCAACCTGTGATCTGTTATAGGGGTGCCTTGGATCCCATCATCAACCTGTGATCTGTTATAGGGGTGCCTTGGACCCCTCACCAGCCTGTGATCTGTTATAGGGGGGCCTTGGACCCCTCACCAGCCTGTGATCTGTTATAGGGGGGCCTTGGACCCCATCACCAGCCTGTGATCTGTTATAGGGGTGCCTTGAACCCCATAACCAGCCTGTGATCTGTTATAGGGGTGCCTTGGACCCCATCACCAGCCTGTGATCTGTTAGAGGGGTGCCTTGGACCCCATCACCAGCCTGTGATCTGTTATAGGGGTGCCTTGGACCCTATCACCTGCCTGTGATCTGTTATAGGGGTGCCTTGGACCCTATCACCAGCCTGTGATCTGTTATAGGGGTGCCTTGGACCCCATCACCAGCCTCTGATCTGTTATAGGGGTGCCTTGGACCCCATCACCAGCCTCTGATCTGTTATAGGGGTGCCTTGGACCCCATCACCAGTCTCTGATCTGTTATAGGGGTGCCTTGGACCCCCTCACCAGCCTCTGATCTGTTATAGGGGTGCCATGGACCCCATCACCAGCCTCTGATCTGTTATAGGGGTGCCATGGACCCTATTGCCAGCCTGTGATCTGTTATAGGGGTGCCTTGGACCCCATCATCAACCTGTGATCTCTTATAGGGGTGCCTTGGACCCCATCATCAACCTGTAAACTGTTATAGGGGTGCCTTGGACCCCTCACCAACCTGTTATCTGTTATAGGGGTGCCTTGAACCCCATCACCAGCCTGTGATCTGTTATAGGGGTGCCTTGGACCCCATCACCAGCCTCTGATCTGTTATAGGGGAGCCTTGGTCCCCATCACCAGCTTCTGATCTGTTATAGGGGTGCCTTGGACCCCTCACCAGCCTGTGATCTGTTATAGGGGTGCCTTGGACCCCATCATCAACCTGTGATCTGTTATAGGGGTGCCATGGACCCCATCACCAGCCTCTGATCTGTTATAGGGGTGCCATGGACCCTATTGCCAGCCTGTGATCTGTTATAGGGGTACCTTGGACCCCATCATCAACCTTTGATCTGTTATAGGGGTGCCTTGGACCCATCATCAACCTGTGATCTGTTATAGGGGTGCCTTGGACCCCTCACCAGCCTGTGATCTGTTATAGGGGTGCCTTGGACCCCATCACCAGCCTGTGATCTGTTATAGGGGTGCCTTGGACCCATCATCAACCTGTGATCTGTTATAGGGGTGCCTTGGACCCCTCACCAGCCTGTGATCTGTTATAGGGGTGCCTTGGACCCCATCACCAGCCTGTGATCTGTTATAGGGGTGCCTTGGACCCCATCACCAGCCTGTGATCTGTTATAGGGGTGCCTTGAACCCCGTCACCAGCATGTGATCTGTTATAGGGGAGCCTTGAACCCCGTCACCAGCCTGTGATCTGTTATAGGGGTGCCTTGGACCCCATCACCAGCCTGTGATCTGTTATAGGGGTGCCTTGAACCCCATCACCAGCATGCGATCTGTTATAGGGGTGCCTTGGACCCCATCACCAGCCAGTGATCTGTTACAGGGGTGCCTTGGACCCCATCACCAGCTTCTGATCTGTTATAGGGGTGCCTTGGACCCTATCACCAGCCTGTGATCTGTTATAGGGGTGCCTTGGACCCTATCACCAGCCTGTGATCTGTTATAGGGGTGCCTTGGACCCTATCACCAGCCTGTGATCTGTTATAGGGGTGCCTTGGACCCCATCACCAGCCTCTGATCTGTTATAGGGGTGCCTTGGACCCCATCACCAGCCTCTGATCTGTTATAGGGGGGGCCTTGGACCCCATCACCAGCCTCTGATCTGTTATAGGGGTGCCTTGGACCCCCTCACCAGCCTCTGATCTATTATAGGGGTGCCATGGACCCCATCACCAGCCTCTGATCTGTTATAGGGGTGCCATGGACCCTATTGCCAGCCTGTGATCTGTTATAGGGGTGCCTTGGACCCCATCATCAACCTGTGATCTCTTATAGGGGTGCCTTGGACCCCATCATCAACCTGTAAACTGTTATAGGGGTGCCTTGGACCCCTCACCAACCTGTGATCTGTTATAGGGGTGCCTTGAACCCCATCACCAGCCTGTGATCTGTTATAGGGGTGCCTTGGACCCCATCACCAGCCTCTGATCTGTTATAGGGGTGCCTTGGACCCCATCACCAGCTTCTGATCTGTTATAGGGGTGCTTTGGACCCCTCACCAGCCTGTGATCTGTTGTAGGGGTGCCTTGGACCCCTCACCAGCCTGTGATCTGTTATAGGGGTGCCTTGGACCCCATCACCAGCCTCTGATCTGTTATAGGGGTGCCTTGGACCCCATCACCAGCTTCTGATCTGTTATAGGGGTGCCTTGGACCCCCTCACCAGCCTGTGATCTGTTATAGGGGTGCCTTGAACCCCATCACCAGCCTGTGATCTGTTATAGGGGTGCCTTGGACCCCATCACCAGCCTGTGATCTGTTATAGGGGTGCCTTGAACCCCGTCACCAGCATGTGATCTGTTATAGTGGTGCCTTGAACCCCATCACCAGCATGCGATCTGTTATAGGGGTGCCTTGGACCCCATCACCAGCCTCTGATCTGTTATAGGGGTGCCTTGGACCCCTCACCAGCCTGTGATCTGTTATAGGGGTGCCTTTGACCCCATCACCAGCCTGTGATCTGTTATAGGGGTGCCTTGGACCCCATCACCAGCCTGTGATCTGTTATAGGGGTGCCTTGAACCCCCTCATCAGCCTGTGATCTGTTATAGGGGTGCCTTGGACCCCATCACCACCCTGTGATCTGTTATAGGGGTGCCTTGAACCCCATCACCAGCCTGTGATCTGTTATAGGGGTGCCTTGGACCCCATCACCAGCCTGTGATCTGTTATAGGGGTGCCTTGGACCCCATCACCAGCCTCTGATCTGTTATAGGGGTGCCATGGACCCTATTGCCAGCCTGTGATCTGTTATAGGGGTACCTTGGACCCCATCATCAACCTGTGATCTGTTATAGGGGTGCCTTGGACCCCATCATCAACCTGTGATCTGTTATAGGGGTGCCTTGGACCCCTCACCAACCTGTGATCTGTTATAGGGGTGCCTTGGACCCCGTCACCAGCCTGTGATCTTTTATAGGGGTGCCTTGGAACCCATCACCAGCCTGTGATCTGTTATAGGGGTGCCTTGGACCCCTCACCAACCTGTGATCTGTTATAGGGGTGCCTTGGACCCCTCACCAGCCTGTGATCTGTTATAGGGGTGCCTTGGACCCCTCACCAGCCTGTGATCTGCTATAGGGGTGCCTTGGACCCCCTCACCACCCTGTGATCTGTTATAGGGGTGCCTTGGACCCCATCACCAGCATGTGATCTGTTATAGGGGTGCCTTGAACCCCGTCACCAGCATGTGATCTGTTATAGGGGTGCCTTGAACCCCGTCACCAGCCTGTGATCTGTTATAGGGGTGCCTTGGACCCCATCACCAGCCTGTGATCTGTTATAGGGGTGCCTTGAACCCCATCACCAGCATGCGATCTGTTATAGGGGTGCCTTGGACCCCATCACCAGCCTGTGATCTGTTATAGGGGTGCCTTGGACCCCATCACCAGCTTCTGATCTGTTATAGGGGTGCCTTGGACCCTATCACCAGCCTGTGATCTGTTATAGGGGTGCCTTGGACCCTATCACCAGCCTGTGATCTGTTATAGGGGTGCCTTGGACCCTATCACCAGCCTGTGATCTGTTATAGGGGTGCCTTGGACCCCATCACCAGCCTCTGATCTGTTATAGGGGTGCCATGGACCCCATCACCAGCCTCTGATCTGTTATAGGGGTGCCATGGACCCTATTGCCAGCCTGTGATCTGTTATAGGGGTGCCTTGGACCCCATCATCAACCTGTAAACTGTTATAGGGGTGCCTTGGACCCCTCACCAACCTGTGATCTGTTATAGGGGTGCCTTGGACCCCTCACCAGCCTCTGATCTGTTATAGGGGTGCCTTGGACCCCTCAACAGCCTCTGATCTGTTATAGGGGTGCCTTGGACCCCATCACCAGCATGTGATCTGTTATAGGGGCGCCTTGAACTCCATCACCAGCCTGTGATCTGTTATAGGGGTGCCTTGGACCCCATCACCAGCCTCTGATCTGTTATAGGGGTGCCATGGACCCTATTGCCAGCCTGTGATCTGTTATAGGGGTGCCTTGGACCCCATCATCAACCTGTAAACTGTTATAGGGGTGCCTTGGACCCCTCACCAACCTGTGATCTGTTATAGGGGTGCCTTGGACCCCTCACCAGCCTCTGATCTGTTATAGGGGTGCCTTGGACCCCTCAACAGCCTCTGATCTGTTATAGGGGTGCCTTGGACCCCATCACCAGCCTCTGATCTGTTATAGGGGTTCCTTGGACCCCCTCACCACCCTGTGATCTGTTATAGGGGTGCCTTGGACCCCATCACCAGCCTCTGATCTGTTATAGGGGTTCCTTGGGCCCCATCACCAGCATGTGATCTGTTATAGGGGTTCCTTGGACCCCATCACCAGCCTCTGATCTGTTATAGGGGTGCCTTGAACCCCATCACCAGCATGTGATCTGTTATAGGGGTGCCTTGGACCCCATCACCAGCCTGTGATCTGTTATAGGGGTGCCTTGGACCCCATCACCAGCCTCTGATCTGTTATAGGGGTGCCTTGGACCCCATCACCAGCCTGTGATCTGTTATAGGGGTGCCTTGGACCCCATCACCAGCCTGTGATCTGTTATAGGGGTGCCTTGGACCCCATCACCAGCCTCTGATCTGTTATAGGGGTGGCTTGGACCCCATCACCAGCCTGTGATCTGTTATAGGGATGCCTTGGACCCCATCACCAGCCTGTGATCTGTTATAGGGGTGCCTTGGAACCCATCACCAGCCTGTGATCTGTTATAGGGGTGCCTTGGACCCCATCACCAGCCTGTGATCTGTTATAGGGGTGCCATGGACCCTATTGCCAGCCTGTGATCTGTTATAGGGGTACCTTGGACCCCATCATCAACCTGTGATCTGTTATAGGGGTACCTTGGACCCCATCATCAACCTGTGATCTGTTATAGGGGTGCCTTGGACCCCTCACCAACCTGTGATCTGTTATAGGGGTGCCTTGGACCCCTCACCAGCCTGTGATCTGTTATAGGGGTGCCTTGGACCCCTCACCAGCCTGTGATCTGTTATAGGGGTGCCTTGGACCCCGTCACCAGCCTGTGATCTTTTATAGGGGTGCCTTGGACCCCATCACCACCCTGTGATCTGTTATAGGGGTGCCTTGGACCCCTCACCAACCTGTGATCTGTTATAGGGGTGCCTTGGACCCCTCACCAGCCTGTGATCTGTTATAGGGGTGCCTTGGACCCCTAACCAGCCTGTGATCTGTTATAGGGGTGCCTTGGACCCCCTCACCAACCTGTGATCTGTTATAGGGGTGCCTTGGACCCCTCACCAGCCTGTGATCTGTTATAGGGGTGCCTTGGACCCCGTCACCAGCATGTGATCTGTTATAGGGGTGCCTTGAACCCCGTCACCAGCCTGTGATCTGTTATAGGGGTGCCTTGGACCCCATCACCAGCCTGTGATCTGTTATAGGGGTGCCTTGAACCCCATCACCAGCATGCGATCTGTTATAGGGGTGCCTTGGACCCCATCACCAGCCTCTGATCTGTTATAGGGGTGCCTTGGACCCTATCACCAGCCTGTGATCTGTTATAGGGGTGCCTTGGACCCTATCACCAGCCTGTGATCTGTTATAGGGGTGCCTTGGACCCTATCACCAGCCTGTGATCTGTTATAGGGGTGCCTTGGACCCTATCACCAGCCTGTGATCTGTTATAGGGGTGCCTTGGACCCTATCACCAGCCTCTGATCTGTTATAGGGGTGCCATGGACCCCATCACCAGCCTCTGATCTGTTATAGGGGTGCCATGGACCCTATTGCCAGCCTGTGATCTGTTATAGGGGTGCCTTGGACCCCATCATCAACCTGTGATCTGTTATAGGGGTGCCTTGGACCCCATCATCAACCTGTAAACTGTTATAGGGGTGCCTTGGACCCCTCACCAACCTGTGATCTGTTATAGGGGTGCCTTGGACCCCTCACCAGCCTCTGATCTGTTATAGGGGTGCCTTGGACCCCTCACCAGCCTCTGATCTGTTATAGGGGTGCCTTGGACCCCATCACCAGCCTCTGATCTGTTATAGGGGTGCCTTGGACCCCATCACCAGCATGTGATCTGTTATAGGGGCGCCTTGAACTCCATCACCAGCCTGTGATCTGTTATAGGGGTGCCTTGGACCCCATCACCAGCCTCTGATCTGTTATAGGGGTTCCTTGGACCCCCTCACCACCCTGTGATCTGTTATAGGGGTGCCTTGGACCCCATCACCAGCCTCTGATCTGTTATAGGGGTTCCTTGGGCCCCATCACCAGCATGTGATCTGTTATAGGGGTTCCTTGGACCCCATCACCAGCCTCTGATCTGTTATAGGGGTGCCTTGAACCCCGTCACCAGCATGTGATCTGTTATAGGGGTGCCTTGAACCCCATCACCAGCATGCGATCTGTTATAGGGGTGCCTTGGACCCCATCACCAGCCTCTGATCTGTTAGAGGGGTGCCTTGGACCCCATCACCAGCTTCTGATCTGTTTTAGGGGTGCCTTGGACCCCCTCACCAGCCTGTGATCTGTTATAGGGGTGCCTTGAACCCCATCACCAGCATGTGATCTGTTATAGGGGTGCCTTGGACCCCATCACCAGCCTGTGATCTGTTATAGGGGTGCCTTGGACCCCATCACCAGCCTCTGATCTGTTATAGGGGTGCCTTGGACCCCATCACCAGCCTGTGATCTGTTATAGGGGTGCCTTGGACCCCATCACCAGCCTCTGATCTGTTATAGGGGTGGCTTGGACCCCATCACCAGCCTCTGATCTGTTATAGGGGTGGCTTGGACCCCATCACCAGCCTGTGATCTGTTATAGGGGTGCCTTGGAACCCATCACCAGCCTCTGATCTGTTATAGGGGTGCCTTGGACCCCATCACCAGCCTCTGATCTGTTATAGGGGTGCCATGGACCCTATTGCCAGCCTGTGATCTGTTATAGGGGTACCTTGGACCCCATCATCAACCTGTGATCTGTTATAGGGGTACCTTGGACCCCATCATCAACCTGTGATCTGTTATAGGGGTGCCTTGGACCCCTCACCAACCTGTGATCTGTTATAGGGGTGCCTTGGACCCCTCACCAACCTGTGATCTGTTATAGGGGTGCCTTGGACCCCTCACCAACCTGTGATCTGTTATAGGGGTGCCTTGGACCACTCACCAGCCTGTGATCTGTTATAGGGGTGCCTTGGACCCCTCACCAACCTGTGATCTGTTATAGGGGTGCCTTGGACCCCTCACCAACCTGTGATCTGTTATAGGGGTGCCTTGGACCACTCACCAGCATGTGATCTGTTATAGGGGTGCCTTGGACCACTCACCAGCCTGTGATCTGTTATAGGGGTGCCTTGGACCCCTCACCAACCTGTGATCTGTTATAGGGGTGCCTTGGACCCCTCACCAACCTGTGATCTGTTATAGGGGTGCCTTGGACCCCTCACCAGCCTGTGATCTGTTATAGGGGTGCCTTGGACCCCTCACCAGCCTGTGATCTGTTATAGGGGCGCCTTGGACCCCATCACCAGCCTGTGATCTGTTATAGGGGTGCCTTGGTCCCCATCACCAGCCTGTGATCTGTTATTGGGGTGCCTTGAACCCCGTCACCAGCATGTGATCTGTTATAGGGGTGCCTTGAACCCCATCACCAGCATGCGATCTGTTATAGGGGTGCCTTGGACCCCATCACCAGCCTGTGATCTGTTATAGAGGTGCCTTGAACCCCATCACCAGCATGTGATCTGTTATAGGGGTGCCTTGAACCCCATCACCAGCCTGTGATCTGTTATAGGGGTGCCTTGGACCCCATCACCAGCCTCTGATCTGTTATAGGGGTGCCTTGGACCCCATCACCAGCTTCTGATCTGTTATAGGGGTGCCTTGGACCCCCTCACCAGCCTGTGATCTGTTATAGGGGTGCCTTGAACCCCATCACCAGCATGTGATCTGTTATAGGGGTGCCTTGAACCCCATCACCAGCCTGTGATCTGTTATAGGGGTGCCTTGGACCCCATCGCCAGCCTCTGATCTGTTATAGGGGTGCCTTGGACCCCATCACCAGCTTCTGATCTGTTATAGGGGTGCCTTGGACCCCATCACCAGCTTCTGATCTGTTATAGGGGTGCCTTGAACCCCATCACCAGCCTGTGATCTGTTATAGGGGTGCCTTGGACCCCTCACCAGCCTGTGATCTGTTATAGGGGTGCCTTGAACCCCGTCACCAGCATGTGATCTGTTATAGGGGTGCCTTGAACCCCATCACCAGCATGCGATCTGTTATAGGGGTGCCTTGGACCCCATCACCAGCCTCTGATCTGTTATAGGGGTGCCTTGGACCCCTCACCAGCCTGTGATCTGTTATAGGGGTGCCTTTGACCCCATCACCAGCCTGTGATCTGTTATAGGGGTGCCTTGGACCCCATCACCAGCCTGTGATCTGTTATAGGGGTGCCTTGAACCCCGTCACCAGCATGTGATCTGTTATAGGGGTGCCTTGAACCCCATCACCAGCATGTGATCTGTTATAGGGGTCCTTTGGACCCCATCACCAGCCTCTGATCTGTTATAGGGGTGCCTTGGACCCCATCACCAGCTTCTGATCTGTTAGAGGGGTGCCTTGGACCCCATCACCAGCCTGTGATCTGTTATAGGGGTGCCTTGGACCCCATCACCAGCCTCTGATCTGTTATAGGGGTGCCTTGGACCCCATCACCAGCTTCTGATCTGTTATAGGGGTGCCTTGAACCCCATCACCAGCATGTGATCTGTTATAGGGGTGCCTTGGACCCCATCACCAGCCTGTGATCTGTTATAGGGGTGCCTTGGACCCCATCACCAGCCTCTGATCTGTTATAGGGGTGCCATGGACCCCATCACCAGCCTCTGATCTGTTATAGGGGTGCCATGGACCCTATTGCCAGCCTGTGATCTGTTATAGGGGTACCTTGGACCCCATCATCAACCTGTGATCTGTTATAGGGGTGCCTTGGACCCCATCATCAACCTGTGATCTGTTATAGGGGTGCCTTGGACCCCTCACCAACCTGTGATCTGTTATAGGGGTGCCTTGGACCCCTCACCAGCCTGTGATCTGTTATAGGGATGCCTTGGACCCCTCACCAGCCTGTGATCTGTTATAGGGGTGCCTTGGACCCCTCACCAGCGTGTGATCTGTTATAGGGGTGCCTTGGACCCCATCACCAGCCTGTGATCTGTTATAGGGGTGCCTTGGACCCCATCACCAGCCTGTGATCTGTTATAGGGGTGCCTTGGACCCCTCACCAACCTGTGATCTGTTATAGGGGTGCCTTGGACCCCCTCACCACCCTGTGATCTGTTATAGGGGTGCCTTGGACCCCTCACCAACCTGTGATCTGTTATAGGGGTGCCTTGGACCCCCTCACCACCCTGTGATCTGTTATAGGGGTGCCTTGGACCCCATCACCAGCCTGTGATCTGTTATAGGGGTGCCTTGAACCCCGTCACCAGCATGTGATCTGTTATAGGGGTACCTTGAACCCCGTCACCAGCCTGTGATCTGTTATAGGGGTGCCTTGGACCCCATCACCAGCCTGTGATCTGTTATAGGGGTGCCTTGAACCCCATCACTAGCATGCGATCTGTTATAGGGGTGCCTTGGACCCCATCACCAGCCTGTGATCTGTTAGAGGGGTGCCTTGGACCCTATCACCAGCCTGTGTTCTGGTATAGGGGTGCCTTGGACCCTATCACCAGCCTGTGATCTGTCATAGGGGTGCCTTGGACCCCATCACCAGCCTCTGATCTGTTATAGGGGTGCCTTGGACCCCATCACCAGCCTCTGATCTGTTATAGGGGTGCCATGGACCCCATCACCAGCCTCTGATCTGTTATAGGGGTGCCATGGACCCTATTGCCAGCCTGTGATCTGTTATAGGGGTTCCTTGGACCCCATCATCAACCTGTGATCTGTTATAGGGGTGCCTTGGACCCCATCATCAACCTGTAAACTGTTATAGGGGTGCCTTGGACCTCTCACCAACCTGTGATCTGTTATAGGGGTGCCTTGGACCCCTCACCAGCCTCTGATCTGTTATAGGGGTGCCTTGGACCCCTCACCAGCCTCTGATCTGTTATAGGGGTGCCTTGGACCCCGTCACCAGCCTGTGATCTTTTATAGGGGTGCCTTGAACCCCGTCACCAGCATGTGATCTGTTATAGGGGCGCCTTGAACTCCATCACCAGCCTGTGATCTGTTATAGGGGTGCCTTGGACCCCATCACCAGCCTCTGATCTGTTATAGGGGTGCCTTGGACCCCATCACCAGCATGTGATCTGTTTTAGGGGTGCCTTGAACCCCATCACCAGCATGTGATCTGTTATAGGGGTGCCTTGGACCCCATCACCAGCATGTGATCTGTTATAGGGGTGCCTTGGACCCCATCACCAGCCTCTGATCTGTTATAGGGGTTCCTTGGACCCCCTCACCACCCTGTGATCTGTTATAGGGGTGCCTTGGACCCCATCACCAGCCTCTGATCTGTTATAGGGGTTCCTTGGGCCCCATCACCAGCATGTGATCTGTTATAGGGGTTCCTTGGACCCCATCACCAGCCTCTGATCTGTTATAGGGGTGCCTTGGACCCCATCACCAGCTTCTGATCTGTTATAGGGGTGCCTTGGACCCCCTCACCAGCCTGTGATCTGTTATAGGGGTGCCTTGAACCCCATCATCAGCATGTGATCTGTTATAGGGGCGCCTTGAACTCCATCACCAGCCTGTGATCTGTTATAGGGGTGCCTTGGACCCCATCACCAGCCTCTGATCTGTTATAGGGGTGCCTTGGACCCCATCACCAGCATGTGATCTGTTTTAGGGGTGCCTTGAACCCCATCACCAGCATGTGATCTGTTATAGGGGTGCCTTGGACCCCATCACCAGCATGTGATCTGTTTTAGGGGTGCCTTGAACCCCATCACCAGCATGTGATCTGTTATAGGGGTGCCTTGGACCCCATCACCAGCCTCTGATCTGTTATAGGGGTTCCTTGGACCCCCTCACCACCCTGTGATCTGTTATAGGGGTGCCTTGGACCCCATCACCAGCCTCTGATCTGTTATAGGGGTGCCTTGGACCCCATCACCAGCCTGTGATCTGTTATAGTGGTGCCTTGGACTCCCTCACCAGCCTGTGATCTGTTATAGGGGTGCCTTGTACCCCATCACCAGCCTCTGATCTGTTATAGGGGTGCCTTGTACCCCATCACCAGCCTCTGATCTGTTATAGGGGTGCCTTGGACCCCATAACCAGCCTCTGATCTGTTATAGGGGTGCCTTGAACCCCCTCACCAGCCTCTGATCTGTTATAGGGGTGCCTTGGACCCCATCACCAGCCTCTGATCTGTTATTGGGGTGCCATTGACCCTATTGCCAGCTTGTGATCTGTTATAGGGGTACCTTGAATCCCATCACCAGCCTCTGATCTGTTATAGGGGTGCCTTGGACCCCATCACCAGCCTGTGATCTGTTATAGGGGTGCCTTGGACCCCATCACCAGCCTCTGATCTTTTATAGGGTTGCCTTGGACCCCATCACCAGCCTCTGATCTGTTATAGGGGTGCCTTGGACCCCCTCACCAGCCTGTGATCTGTTATAGGGGTGCCTTGGACCCCATCACCAGCCTGTGATCTGTTATAGAGGTGCCTTGGACCCCTCACCAGCATGTGATCTGTTATAGGGGTGCCTTGGACCCCATCACCAGCCTGTGATCTGTTATAGGGGTGCCTTGGACTCCATCACCAGCCTGTGATCTTTTATAGGGGTTCCTTGGACCCCCTCACCAGCCTGTGCTCTGTTATAGGGGTGCCTCGGACCCCTTAACAGTTCCTAAACAGTTAAAAAAATGCTGTGACTAATGACACCACTGGAGGGGAGGTACGTTGATTTCAAAGTCACAAGGGGGGATTCCACAGAGGCTCCTCCTCTTTGGTATAAAAGCCTCCCTGCCCAGGCAGCCTGGCATTAGCTTGGTGGAACGCCAAGGAAGGGGAAGGGGGGGCTCGAGTCCCACCACACTATAGATGCCAGCCCAACCAGGAAGAAGCCCCAGACCTGACGAACCTGCAGAGAGGATGCCACCCGCTGGGGGGACAGGTGAAGTAAAAAGCAGCAATGGTGGGTTTGTTTTTTCCTATACCATTTCACATGTGGTGGGGTAGCAGGAGCTATTGTATCCGCCATTCAGGGAGTTTCCGGACAGAAGGCTTCCGAACCGGATTGTACCAGCTGCGGCTCATCACTGTTCATAACGCACCCAATGTTCTCTATTGGTGACCCTTGGATTGCCTTTCTGTCCCTGCCTGGACCCTTGCCTGTTTGCTGCCAGTCTAATGACTTGGATTATTCTTGATAGCTACCTGCCCACAACCATTCTGCTTTGGTTTACAGAATACTCTTGCTTGCTGCTGGCTCCTGACCTTTTGGCCTTGAACTCAGACCATTCCACCTTCTGCACCCTTGAAACTCGTCTGTATCTAAACTGACTATTTTTGGGGTCCTTAAAGTGGGTGATGGACATGGTAGGAGAGTGGTTTAGCGTGGGGCTTAATTATGGGTCACATGCTGTTTGGCCCATAAAGGATGTTGGTGATGGAGCCAATGCTCAGAAGTCCATGCGTTCCACTGCCACCATTCAACCAAGAAGTCAGAGCAGTTGTAAAGCCCCCAGACATCCAGCATTGTGCATGTGGTGGGACAGGCTTCTCCGTGTCAGCAAAGTGGGACATTTAGGCGTTTCTAGAGTTTTCAGAGGAACAGTGGGCCTCAATGTGGGAATGTGCCCTCTGATGTAATTAAACCCGACACCCCTGGATTTTTTTCCTACCAGGAGAGGAAAACCACAACCTTTAATATTACACAATTTCGCGATAGTGGATATGTTTCCCACACCCTGTACATACAGATTGCTCACATTAAAAATCATCCTACCTGCATCTACTGCATTTTCTGAGACTTTCTCCTAGACTCCTGAACATACTTTCAGCCCAGAGCGGGTAAAGAATAAAAAATAAGTTACTTAAATGTAAAATATATTAATTTTATATGCTGGGAAATAGTGTTTCAATCATTTGGGCTTTTCATTAAATGATGCTGAAGGTCCGGTTTAGGCCCGTTAGAAAAATGCCAGAAATGGTTCAGCATGTTGTTTCCCTTAGAGGACTAGCTTTGTCTAATAACTGTATACTGCATATTTCTATTCATTAACTGGACCAATTCTAATGTACTGTTATTTGAACAAAACTTCAGGGCCGCCCAAGGTTTTGGTCCACTTTAAGGCCTGAAAATATAACTTCTGATCAGAAAAAAAGATCCACTGTTATGAAGCTTAAAATTTACAGAGGTTTTACCTAAAATAAAAATCAAGTTGTCACATTAATCTAGTTTAAGTTTTTGGCCCCACCCAGCTAATGCCAGGCCGTCTGGGCCAGGAGACGTATCCCACAGATGAGGAGCCTCTTTGCAACCAAGGATGTCACTGGAGGAACACGGAGGGAGATTCCCCCCAAATATTTCCTTCCATGCCCCTCCCCTTACGTGATGTCATTAGTCACGTGGGGGGATTCTACCAAGGCTCTTCTGTGGAATATGTGGAAGAAAGGAAAAGCTGGATATTTTGACCCGGATCTTGTTGGTATCGGGGAAGGTCTCTAAAACAAATACACATAGCGGGCACCACCAAAGTAATATAGAAAAGGGTGGTGCTCCCCCTTAGACTCAGAATACACAATAAATAAGGACCAAGAACAATTGAGCCTAGAAATGGTGTTAGTGCCCCGTTTCTAGCCTCAATTTTTCTCGGTATCCGGTAAAAGAGACTAGACTGTAGGGGCACCACTCAATATGCTATACTACGATTTCCCCAGGTGGGTGCGCCTTGGATTCTAAGGCCCTTATTCATCAAGCGATAGCGCCAGGTAGTGTCTGACGAGCGCCAGGTAGCGGCAGCTAACGGCGACTACCGACTCAAGTATGCCCGGCGGCAGTCACAATGACGCATTTATCAAGCAAAATGAGGCTAGCGCCGGCGAGAGCGACGGCTAGCGCGGCATTCATCATGAAGCCGCCTGGACCGAACAGCGCCGCTGCAAATTCCCTCACAGCGCCAGGTATGAGCTGTCGCTCCCTGGCGATGTCCAATGCATTTCAATGGAGCAATCTATAATTATTCATAATTAATTGGTATTAATTTTTTTTTTTTTTTTTTTTAATGTCAAAAAATCGGAGAACACTTCTGCAATGTTAGGATTTATTTTTAAGTAAAAAAAAATAAAAATAAAAATATGTGCAGAATTGATCTAACAGGTCTGAGATTAATGTATTCATATTACAAAATGATTCTAAAAACATGTATAATGTTACATTCAAAAAATATGGTTGTTTAGGGGTTAAAAACTAGTTAATACACATCGCCGCCAGCGCTCTGGGGTTTAAACAAGGAATGGACAGCGACAGCACATTCGGAGCGTGATTTGTTGATGAATATGAAGCTAGCCGTTCGCTCTGGCCATTCGTTGTCAGGCGCTCACATACAACGCTGGACCTGTGAAACAGCGACCCCCCAGCCCGTATTCAACATTACCGCACACCGACTGAGTCGCTGTCATCAAGCTAATGCCGGCCAAGCACAGCGAATACTGGCTGGCGCTGAAAAAATCACGCTACAGTCGCTCATCTGTCGCTACCTGGCGCTATTAATGAATCGGCCTCCCCGTAATATATGTGCAAGCAACAAAACCAAGGAAAACATAGAATCCAAAAGATTTTTTGGGGCACACCACCAGGTCATGTAAAAACAATAGATTTTATTTCACTTGTGACATTTACCAATTAAAACAACATCAACACACAAGACACATTAAAAACCACTAATACATTAGCTGTGAAGCAAGCCCTCTATAACAATGTATCCCTTTATATAACTAATCCAGCACCCAAACATATAAGCAAATACATACAAGACAATGTGCTCTATATAAGTGACAAAGTAACTGACAGTGCAACTAGGAGGGAGTGTAAAACTCTATAACTAAATCCAAAAACCTAATAAAACTAAGGCCCTTATTTATGAAGGAATAGCGACAGGTAGCGACTGGTGAGCGGCCGGTAATGACGGGCACCGCCACGAGAACGCCGGCTCCCCACCACAATCACACATTTATCAAGCCGATCCTGCTTAGCGACTGAGATAGCGCCATATAGCCACTCATTCATCATTATTCCAGTCTCAGCCCACAGCGCCAGCGTCTGACCTTGAACAGCGACAGGTATGACCTCTCACTACCTGGCGCGCTCCAATGCGTTTCAATGGAACAATCTTTAAATATTCATAATTAATTGTTTTTTTTTTTTTTTTAAATGTGAAAAATTCTGTGACCACTTCTGCCATGTTAGATATTTTTTTTAAGGTAAAAAAATAAAAAAATAAAAAATTGTACAGAATTGATATTACAGGTCTGATATTAATGTATTCATATTACAAAATTATTTAAAAAACTTGTTTTTTTTTGGTTTCCAAAAATATGGTTGTTTGGGGGTTAAAAAACTACTTTTAACCCATCGCCGCCAGCGCTCTGGGGTTTAAACATGCATTTCACAGCGCGAGAATTTTTTGAGCGTGATTTGTTAATGAATATGGCGGGAGCCAGTCGCTATGGCCAGTCGCTATCATGCGCTCCCATACAGCGCGGCACCTGTCAAATAGCGACTCCTCACCCAATATTCAACATTACTGCACACCGACTGAGTCGCTGTCAACAACAATGACGAACAACGAACAATGGGCAAGCACAGCGACTACTAGCGGGCGCTCTGAAAATACTGCTACAGACGCTCAACTGTCACTACCTGCCGCTATTAATGATTCGGCCTCCCCATCCAACTAACACACAATACCAATAAAGTGCTTAGTGCTGTTCTATCAACATTCAATTATAGATAAACATATAACACACATAAGGTGCTCTAAAGAGCAGATATGAAGCAAGGGCTTGCAAAAACGCTTAATCATACATTGAATCAAACATTACAAATAGCTACAACAATATCGCCGATTGTAAGAAACAGGAACCCTGGAGGCCACCACGCTGCCCCCGGTAAAAGAGAATTATAAAGAAATGTGTGAAAAATAAAGGAGAGAGATGGGGGATTTTGGAAGATTTTTGGTGAGGTCTGCTGGTTGAGAGCCCCTGCCGCCCCCTTGCAGAGATGTTGGGATGGCGCCCTGTGCGGCCACACACCTTGCACACCCCAAAGGCCGACTTTGGTCCCCCACTAGGGGTTTCTATCATAAAACTATACGGGGTGAGCTCGGAATTTGCCTGAATGACAGATTTGATGGAATCTAAGAGGCTGATTCATTAATAGCGGCAGGAAGCGACAGATGAGCGTCTGTAGCAGGCATTTTTAGAGCGCCCGCTAGTAGTCGCTTTGCTCAGCCGTGGGTCGCTACTTTATAGCGACTCAGTTGCTGTTCAGTAATGTTGAATACATTGTGAGGAGTCGCTATTTGACCAGTACAGCGCTGTATGGGAGCGCATGTTAGCGACTGCTCATAGCGACTGACTCACACCATATTCAGCAAAAAAACAGCCTCATAAATCTCTGGCGCTGAAAAATACTTGTTTGAAGCCCAGAGCGCAGGAGGCGGTGTGTTTAAAGTGTGTTTTCCAGCATCTATCCACTAGTAACAAAGCGAAAACATATGCAATTACATTGTAGCAACATTGTAACATGAACACTTTAATGGCAGACCTGTAATGTCATTTCTGAGGAAATTTTTAAAAAATCAAAAAAATGTGAAAAAACAGCTTTTTCAATGTCAGAAGAGGTCACAGAATTATTTGTGATTTTTTGGCAAAAAAATAAAAAAACCCCGGTTTAAAGAGAAGAAAAGGATCGTCTATTGAAAAGTATTGGAGAGCGACAGGTAGTGAGTAGAGATGAGCGAACTTTTGAAAAATTCGATTCGACTGATTCGCCGAATTTTCCGACAAAAATCGTTTCGACCCGAATAAATTCGCGACGAATCGCTATTAAAAACGGCTATTTCTGAGCCTCCTACAGCCTCAATAGGGTTGTAAACCATTCAGCCTTGCTGTAACACGCACAGGATGCGTGCTGGGTTTGTTAAATAATACTTTGAAGAAATATCACATGCAGATCAGAGGCATCGCTAATAGAATCGCAGAGCGGCACAATTGCAGAGAGTTGAAGTGGCATCACTATGAGGGGCAGAAGGAGCCCAAATATACACTGGAGTTGGCCTCAGGAGCCCAAAAATTGGATGAATCACACCCTGGAGTTGGCAGAAGTTGGCAGCAGCAGCAGGAGCCCAAATATACACTGGAGTTGGCTTCAGGAGCCCAAAAATTGGATGAATCACACCCTGGAGTTGGCAGAAGTTGGCAGCAGCAGGAGCAGGAGCCCAAATATACACTGGAGTTGGCCTCAGGAGCCCAAAAATTGGATGAATCACACCCTGGAGTTGGCAGAAGTTGGCAGCAGCAGCAGCAGGAGCCCAAATATACACTGGAGTTGGCCTCAGGAGCCCAAAAATTGGATGAATCACACCCTGGAGTTGGCAGGAGTTGACAGTAGTAGCAGCAGGAGCCCAAATATACACTGGAGTTGGCCTCAGGAGCCCAAAAATTGGATGAATCACACCCTGGAGTTGGCAGAAGTTGGCAGCAGCAGCAGCAGGAGCCCAAATATACACTGGAGTTGGCCTCAGGAGCCCAAAAATTGGATGAATCACACCCTGGAGTTGGCAGAAGTTGGCAGCAGCAGCAGCAGGAGCCCAAATATACACTGGAGTTGGCTTCAGGAGCCCAAAAATTGGATGAATCACACCCTGGAGTTGGCAGGAGTTGACAGTAGTAGCAGCAGGAGCCCAAATATACACTGGAGTTGGCTTCAGGAGCCCAAAAATTGGATGAATCACACCCTGGAGTTGGCAGAAGTTGGCAGCAGCAGCAGCAGGAGCCCAAATATACACTGGAGTTGGCCTCAGGAGCCCAAAAATTGGATGAATCACACCCTGGAGTTGGCAGAAGTTGGCAGTAGTAGCAGCAGGAGCCCAAATATACACTGGAGTTGGCTTCAGGAGCCCAAAAATTGGATGAATCACACCCTGGAGTTGGCAGAAGTTGGCAGTAGTAGCAGCAGGAGCCCAAATATACACTGGAGTTGGCTTCAGGAGCCCAAAAATTGGATGAATCACACCCTGGAGTTGGCAGAAGTTGGCAGTAGCAGCCGCAGGAGCCCAAATATACACTGGAGTTGGCTTCAGGAGCCCAAAAATTGGATGAATCACACCCTGGAGTTGGCAGGAGTTGACAGTAGCAGCAGCAGGAGCCCAAATATACACTGGAGTTGGCCTCAGGAGCCCAAAAATTGGATGAATCACACCCTGGAGTTGGCAGGAGTTGACAGTAGCAGCAGCAGGAGCCCAAATATACACTGGAGTTGGCTTCAGGAGCCCAAAAATTGGATGAATCACACCCTGGAGTTGGCAGAAGTTGGCAGCAGCAGCAGCAGCAGGAGCCCAAATATACACTGGAGTTGGCTTCAGGAGCCCAAAAATTGGATGAATCACACCCTGGAGTTGGCAGGAGTTGACAGTAGCAGCAGCAGGAGCCCAAATATACACTGGAGTTGGCCTCAGGAGCCCAAAAATTGGATGAATCACACCCTGGAGTTGGCAGAAGTTGGCAGCAGCAGCAGCAGGAGCCCAAATATACACTGGAGTTGGCCTCAGGAGCCCAAAAATTGGATGAATCACACCCTGGAGTTGGCAGGAGTTGACAGTAGTAGCAGCAGGAGCCCAAATATACACTGGAGTTGGCTTCAGGAGCCCAAAAATTGGATGAATCACACCCTGGAGTTGGCAGAAGTTGGCAGTAGTAGCAGCAGGAGCCCAAATATACACTGGAGTTGGCCTCAGGAGCCCAAAAATTGGATGAATCACACCCTGGAGTTGGCAGAAGTTGGCAGTAGTAGCAGCAGGAGCCCAAATATACACTGGAGTTGGCTTCAGGAGCCCAAAAATTGGATGAATCACACCCTGGAGTTGGCAGAAGTTGGCAGTAGCAGCAGCAGGAGCCCAAATATACACTGGAGTTGGCTTCAGGAGCCCAAAAATTGGATGAATCACACCCTGGAGTTGGCAGGAGTTGACAGTAGCAGCAGCAGGAGCCCAAATATACACTGGAGTTGGCCTCAGGAGCCCAAAAATTGGATGAATCACACCCTGGAGTTGGCAGGAGTTGACAGTAGCAGCAGCAGGAGCCCAAATATACACTGGAGTTGGCTTCAGGAGCCCAAAAATTGGATGAATCACACCCTGGAGTTGGCAGAAGTTGGCAGCAGCAGCAGCAGCAGGAGCCCAAATATACACTGGAGTTGGCTTCAGGAGCCCAAAAATTGGATGAATCACACCCTGGAGTTGGCAGGAGTTGACAGTAGCAGCAGCAGGAGCCCAAATATACACTGGAGTTGGCCTCAGGAGCCCAAAAATTGGATGAATCACACCCTGGAGTTGGCAGGAGTTGACAGTAGCAGCAGCAGGAGCCCAAATATACACTGGAGTTGGCTTCAGGAGCCCAAAAATTGGATGAATCACACCCTGGAGTTGGCAGAAGTTGGCAGCAGCAGCAGCAGCAGGAGCCCAAATATACACTGGAGTTGGCTTCAGGAGCCCAAAAATTGGATGAATCACACCCTGGAGTTGGCAGAAGTTGGCAGCAGCAGCAGCCCAAATATACATTGGAGTTGGCTTCAGGAGCCCAAAAATTGGATGAATCACACCCTGGAGTTGGCAGAAGTTGGCAGTAGCAGCAGCAGGAGCCCAAATATACACTGGAGTTGGCTTCAGGAGCCCAAACATTGGATGAATCACACCCTGGAGTTGGCAGGAGTTGACAGTAGCAGCAGCAGGAGCCCAAATATACACTGGAGTTGGCCTCAGGAGCCCAAAAATTGGATGAATCACACCCTGGAGTTGGCAGGAGTTGACAGTAGCAGCAGCAGGAGCCCAAATATACACTGGAGTTGGCTTCAGGAGCCCAAAAATTGGATGAATCACACCCTGGAGTTGGCAGAAGTTGGCAGCAGCAGCAGCAGCAGGAGCCCAAATATACACTGGAGTTGGCTTCAGGAGCCCAAAAATTGGATGAATCACACCCTGGAGTTGGCAGAAGTTGGCAGTAGCAGCAGCAGGAGCCCAAATATACACTGGAGTTGGCTTCAGGAGCCCAAAAATTGGATGAATCACACCCTGGAGTTGGCAGAAGTTGGCAGTAGCAGCAGCAGGAGCCCAAATATACACTGGAGTTGGCTTCAGGAGCCCAAAAATTGGATGAATCACACCCTGGAGTTGGCAGGAGTTGACAGTAGCAGCAGCAGGAGCCCAAATATACACTGGAGTTGGCCTCAGGAGCCCAAAAATTGGATGAATCACACCCTGGAGTTGGCAGGAGTTGACAGTAGTAGCAGCAGGAGCCCAAATATACACTGGAGTTGGCTTCAGGAGCCCAAAAATTGGATGAATCACACCCTGGAGTTGGCAGAAGTTGGCAGTAGCAGCAGCAGGAGCCCAAAAAATGGCCTAAAGACATAAATATGTTTTGCACCATTTGTAAAGTGTAAAACGTGGCACCATGCTGAATCTAGTCGCATGCATCAGGCATTGGTGGGTGGAAATCCTGGCTGATCCATCCCTGATTCATTTTGACAAAGGTGAGTCTCTCCACATTTTTAGTTGACAGACGAGTTCTCCTCGCCGTAACTATGGCCCCCGCCGCACTAAACACCCGCTCAGATGGCACGCTACTTGCCGGGCAGGACAGCTTTTCCAGGGCAAACTCTGCTAGTTGCGGCCACAAATCAAGTTTGGCTGCCCAGAAGTCCAGCGGATCCTCAAGGTGTGTTGGCATGGTCATGTCAAAGTATGACATGACCTGCTGGTTCAGGTCCTGCTCCAGGTCTTCCTGCTGCTCATGAGTAGCCTCACTATGCGGGTGTAGAAAGCTACTCATTAGCGACTGAAGACTGAGGCTGCTGCTGCTGATGGAGCTTCTGCTGCTGCTGCTGCCAACCCCCCCAGCGGCCATGGCAGTGGAAGGTGAGCGCAGAGGTCCCCTCGAGTCAGACCTGCGAGAGTATGGACCATGGCGCAGATAGGCATCGGCCAACTGCCTACGTAGAATGTCTTTGTAGTAGTTGAGTTTGTCCTCCCTCTCGGTGGGTTTAAAAAATGCCCCCATTTTGTGCCGGAAGCGAGGGTCCAATAAGGTGGACAGCCAGAAGTCATCCCGCCGACAGATGGAAACAATTCTGGGGTCACTACGCAAGCACGTGAGCATGCTTCGTGCCATTTGCGCAAGTGACTCGGATGGACTACCTGTCTCCATCTCCACTGCATACTGCCACGGTGTGCCCGGGTCCTCTGTCTCTCCTTCCTCAAAAACCTCTAGCTCCTCTGGCTGCTCCTGCTCCTCCTCTCCTGTCCGCTGACTAGATAAACCAGCCATTTCGCCAAGCCTAAACTGTGTTTCGCTGGGCAACTCCTCCTCCTCCTCTTCCTCCTCCTCCTCCTCCAGTTCAGCTCCAACGGGGTTCATGTGGCCGTAAGATGTAAACGCCATGTCTCCAGTGCCCTGACCAGCCATGGTTTCCAACATGTGCTGTAGTACATGAAGCAGTGGAATCACGTCGTTCATCCCGTAATCCTGCCGACTGACAAATAAAGTGGCTTCCTCAAAGGGCCTGAGCAAACGGCAGGTGTCACGTATGAGCTGCCACTGGTTGACATTGAAGTTACACAGGGGAGTCCCCCTATCTGCTTGGATCATCAGGAAATCCGTGATGGCTTTTCTCTGTTCATATAATCGGTCCAACATGTGAAGGGTGGAATTCCAACGGGTGGAAACATCGCAAATCAGACTATGTTGGGGGATACCATTCTGACGCTGTAGCTCAAGAAGGGTGTGTTTGGCGGTGTAGGAGTGGCTGAAGTGCATGCAAAGTTTCCGTGAAGTTGTTAGGATGTCCTGCAGATGGGGGGAACACTTCAGAAACCGCTTGACAACCAGATTGAAGACGTGAGCCATGCAGGGGGCATGGGTCAGGCTTCCTTGGCGCAGCGCAGACAAAATGTTCTTCCCATTGTCGGTAACCATGATTCCCATTTTAAGTTTTCTCGGAGTAAGCCATGTTTGGATTTCCTGATGAATACATTTAAGCAGTTCCTCCCCTGTGTGACTCCGTTCGCCAAGACAAACCATGTGAAGCACTGCGTGACACCTCCGTGCCCTGCACACATGGTAGACTGGAGGGGCACTGAGACTTGAGCCTACAGTGGAGGGTGAGGAGATGGCGGAGGATGAGGAGGCCGAGTCGCACGGTGTCACAGGCCCAATGGGCAGAGAGCGCGGAGGCCGAAGCGGCGTGACCTGTCCAAGTTGCTGCTGCAAAGGGACCACATTCACCCAGTGGGCCGTAAACGACATGTACTGCCCCTGACCGTAGTTACAGCTCCAGATGTCGGCGCTGCCATGTATTTTGCTACACACCGACAGGCTCAAGGACTGGCCCACCTTCTGTTCAACAAAAGTGTGCAGCGCTGGTACTGCCTTCTTGGCAAAGAAATGACGGCTTGGGACTCTCCACCTCGGCTCGGCACAAGCCATCAGTTCTCTGAAAGGTGCAGATTCCACCACCTGAAAAGGGAGCGACTGCAGCACCAGCAACTTGGACAGGAGCACATTCAGCTTCTGCGCCGTAGGATGAGTGGGCGCATACTGCTGTCTCTTGGACATGGCTTCGCTGATGGATTGCTGGCGGGATGCATGACTTGGAGGAGGAGGAGGAGGAGCAGGAGCGACAGAGGATGGGTGTGACGCACAGCTGCCTTCGGCTGAGGTGCTGGAGCCTTGGCTGGCAGAAATTGGGAGCTCACTTGGTGAGGAAGCAGACTGGACCACCCCTTGGGAGCCTCGGTTCTCCCAGGTCGTTTTATGGTGACGCATCATATGTTGACGCAGGGCCGTGGTGCCAACATTTGGACCCTGGCCACGCTTCACCTTTTGCCTACATATCTTGCATGTGGCCATGTTACCCTCCTGCGGATGCCTCAGGAAAAACTGCCACACTGCCGAGTAGCTACTTTTCCCACCCCCTGGCCTCACTGATTCACTGCTGCTGTTGCCAACTCCAGAAACCCCTGCTCCACTACCTCCCGATAAGGTAGACTGCCGCACAGCAGGTGCTCTACCCCGGCCCCGGCCCCGGCCGGCTCCAGCCTTTGGAATTGTGCCCCCATGCTGACTGCTACCACCTTGCTGCCTCAGCTGCTGACTCCGGGGCAACCTGCGCCCCTCTTCTCCTGATGATGACGATGAAGCCCCTTCATCACCCGGCTCCCAAGTGCGATCGGCTTCATCGTCATCATCATCATCATCACCGGGTTGTGGCTGTACGTCACTGATGTTCGTGGATTCGTCAACAGTGTCTGGCGCAGGAGCTGGAACGCTCGCAGCACCCACGACACTGTCCACATCACTATTTGTCTGCCTAGCTAAAGAAGCCACCTCCATTTCTTGGCTGGGCAGTAGCTGCTGACTGTCCTCCTGTATCTGATCGTCCTCCTCACTAAAGAGTGGAGCTGAACCCAAAGCATAGGATACGTCGCTGGGGGAGGGAACGGCGTAGGACAGAGGCAATGGGAGGACAGGGACTGCTCTCGGGGCATGCCAACTCAGGGTTGTGTCAGAGGAACCTACCGACCCTAGACTGGGGGTCTCAGATGTAAGTTGTGATGATGTTGTTGATGAGCGCGTCAGCCAATCTACCACGGCAGATGCGTTACTGGTGGAGACCCGACCGCTAGCAGATACTGGCAGATTAGGTCTCTCAGCGTGACTCCTGCTGCTACTGGCCCCCAGTCTGATGCGAGCTCTGCCTGCGGAATCTTGGCCTCTGCCACTCCTCTTTTCACTTCCAGGCACTTGTCTGCCCGACATAGTCTAACTGGCGTGGTAGTAGGTGATATTTTAAGAACCCCCAGGCAGCAGTGGGTCTATATAAAACAGAATATAATGCACACCAAAAGTGAGCAGTAACACTCAGCCTCCAACAGGCCTGCTTAGTGTAAATAAGAGAGCTGCTTAGTGTAAATAAAGAGGGGTATGCTATGTTACAGAATGGGATGCCTCAACAGAAGTGCACCTGGCAGGCAGCAGTAAGCCTATGCCCAGCAAAAGTGTCTTATAATATAAATATAATAAGAGCAAATGCTTATATGGTCTTAAACAGAGGCTGCTTTAGTCACAGAATGGGATGCCCTGGGCAGGAATGGACCTGGCAGGGTCCAGTAGGGCTTTGGCCAGCAAAAGTGTCTTTATCAGGCTAATTTCAAATATGATAAGAGCAAATGCTTATATGGTCTTAAACAGAGGCTGCTGTAGTCACAGAATGGGATGCCCCGGGCAGGAATCGACCTGGCAGGGTCCAGTAGGGCTTTGGCCAGCAAAAGTGTCTTTATCAGGCCTGATTTCTATGAGAATAAGTGCAAATGTTTATTATGCTATTAAATAGAGGCTGCTTTAGTCACAGAATGGGATGCCAGTGCCACAAAAACCAGAGAGCATGCACAGCAAAAGTGTCTTTATCAGGCCTGATTTCTATGAGAATAAGTGCAAATGTTTATTATGCTATTAAATAGAGGCTGCTTTAGTCACAGAATGGGATGCCAGTGCCACAAAAACCAGAGAGCATGCACAGCAAAAGTGTCTTTATCAGGCCTGATTTCTATGAGAATAAGTGCAAATGTTTATTATGCTATTAAATAGAGGCTGCTTTAGTCACAGAATGGGATGCCAGTGCCACAAAAACCAGAGAGCATGCACAGCAAAAGTGTCTTTATCAGGCCTGATTTCTATGAGAATAAGTGCAAATGTTTATTATGCTATTAAATAGAGGCTGCTTTAGTCACAGAATGGGATACCAGTGCCACAAAAACCAGAGAGCATGCACAGCAAAAGTGTCTTTATCAGGCCTGATTTCTATGAGAATAAGTGCAAATGGTTATTATGCTATTAAATAGAGGCTGCTTTAGTCACAGAATGGGATGCCAGTGCCACAAAAACCAGAGAGCATGCACAGCAAAAGTGTCTTTATCAGGCCTGATTTCTATGAGAATAAGTGCAAATGTTTATTATGCTATTAAATAGAGGCTGCTTTAGTCACAGAATGGGATGCCAGTGCCACAAAAACCAGAGAGCATGCACAGCAAAAGTGTCTTTATCAGGCCTGATTTCTATGAGAATAAGTGCAAATGTTTATTATGCTATTAAATAGAGGCTGCTTTAGTCACAGAATGGGATGCCAGTGCCACAAAAACCAGAGAGCATGCACAGCAAAAGTGTCTTTATCAGGCCTGATTTCTATGAGAATAAGTGCAAATGTTTATTATGCTATTAAATAGAGGCTGCTTTAGTCACAGAATGGGATGCCAGTGCCACAAAAACCAGAGAGCATGCACAGCAAAAGTGTCTTTATCAGGCCTGATTTCTATGAGAATAAGTGCAAATGTTTATTATGCTATTAAATAGAGGCTGCTTTAGTCACAGAATGGGATGCCAGTGCCACAAAAACCAGAGAGCATGCACAGCAAAAGTGTCTTTATCAGGCCTGATTTCTATGAGAATAAGTGCAAATGTTTATTATGCTATTAAATAGAGGCTGCTTTAGTCACAGAATGGGATGCCAGTGCCACAAAAACCAGAGAGCATGCACAGCAAAAGTGTCTTTATCAGGCCTGATTTCTATGAGAATAAGTGCAAATGTTTATTATGCTATTAAATAGAGGCTGCTTTAGTCACAGAATGGGATGCCAGTGCCACAAAAACCAGAGAGCATGCACAGCAAAAGTGTCTTTATCAGGCCTGATTTCTATGAGAATAAGTGCAAATGTTTATTATGCTATTAAATAGAGGCTGCTTTAGTCACAGAATGGGATGCCAGTGCCACAAAAACCAGAGAGCATGCACAGCAAAAGTGTCTTTATCAGGCCTGATTTCTATGAGAATAAGTGCAAATGTTTATTATGCTATTAAATAGAGGCTGCTTTAGTCACAGAATGGGATGCCAGTGCCACAAAAACCAGAGAGCATGCACAGCAAAAGTGTCTTTATCAGGCCTGATTTCTATGAGAATAAGTGCAAATGTTTATTATGCTATTAAATAGAGGCTGCTTTAGTCACAGAATGGGATGCCAGTGCCACAAAAACCAGAGAGCATGCACAGCAAAAGTGTCTTTATCAGGCCTGATTTCTATGAGAATAAGTGCAAATGTTTATTATGCTATTAAATAGAGGCTGCTTTAGTCACAGAATGGGATGCCAGTGCCACAAAAACCAGAGAGCATGCACAGCAAAAGTGTCTTTATCAGGCCTGATTTCTATGAGAATAAGTGCAAATGTTTATTATGCTATTAAATAGAGGCTGCTTTAGTCACAGAATGGGATGCCAGTGCCACAAAAACCAGAGAGCATGCACAGCAAAAGTGTCTTTATCAGGCCTGATTTCTATGAGAATAAGTGCAAATGTTTATTATGCTATTAAATAGAGGCTGCTTTAGTCACAGAATGGGATGCCAGTGCCACAAAAACCAGAGAGCATGCACAGCAAAAGTGTCTTTATCAGGCCTGATTTCTATGAGAATAAGTGCAAATGTTTATTATGCTATTAAATAGAGGCTGCTTTAGTCACAGAATGGGATGCCAGTGCCACAAAAACCAGAGAGCATGCACAGCAAAAGTGTCTTTATCAGGCCTGATTTCTATGAGAATAAGAGGCCGATTCATTAATAGCGCCAGGTAGCGACAGATGAGCGACGCCAGAATGGCGCTATGAGCGCCGGTAGCGAAAACCGTGGACGGTAGAGATTCGCTATACCACGCCTCCTCAGTCGCTACCTGGCGTTGTTGGGAACAACGCCTACATTGCTGAATATGATGTAGAGGTCGGCGCTAGCGAAAACCACGGGCGGTAGAGATTCGCTATACCACGCCTCCTCAGTCGCTACCTGGCGTTGTTGGGAACAACGCCTACATTGCTGTATGATGTAGAACTCAGCTTTGTAGTCGCTGTCAGTTAGACCACGCTATTCAAGGCAGCGCATGCGCTTTGCTTAGCCCTTCAAATCCCATACAATCTGAATGAAACACACATTGAAATTTAGGTCAAAACGTTTATTACATTTTAAAATTAAATAAAAGAAAAGTTAAATAAAGTTTATGTCTTCTGCAAATGAATTTTAATGTGCATCTCTGGGTGCCTGAAAAGAGAGAAAAATTACAGTTTTAATACATAATCCCATTTTTCTTTAAGCTTTACAATAATATAGCATTAAAAGTTCTCCAACATTTGTGTCAAACTGTCTTTAATACTCTAATAAGGGCATAATTGTTATGTTGTTTATCTTCCGCCCCTTATATTTTTTTGGTTCATCTTAAGCCCCCCTTAGATATTTTGGGTTAATCTGATCCCCTCCTCATCTTCCCCCCCCCCTCATCTTCCTCCCCCCCCTCATCTTCCTCCCCCCCCTCATCTTCCTCCCCCCCTTAGAGTATTTAGCCTCATCTTCCTCCCACCCCCCTCATCTTCCTCCCCCCCCCTCATCTTCCTCCCCCCCCTCATCTTCCTCCCCCCCCCTCATCTTCCTCCCCCCCCTCATCTTCCTCCCCCCCCTTAGAGTATTTAGCCTCATCTTCCTCCAACCCCCCTCATCTTCCTCCCCCCCTTAGAGTATTTAGCCTCATCTTCCTCCTACCCCTCATCTGCTTCCCCCCCCCTTAGAGTGGTAAATAAACAATTATGAAGGAAGTTCACAAAAAGTAGCCCCCTAATGCAGTACTTAAATTACAGTTAAGCCTATTTAGCTTACTGCAAAAAATGAAGTGATCATGCTTTCCCTTAGCTCATAGCCAGTCTGGGTGTCCTCACTTCTTTCTGCGGCCACGTTGGGGATTTCGGGCACTAGTGCTGTCTCTTCAGGGGATTGAATTCTGTGGCAGATGCATATATTGTGGAGCACACAGCAGGCGAGGATGATCTTGGACACCTTCTGTGGACTGTACAGCATCTCTCCTCCTGGGCGTGCCAAACAGAGAAAGCGTGCTTGCAGCAGGCCGATGGTTCTTTCCACAATGTTTCTGGTCTTGCGGTGTGCTGCATTGTAGCGTTCATGGGCAGAGGTCTGTGGGCTCCTGACCGGAGTCAGCACCCACGTTCTCTGCCCATATCCCTTATCCGCTGTAGAAAAAACACAAGGAGAGAGACAGCAATTAGTACTAGTACATGTCAATTTTTTTTTTCATCAGTTTGCCTTTCTAGGCCACATTTATTAGGAAATTTTTATTTACATGTTTTCTTATTTACCCAGTAGCCAGCCAGCTGGCATTTCGTTGTTCTCAAACTTCCGGTACAGGACTGTCCGCTGCAAGACGTAAGAATCGTGGCATGAGCCGGGGAACCCCGATCTCACCGCCCGCAGCTTCATCTCATGGTCACACACCACCATCACATTCAAGGAATGGAATTGCTTTCTGTTTCGGTAATACAGCTCCTGTGCACGGGGAGGGCGGAAAGGGATATGTGTACCATCAACGCACCCTAGCACATTCGGGATCCCTCCCATTCGATAGAAGGCATGTTTTATTTTGGCAACCTCCTCCTCATCCTCAGGAAACTTGATGTAAATTGGGATCAAATCACAAATTGCCAGAACTACCTGGATTACTATGCGGCTCATAGTAGGCTGGATTATCCCGCTGAGGAGGGCTGAGGTTGCCTGGAAGGTCCCTCGTGCCAAAATATTAAGAGTGGCACACAGGCGTACTATGCCTGGAATGGATTGAGTGCGTTTGGTGGATGGATCGATTTTGTGCTTAATCTGATCATATAGGGACTGTAGTGCAGCACGATTCAGACGGAAGCGGCTCCTGATCTGCTCGTCACTTAAGTCCCATACTGAAAGGCGGATTCCAAAGGAGCGGGGTGTCCTAAGCCTCACAACACCCCCCTCCCTGTCCTCCTGCTCTTCCAGCATTCTCACACATCCCTGCACCCATACCCCATACATCACCCTCTTATCCATCACACACAAACAGATATTCAAAAAAAATCAAACAAATACAAAAAACACAAACACACCACACACACAAACAATCACACTCCTCACACACTCACTACAATGCAGCTCACCACTAAACCAGAAGGATAGTGGTCAGAACCCTTTCTAAATTAGGCACAACCAAGAGGGGAGTTGCTGCACAGCCCACAAAAGGCACCAAAATCAAGCCTCACTTGCTGGATGCTCCACAATATATGCATATGCCAAAAAAAACAATCTCCTAAAGAAACAGCACTGATGTCCAAAATCACCCAACAAGCCACAGAGAGTGAGGACAAAACCCAGCCAGACACTCTAATGAGCTAAGGGACCAAAGCACCACACCACAGCCTTTGCCACAGTGTAACATTACCTGATTTGTTTCAAATCCAGCCATTTATAGTTCTCTTTCAAAAAGGACTGGTCCGCTTTGCCGCCTTTTGCGTGGCTCTGCTATTTCCGGGCGCCAATTAGCTGATCCAGGTGTGCGTGAAAGGGAGTGCGCACGCGCACGCTAATAGCGCTAATAGCGTACATTAGCTTTAACTTGCGTGCATTAACGCTCACAGCCGGAAATACTGTGGTGGGCCAATGAAAGGTAGGCTGCTGTATTTTTGAATAGCCGTTAGGCTCGCCACATGTCCCAATTGTTTAAGAGGCATGAGTCCATTGTTGTTTAGGTTTGTGTGTTGTTTGGCTAATGAGGTATGTAATGAGTTAATTGCCTAACACACATGCTTCAGTCAGTGCAGGTGTGGCTCCAACAACCTGGCCAGTATGTGGCAATCTATTAATTGTACCTGTTTGTGATTGGCTGTTAGAGCACATAAAACCTGGCCAACCCAAACAGATGGCGATTCCATTCTGTAGTCTGCATGCGTGCTTGTTGGTTGCGTATTGGTGTGTGTGTGCAGCTACAGGATGGAGCCAAATTCAGGAAATCTGCCGGCCACAGCTGGACCAAGTAGGAGTGTGGTGGGGGCTGTGCGCAGACCTCCCTTGCGGAAAAGGGCCCAGCCTGAAGGTGGGGCAGCACCCCAGGCTAGGCGCCCAGGTGCCAAGAGGGAGCCTGAATTTAATTTGGCGGAGAATAATCATCTTGTGCGCCTAGTCCTTGCTAAATGGGAGTTATTATTTGGCTCCCAAAGCAAGGCTATTGGCAAGCAAGAAAGGAGCAGACTGTGGGATGCCATTGGTGAGGAGCTTACTAGCAGTGCTCAACATCCACGTAGTGGCCCATCCTGCAGGAAACGCTTCTACACTTTGCGAGGGGCCCTTATGAAAAAGATGAGCCACGATCTTGATGTGGATAGTGGGACCATCCCCGCTCCAAAGAGTCCCTACAGGCCGTATGAGGAGATGCTGAAGGGCAAAATTCCAATGGCTCGGCTGCAGGGTGTGGATCCTGGGGATGACACCACAGGTTGGCCTGAAGGTATTTATTTTGATTATATTTACTCATGGTAATGATAATGTATGTGATTTTATTTGTCTTTCCCCCCAACTAACATTAGGACCTGTGATTTATTACTTTAAACATCCTTTTTTTTTTATTTTGTCTTTTGCTTTCTGCCTAGTTGCACATGGCGCTGTGGATTTGGCCGAGCCCAGCCAGCCAGCACTTCAGCCAACCTCTAGCCTAACCCAGGCTTCCATTGAAGGTAATTTGCAATAATTGATGTGTTTTTATTTTGTGGTAAAAATGGGTGTGGGAGGACCTTAAGCAAAATTTCTGATCAATGTAGTGGATTATTAATATGGGCCAGCGGCCTAATTGCCATGCTAATTTAACCCTCACTGAAACAAGCTGACAGCCCACATTTGTTACCATATCTTTGGCGGCTGTCGGCCGCTGCCGCCTCCCTTGCGCCCCTGTAGGCGTGCACGCGTCCGCGCCGGCTGTCAGTGAATGCCGGCACGGGCACGTGCGCTCCTAAAGTGACGCAAGGGAGGTGGCGGTGGCCGGCCGCCCCTTGGAAGTTCATGATACCTGGCTGGACTTTCTGGGGGGTTACACACAGCGGGGAACCCTGGATCGGGGTGGCCCGCCGAAGTGGCCCAAAACCCAGGATATTCTAAATCCAGGGTGTTGGTCCACTTTAAGTTTGTTTTACACGGACCTACTAACCTGCATTTTCTGTTTAGCATATGCCAGCTTGCCGGACCTCTCAGATGTCGATTTGCCCCTCTGGCAGCGAGACCCCTCTCCTACCTGTGCCGGATGTCACTGAGGTAACCTGGCTGATTTGGCAGACATTGAAACCCATTGCCATGTTCCTGGGTAGGCCATGAACCAACATGTTAATCTTTATTTTTTTTTTTTTTTTAAAGGTTGGGGATCCAGAAGGCCAACCTGGGCTGGCCGAACCAGAGCCACAACCGGGAACCTCAACTGAAGTGCCATTCGGCCAAGCTTCGGCCGATCAACCCAGGGTAAGTTTTTAGGTACTATTAATGGGAAATGTTTAAGAGGTGCCTAGCTGCATGGATGTTGGTTTCTTATATATTTTTATTATGTTTTTTGTTAGGGGACAACTACAGCAAGAGGAGTTGGGGCACCAACATCCCGGGAGTTCTATGATCTAGGGGTCCGGATGCTGCAGGACTACAGTCGCCATCAGCCGCATGCTGGAACTAATGAGCGCATTGCGGCGTTGGCAAATCAAGTGATGATGTGTCAGCAACAAATAATCCACCTACAGGAACAAGGCAGACTATCAGAACAGCTTGGTCGCATAGGAAACATAATGGAGCAATCAATCCAGCAGCAGCACCAAACTTTGCTGGTAATTCAGCAGCAGCAACAAACTTTGTTGTCGATACATCAGCTCATACACCAGCAGTCTATTTTTTTGACTGCACTGTTGTCCCGCAACACCACCCCTAGTGAGGACTCCCAACCGCGCCCCCACCCCACCCCTAGTGAGGACTCCCAACCTCCCCGGCCACCCAGCCAAGAATATTGTTTTCTTTATATTTTTATTTTGTGTAAATATATTTTTTAAAAACACCTCGAAATTGTGTTTTTCCTAACATGTCAAAGCAAAATACACAGTCATGGATGATTTGCTCCATAATGTGTACAATGATGCAACCATTTATGTGCCACATTTGTTCACATAGCTTACTAGGGTTTAGACATGAAAAGGCACAAAATGGCTGATGAAATTTACACATCATGTGTTATTTGGCAGTTAACCTATGCTGGTAAAGGCACAACACAGTAATGAGGTATCTAAATTTTTAATCCAAATTTGGCCCAACAGGGTCAACATAGCCCAACAAAGGGCAATAACAAAAAGGCCAACAGGCCCAACATAGCCCAACAAAGGGCAATAACAAAAAGGCCAACAGGCCCAACATAGCCCAACAAAGGCTAAAAGCCCAGAGATCCCCCCCCACCCTAACGTCGCCGACGCCTCTTCTTGGCCAGCAGCATAGCTTTCAGCTGTCTGAACGCCCGCCACAGTCTGCGATGCTGGTGTACACAAGCTGTAGAGATGTAGAAAGAAAAACAAATTAGCAATTAGAAAGTGCCCTCATCATACACAGATGTAGCAAGGTAATGTCAGTGTTTCTAAATAGCTGACACTCACATTAACCTTGTGGACCAATGTGCCCTTATAATGTTTAACTCTCGGTTTCCTAGTGGCTTGTTAACATGTGTGCACAACATGCATTTACTCTGAAAGTGGACCAACACCCAGGATATAGGCTCTCCTGGGTTTGGTCCCACCCCGTTGTTGCTCCCAGATCTGGTATTCCCTGATGTCTGTATCCCCACAGTAATCCAGATAAACTCACCTCTCCACGCTCCAACGGGAATAGCCTAAACAAGCCACACTATCGTCTAGCCAGGGAACAGGAACGTACAAGCCTCTTCCGCCGCTGCTTCACGCATGTCACTCTCTGGCTGCGCGTGTGCCCCCGGTGGACATTCACAGAGGGCCGCCACGGGCAAATGCACGTCTGGAGTGGTGCGCGGGAGCCAGCGGCAGATCAGTTCAGATCATTATGGGTTTTCTTTGTGCTTAAAAGCCGCGGTACATGCAAGTCTCTGATGTTCTGCGGGGTGTTAGGTGTTTGTGGGTTTTCAAGTAGATATTTATTGTCCAAAAATCCCCCTGGGTGTTGGTCCAGGTTAACTCTTACTAATCCAAGAATGTGGAAGTCCAAGTAAGGACATTTATGTGTTTAGTCACATCCAAACATCAGGGCCTAAGGAGGCAACTAGTTTGACCTATAATGTTATAGGTCAACACCTAATCAGGGCCATTTGGTTGTGTCTAAGCCACAAATAGTCCCTATGTGTCAAAATCAATAATGTAAGTCACAAATCAAGCATGCAGACAGGCATGTTGGATTAATGTACAAACAAATTGAACATAGATGTGTGTGCTAGTCACACATAGGTACATTTAAAATGTCTGCAGATGTGACTATAATACATGTTTCACTACTGATAAGGCATATGAAGTGGGATGTACTCACCATCGCAGCTGTGGCGGGGGACCATGCTGCTGGCCGTCCCTGGAGCTGGGGTGGGGAGGAGCATTTCTGGCTCCGTCTGCGTAGCAACATCTGTCCAGAAAAAGCAAAAGACAAAACCAAAATTAGTGGGACAATGACACCTGACTTTTTGTCATCCATCTGCTTATGGAGTCTGAAAAATAAAATCCTTGCATGGTTACATACAGGTTTAAATAAATTAGCACATTTCCTGGTGCATTAGTTAATGTAAATTCGTTATGGTTCCAACATGTATCCATAAAGCTAATGTGTAACTAACCTTGACAGTGCTATGTAAATGACTCATTAGCAGTTGATTGTCTAATGTTACTAGTGTGCAACATGTGTTTGCCTTAACAACTTAACCAAATGTAAAAATTGCTACCAAACATCATGGTGTGGGCATAAAGATAGGGGTGGTTGCCAGTTGGCTAGCACTGTAGTGTGGTTTGTGATGTTAATGTACATTAGCTAACCAGCTGTGACAATGGACCAGGAAACGTGTCTGTTAAAAGTGGACCAAGACCCAGGATTGTTAATATTCAGTCCCGTCTACTTTGGCCGAGCAACACAATTTTAGTCCGCCACCGCCCCTGCCTTCCGCACATCACTCCTCCAGTGTGTGCGCACGCGCATGCCATTATGAAACAGAGCGCAACCGCACACACATCTAGAGTGCCACACAGGAGGCAGGGACGATGGCTTCTGCCACCCCCAAAGAGGTAAGTAGTTTGTGGTGTTTTGTTGGGGGGTGGCCCTGGGTGAGGGATGTGATTGGGCAGGGAAGGGGCGAGAATCCAAGCAATATCACCAATGTTTGTTGGTCCACTTTAATGAATGTCATAAATTAGGGAATGAGATGGCTAACAACATACACTTACCACGACTATGCCCGAGGAGTATTTGACGCCAATACGCCATGGAGGTGCCGCCTATATGATGCCCTGCAAATTAGAGAGGAATGGCAAGGGCTAAGCACAAATGGTCAGATGAAACCTGTCACAGACTAACAATGACAAAAATAACACTCACCAGGGGATGATCCGCCAATTGAAGCCCAGGGAGGGCTCTGAGGAGGAGGCGGGGAGCCTCGGCTCCTCACACTCTGGTCTGAAGATCCACCAGCCAAAGGGCCAACCTCCTCCCTCTCACTCCCTGCTCCTTCAGGGAGTGTGGGAGAGTCCACTCCTTCCACCCCACTTGGACTCCCCACTTGAGGTTGGCCCCTTGGCTGTTGAGACTCCTCAGAGTCAGAGTGTGAGGAGCTGAGGCTTGATCCTGCCAGCCCCCCAGCAGCACACTCCTCTGGGGCGTCATCCCCTTCCTCCCCTGGGTCCTCTAAATAGGACCCGCGGGAGGGACCCTCCCCCGATGACTCCCCCGAGTCCGCCTGCCTGGTTCGGGGGAGGAATCCCTTCCCACGTTTCCCCAGGGGAGGACGCTTATCTGTGTGGAGGGGTTGAAAGAAAATAATTAATATAAAGAGCACAAATGGACACAGGTTAGCAGATGATTAGCAAACAAGTATAAACATTGCATAAGCTTTAACTTACCTGATGCGTAGGCATCATATAGGCGGTACACGCCTTCAGGGTCCCGGCGCTTGAAGTCCGACCATTTTTGTTGGATAGCTCGGACCGTGAGCTGGGTGTTGAAGCGCCGGGACACTGTCGCCTTCACCTCCATGGCGATTCGCTTCTTGCCCCCACGGGCATAGTCGTATTGCATGACGCAGAAATCCTATGAGAAATGAAAAAGAAACACTAATCAATACATGAGATCCGAACAATGGCATAAACAGTTATACAGAGACCAGATCAAAGTGGACCCACACCCAGGATTCTCAATATTCTGGGTTTGTGTGCACTTTGGTGTTGCACAACAATAGTGGGTGTTCCGCTGTCTGAAACCCCCTTGGAAGGCCACAAAGACACCACTGACCACGCTCCCACGTGACTGCGCCAGCCTAGCACAGGGCTGCATACAAGGCCCTTTGGATGTGCATACCAGCTCAGCTGGCTCTGGGCGCCAAAGTACGCGTGGCGTTTGAATCTAACAGGGAGTGCGCCTGCGCAGAACATTAACAAATGTCTTGCGCAGGGGTACACCCTGCTAGAGGTAAGCGCAAGAGGCATCCGCAGCTCACGCATGCACAGATGGGACTGGGCTGAGGTATTTTTTATGGGCCTCCAGGGGGGTTTTTCCACGCAGGACATCCAGATTGGGGATGCCCCACGGGGAGTGATCCAATTTTGCCAGAAAACAAAATTATTTCTGGGCCAATCCTCCCTGTGTGATGTTAAACTTTAAACATAAAAGATAAACAAATAATACTCACTTTTACAACCTGCCCATTTACGCGGCTATCCACTCTAAACCTTTTCTTTTTTGGCTGCCCAGGAGGGGAAGGGGTGGGAGGGGTGCTAGGTGGGGGAGGTGAGGTAGGTGGGGGAGGTGGGGGAGGTGAGGTAGGTGGGGGAGGTGGGGGAGGGGTGGTGGGGTCGGAGTCGGAGGAGGAGCTGGGGAGGCGCATGACCCTTCTCCTGGGCAGCATGGTGGAAACGCAAAGGAGGAAACAGGAAACGGAAATGACCAAAGCGACATGGCCAAAAAAAAAAAAAAAAAAAAAAACGCTCCGCGCACCGGGAACAAGCTATTATCAGCTATGTGCAAGCTAAGTGGCGGAAAATGTAAAATGACGCTTTATAACAAGATATTGGCATAAGCGCAAGACAATTTTTAGCTTTAGGTGGCTTTGAAACGCAAAGGAGGAGACCGGAACCGGATATGACGAAAACAACTGGGATTACAAATGATAAATACAAAATCCACACACCAGGGACAAACTAATATCAGCTATGTGCAAGCTAAGTGGCGGAAAAAGTAAAATGACGCTTGCAAACAAGCTATCGCCATAAGCGCTAGACATTTTTAACTTAAGGTGGCGTTGAAACGCAAAGGAGGATCCCGGAACCGGATATGACGCTAGCAACTGAGCTACAAAATTCTAACACAAACATGCGCGCAACAGGGACAAGCTAATATCAGCTATGTGCAAGCTAAGTGGCGGAAAACCATTAAAATGACGCTGCATAACAAGCTAGGGCCAAAGGCACAACGCATTATTAGCTTGATTTAGCAGGGGATTCTACATACTGTAATGCATAGGTCCTTCTAAAGCATACACCGTTGTGCTTAATTCTCCAAATCTTATTCCTTCCCAAAGTCAACACACAATGAAACTAGACAACTACCTGAAAATGTGGCACACATGAGAATGCATAACGGGTTGTTATGAGCTGGTACGAATGATTGAAAAATCTGCAATATGTGGCCAGGCACGCTCACAACTACAGTGTATTCATTAACAACGACTGGAGTCGCGGGAAGTGAATTCCTTGAAAATGGCAGAAGGACACATGTATGAACAGCACAGCGACGCACAACGCAGCGCAGCGAGGCACAGCGACGCTCGCGCCGCCACATAGCGAATTAAAACAGCGACTGCACAAACACTGACCAACACAGATTCATCAAGGACAGGGCTGCCGAATAGCTTGGGCGCTGACAATTTCTAAGAGCGAACGTGACCGCCCAACCTGACAGGCTACAAAATAGCTTTACAAGGCCCGTTTGTGTGTAAAAGCAGCGAAATTGATGCCAATGAGTTTGGGTGGAGGAGATGCAATTCCCATGTCACTCACGTTATTACATTGTAAAAAAAAAAAAAAAAAAAAAAAAATTAATAAACCAGCCAGATTCTTTCAACAAATCAATCTAAACATGTGTGGAATTTTTGAGCCAATAAAAAAACCAAAAAACCACTAAAAACAATCATTGCAGCGTCTGCCATTGAAAGATATGGGAGAGCGGCAGGTAGCGCCAGGTAATACGTGTCGCTGTGAAGGAATTTACAGCGGCGCTGTTCGGGCAAGGCGGCTTCATGATGAATGCCGCGCTAGCCGTCGCTCTCGCCGGCGCTAGCCTCATTTAGCTTGATAAATGCGTCATTGTGACCGCCGCCGGGCGTACTTGAGTCGGTAGTCGCCGTTAGCTGCCGCTACCTGGCGCTCGTCAGACACTACCTGGCGCTATCGCTTGATGAATAAGGGCCTAAGTGCAAATGTTTATTATGCTATTAAATAGAGGCTGCTTTAGTCACAGAATGGGATGCCAGTGCCACAAAAACCAGAGAGCATGCACAGCAAAAGTGTCTTTATCAGGCCTGATTTCTATGAGAATAAGTGCAAATGTTTATTATGCTATTAAATAGAGGCTGCTTTAGTCACAGAATGGGATGCCAGTGCCACAAAAACCAGAGAGCATGCACAGCAAAAGTGTCTTTATCAGGCCTGATTTCTATGAGAATAAGTGCAAATGTTTATTATGCTATTAAATAGAGGCTGCTTTAGTCACAGAATGGGATGCCAGTGCCACAAAAACCAGAGAGCATGCACAGCAAAAGTGTCTTTATCAGGCCTGATTTCTATGAGAATAAGTGCAAATGTTTATTATGCTATTAAATAGAGGCTGCTTTAGTCACAGAATGGGATGCCAGTGCCACAAAAACCAGAGAGCATGCACAGCAAAAGTGTCTTTATCAGGCCTGATTTCTATGAGAATAAGTGCAAATGTTTATTATGCTATTAAATAGAGGCTGCTTTAGTCACAGAATGGGATGCCAGTGCCACAAAAACCAGAGAGCATGCACAGCAAAAGTGTCTTTATCAGGCCTGATTTCTATGAGAATAAGTGCAAATGTTTATTATGCTATTAAATAGAGGCTGCTTTAGTCACAGAATGGGATGCCAGTGCCACAAAAACCAGAGAGCATGCACAGCAAAAGTGTCTTTATCAGGCCTGATTTCTATGAGAATAAGTGCAAATGTTTATTATGCTATTAAATAGAGGCTGCTTTAGTCACAGAATGGGATGCCAGTGCCACAAAAACCAGAGAGCATGCACAGCAAAAGTGTCTTTATCAGGCCTGATTTCTATGAGAATAAGTGCAAATGTTTATTATGCTATTAAATAGAGGCTGCTTTAGTCACAGAATGGGATGCCAGTGCCACAAAAACCAGAGAGCATGCACAGCAAAAGTGTCTTTATCAGGCCTGATTTCTATGAGAATAAGTGCAAATGTTTATTATGCTATTAAATAGAGGCTGCTTTAGTCACAGAATGGGATGCCAGTGCCACAAAAACCAGAGAGCATGCACAGCAAAAGTGTCTTTATCAGGCCTGATTTCTATGAGAATAAGTGCAAATGTTTATTATGCTATTAAATAGAGGCTGCTTTAGTCACAGAATGGGATGCCAGTGCCACAAAAACCAGAGAGCATGCACAGCAAAAGTGTCTTTATCAGGCCTGATTTCTATGAGAATAAGTGCAAATGTTTATTATGCTATTAAATAGAGGCTGCTTTAGTCACAGAATGGGATGCCAGTGCCACAAAAACCAGAGAGCATGCACAGCAAAAGTGTCTTTATCAGGCCTGATTTCTATGAGAATAAGTGCAAATGTTTATTATGCTATTAAATAGAGGCTGCTTTAGTCACAGAATGGGATGCCAGTGCCACAAAAACCAGAGAGCATGCACAGCAAAAGTGTCTTTATCAGGCCTGATTTCTATGAGAATAAGTGCAAATGTTTATTATGCTATTAAATAGAGGCTGCTTTAATCACAGAATGGGATGCCAGTGCCACAAAAACCAGAGAGCATGCACAGCAAAAGTGTCTTTATCAGGCCTGATTTCTATGAGAATAAGTGCAAATGTTTATTATGCTATTAAATAGAGGCTGCTTTAGTCACAGAATGGGATGCCAGTGCCACAAAAACCAGAGAGCATGCACAGCAAAAGTGTCTTTATCAGGCCTGATTTCTATGAGAATAAGTGCAAATGGTTATTATGCTATTAAATAGAGGCTGCTTTAGTCACAGAATGGGATGCCAGTGCCACAAAAACCAGAGAGCATGCACAGCAAAAGTGTCTTTATCAGGCCTGATTTCTATGAGAATAAGTGCAAATGTTTATTATGCTATTAAATAGAGGCTGCTTTAGTCACAGAATGGGATGCCAGTGCCACAAAAACCAGAGAGCATGCACAGCAAAAGTGTCTTTATCAGGCCTGATTTCTATGAGAATAAGTGCAAATGTTTATTATGCTATTAAATAGAGGCTGCTTTAGTCACAGAATGGGATGCCAGTGCCACAAAAACCAGAGAGCATGCACAGCAAAAGTGTCTTTATCAGGCCTGATTTCTATGAGAATAAGTGCAAATGTTTATTATGCTATTAAATAGAGGCTGCTTTAGTCACAGAATGGGATGCCAGTGCCACAAAAACCAGAGAGCATGCACAGCAAAAGTGTCTTTATCAGGCCTGATTTCTATGAGAATAAGTGCAAATGTTTATTATGCTATTAAATAGAGGCTGCTTTAGTCACAGAATGGGATGCCAGTGCCACAAAAACCAGAGAGCATGCACAGCAAAAGTGTCTTTATCAGGCCTGATTTCTATGAGAATAAGTGCAAATGTTTATTATGCTATTAAATAGAGGCTGCTTTAGTCACAGAATGGGATGCCAGTGCCACAAAAACCAGAGAGCATGCACAGCAAAAGTGTCTTTATCAGGCCTGATTTCTATGAGAATAAGTGCAAATGTTTATTATGCTATTAAATAGAGGCTGCTTTAGTCACAGAATGGGATGCCAGTGCCACAAAAACCAGAGAGCATGCACAGCAAAAGTGTCTTTATCAGGCCTGATTTCTATGAGAATAAGTGCAAATGTTTATTATGCTATTAAATAGAGGCTGCTTTAGTCACAGAATGGGATGCCAGTGCCACAAAAACCAGAGAGCATGCACAGCAAAAGTGTCTTTATCAGGCCTGATTTCTATGAGAATAAGTGCAAATGTTTATTATGCTATTAAATAGAGGCTGCTTTAGTCACAGAATGGGATGCCAGTGCCACAAAAACCAGAGAGCATGCACAGCAAAAGTGTCTTTATCAGGCCTGATTTCTATGAGAATAAGTGCAAATGGTTATTATGCTATTAAATAGAGGCTGCTTTAGTCACAGAATGGGATGCCTCACAGCAGACTTAAGATCAGTTCAGTATATATGCACAGTTAGTTACTATAAGCAGCCTGAAAACGCTAACAAAGGCTGGATGAAAAAAAAAAAATCTCCCTGTCAGCCAGCTCCGTTTTTCCTACCTTTCCCTGGCTTTCTGTCTGTCTCCTGTCTGTCTCCTGCCTGTCTCCTGCCTGTCTCCAGCCTGTCCCTGTCTGTCCCTGTCTCCAGCCTGTCTCCAGCCTGTCTAACTGCCTCAGCTACACAGCGTTCTGTCTGTCTGTCACGAATGCAATAGAGAAATGAGGAAAAGCAAGATGGCCGCCGTTAAATACCGCTGTGTGACGTCACCGGGCTTGCTGGCTGCTGATAGGCTGCATGTGACTGCCCCAGCTTGCACTGGCGCGGGATACATGTCCAGACATGTCCCGCCCGCCATCTTAGAATGCCTGTAATGTAAATGAATGGATGTTAAAGGAAAACTTCGAGTGATCGAATCGCGGGGAAATTCGGATTCGATCCGAATCGAATTTTTCCTGAAATTCGGATCGAATCCGGGTTCGTCCGGATCGATTCGCTCATCCCTAGTAGTGAGAGGTCATACCTGGCGCTGTGCAAGGCTGAACGCCGGCGCTGTTCGCTGAGGCTGTGGAAATGATGAATCAGGCGATACATGGCGCTATCCCAGCCGCTAAAGAGATTCTGCTTGATAAATGTGGAATTGCGTGCCGTGTCCAGCGTTCACCAGTCGCTATCTGTCGCTACCTCACATTAACCAGCCGCTACCCTTTCTTAAATAAGGACCTAAATCATATTGGTAGTATAGGTTCCTCTGTAAGTATAAAATAACACAAAAAACAAAAATATATGTAGTAGCAGGATTGGCACCTGGATTAGTGTTTGTCAGGGAAGATAAGACATTGTGGAAAAGGTTTACTTTCCCGTGGGAAGTGGCGCTTGATGTATGAACGCGTGTGATAACCTCCCATGAATTGTCTGTATTCGCTCATACTCTCAGGTCTGATGACAACAGCTTGGCTGAGATCAGGCCTCTATAACTGGAACAGATCAGCTGAAGGAGTCAAGCTCTGGAGCCCAATTACCTGAGACAATTTTTAATTAAAACCGAATCAAATAATAACATCCCGCAGCCTGTGGACGTATGTCATAAAAAAAAAGAAAAATGCATTTGATGTCTGTACACACTTTTGGGCTCTTGTAGCCATCTGACAGACACAGGAGCTAATTAAGGCCCTTATTTAAGAAAGGATAGCGTCAGGTAGCGGCTGGTTAATGACAGGTAGCGACTGGTAAACGCCGGCAATTACATATTTATCAAGCAGAATCTGTTTAGCGACTGGGATAGCGCCATGTAGCGTCTGATTCATCATTTTCACAGCCTCAGCGAACAGCGCCGGCGTTCAGCCTTGCACAGCGACAGGTATGACCTCTCGCTACCTGTCGCTCTGCCATACATTTCAATGGACGTTCCTTTTCTTCTCTTTAAACGGGGTATTTGTTTTGTTTTTGTTTTTTAAAAAAATCGCAATCAAATTTCTGTGACCTCTTCTGGCATTGAAAAAGCTTTTTTTGCACAATTTTTTCATTTTTTTTATATATTTCTTCAGAAATGACATTACAGGTCTGCCATTAAAGTGTTCATGTTACAATGTTGCTACAATGTAATTCCATATGTTTTCGCTTTGTTACTAGTGGAAAGATGCTGAAAAACAGACTTTAAACACACCGCCTCCTGCGCTCTGGGCTTCAGAGAAGCATTTTTCAGCGCCAGAGTTACTGCTATGAGCAGTCGCTAACATGCGCTCCCATACAGCGCTGTACTGGTCAAATAGCGACTCGTCACCAGGGGCGGGCTGGCCATAGGGCATACCGGGCAGAATCCCGGTAGACCGGCACATGGCAAGGCCACAACCGCGGGAAGAGGGGTGGTGGCCGATGAGCAGAGAAGGGGAATGGGTGGAGGCCGCTCTGCCCGCTGCCACCAGCTCCGCTCTGTGTGTGAGAGCGGCGGCGGTGGGCAGAGCGGCCTCCACCCATTCTACTTCTCTGCTCATCGGCCGCCACCCCTTCATCCGTGATCGCAGCCTTCCCTTTCTCTATCTGCGGCAGATAGAGAGAGCGAAGGCAACAATCGCAGACGAAGGGGTTGCGGCCGCCGCTCTCACCCACACATTGATTTTAACAGGCAGCTCCTGGCTGTTGCACGTAGGTTGGGGGACGTCAATTGGGTGGCGTCCATTGTTTTTATTGGACGCCGGCCATATGGGGCACGCCCAGCAACCAGTGCGCAACAACCAGGAAGTGTCTGCGCTTGTATATGAGAGCGGCAGAGGCGGCCAGCGCGCAACAACTGGTAATTGTGTATGTGTGTCAGGGGACATTATGTGTGTCAGGAAAAGGACCGCAATCCCACAATGCAGAGTGACACAGTCAGAAGACACTTCCTGTTTGCAGGTTGCCTGATGTCTCATGAGCCCCCATCTTGGATGTTTAAAGGCTCATAACATGCAGTAGATGCAGGTAGGATGATTTTTAATGTGAGCAATCTGTATGTACAGGGTGTGGGAAACATAAGATATGCTCTTATTCAGGGTAAAGGCGATTATTCAGGAAGAGGGTTATTTAAGAAGGGATAGCGCCAGGTAGTGCTTCGTAGCAGCAGGCAGTGTCTGGTGAACGCCGGGCGCTGTACGCAAACCCCATTTAAGAAACCTAATCTGGTGAGCAACTCTAACAGCGCCATGTAGCGTCACATGTATTATTACAGGCAGCTAAGTGTATAGCACCAGCGCTCTAGGCTCAGCAGCGCCATGTAGCACCTGTCGCTCAGTGTCGCTCTCCCATACATTTCAATGGGGTTTTATTAGTGGTGTATAAATAGCGTGTTTGGCAATTTAATTTTTTTTTGGCTCCAATCATTGTGTGACGTCTCCTGGCTGCAGACAAACACTTTTAGAAACTTTTTTGACTTTTTATATTTTTATGTAGAATTGTCATTACAGGTCTGGCACTAAAGTGTTAATGTCACAGTGTTACAAGAATGTCATTCCATGTGTTTTCGCTTTGTTACAGGTGGATATGTGTTCAAAAACAATAGATAAAGGCAAGGGGATCTGCACAATACCCTATAATCACTGAAGGTGCCACTCCCAAAGCTATATAAAGCTCACCTCAAGAACACAGATACATAGAGGGAGGCACTCAAAAAATGTATAAAGAAAAGACTTTGAGGCTGATTCATTAATAGCGGCAGGTAGCGACAGTTGAGCGACTGTAGCGGCATTTTCAGAGCGCCCGCTAGTAGTCGCTGTGCTTGGCCGTTGTTCGGTAGTTGATAGCGACTCAGTCGATTTGCCGTAATGTTGAATATTGGGTGAGGAGTCGCTATTTGACAGGTTCAGCGCTGGATGGGAGCGCATGATAGCGACTGGCCCTAGCGACCGGCTCCCACCATATTCATTAAAAAATCACGCTCAAAATATTCTTGCTCTGTAAAATGCATGTTTAAACCCCAGAGCGCTGGAGGCGATGGGTTAAAAGTAGTTTTTTAACCCCCAAACAACCATATTTTTGGAAACCAAAAAAAAAAAGTTTTTTAAATAATTTAGTAATATGAATACATTAATATCAGACCTGTAATATCAATTCTGTACAATTTTTTTTTTAATTTTTTAAAATGGCAGAAGTGGTCACAGAATTTTTCACATTTAAAAAAAAAAATAAATAAAAATTAATAACAATTAATTATGAATATTTAAAGATTGTTCCATTGAAATGCAATGGAGAGCGCCAGGTAGCGAGAGGTCATACCTGTCGCTGTTCAAGGTCGGACGCTGGCGCTGTGGGCTGAGGCTGGAATAATGATGAATGAGTCGCTATATGGCGCTATCTCAGTCGCTAAGCAGGATCGGCTTGATAAATTTGTGATTGTGGTGGGGAGCCGGCGTTCTCGTGGCGGGGCCCGTCATTACCGGACGCTCACCAGTCGCTACCTGTCGCTATTCCTTCATAAATAAGGGCCAATAGATAAAGGCAAGGGGATCTGCACAATACCCTATAATCACTGAAGGTGCCACTCCCAAAGCTATATAAAGCTCACCTCAAGAACACAGATACATAGAGGGAGGCACTCAAAAAATGTATTAAAAAAAGACTTTTTTCCATATGACTGAATAAATCACTACACATAACCACTCCACAATTAAAATCCCTTAAAAAACACATACACATGAGACAATACATAAAGACAAACCAACATAAAAGTGTGTAGGCGATGGGGAGAGCACTGACACACATCAATAGCAATCAGCATCTATATTTAAAAAAAAACATAAACACAAGCGATCTAATCAGTGCAAATAACAATGTGCAAATCCTGCCTATGATCCGGATCCTATATCAAATAACTATAACGTGCAAAGTGCAACCAATCAATAGATACGAATACAATATATAATCACAAACAGAACCTACATGATTATCCAGTAACTAAATACCCCATAAGAAATATAATGACCACAAAATACTTCACCAATGTAGATGCTAGTATCAATCAACCATTAAATACAAAATACAGCGCAAAAATATATCCAACCAAAATATACTCAAAGTGTCACAGGTATGCCAGTAAAGGGTCTCCCCCCTGCCTACAGCACCAGGAACCACGCGTTCCGTGGGCATATCCCCCACTACATCAGGGAGATACGCCCACGGAACGCGTGTCTCCTGGAACTGCAACTAAATTGTAATCTAAAAGATTTCAGGGATGGCCTCTCAAGGTTTGGTTCCACAAAAAAAAAAGCCACAATTGGGGATCAGTGATCCGCCCTTAGTCCCTGCCCTGCTCCTCCAATGCCAAGTTCTGATCGCCTACCCCCAACCCCCATTTATGCATAGACACACACACACTATACACAACCCCCCCAAACATCCTTATCCATGCCTCCCAAGTGTCCCTGATTTGGAGGGATTGTCCCTATTTTGAGTCCATGTCCCCCTGTCCCTGGTTGTTCTTCTCTGACCCTCTTTGAGGTGTAACATGCAGATCTGCAGCAAAAAAAAAGATTGATTTGACTATTCAAAGTGTTTCTATTGTTGTAACTGTTACATCCTATCTCCTATCCATCCCTCAATGGGGAGGCGTGGCCTAATTTAACAAATGTCCCCCTTTCCCACCCTTAAAAGTTGGTAGGTATGTCATTATCATACAATTTAAAAAAGCCTATATATATATATATATATATATCAGTCTCTTCCCAATCTTTCATGCCAAGTCACATATGCCACAGAAGGGGGCTGGCCAGGCCATGTGCAGCAAGGCTTCCTGCGGCGCCAACCTAGACAATAGGCTGATGAACAAGGGGGTGCCTGGGGGGACCCGGACATATTGATCAATCGGCCTGAGGCACAAAGATAAAATAAAAACCGGTGCGGCTGTGGTCGCAGACAGGCCGTCCCCCCTCAGCAAGCCCCCCTAGGCACGGGCCTAGGGTTGTCTTCTGCCAAATACGTCCATGTCCTTGGCCCTTGAGGAATCCAGCATTGAAAAAGAGAGACTAAAATAGTCTGCATAATTAAGGAACTAGATACCAACTGTTTAATTACTGTGCCCCTATAATTCTATGTAAAGTTTTGATGACATAGTTCCTCTATATTATATTTATTTCTCCATGATTAAGTTGTATCCTTTTATATATAGAAAACCACCAATCTTCCCTGATAAAATTCCTTGCATATATGGAAATATTTACTGTACTTTTATACAAATAAATTGATTTTGATTTTAAAAAGTATCACTTTATATTATCTAATTTTTCCAAGTTGCACCAGGGTGTATGTAAGTAGGGGCTATCAGTCACCTACAACTGTACAAAAGCACAAAACAATTTAAATGAAAAATGCACATAAATCAGTTTCAGCGCCTTTTGGAGCCTTTTTTAGCAAATTAGGCTTGATGAAAATACAGATGGCAGCAGATTAGTCTGTAGATATTCTACAACCTTGCCGGGTACCACCTGATAGGATCTAGGGTACCATCAATGGTACCTGTTGAGAACCCCTAGTATATTGTGTTATTTGCTCCAGAAAAATGTGCAGAAACAGGGAGGGCAGTCCTGATTTTTAATGTTGAACTGCTGTGAGTTCCTTGGACTTTACAAATGATAAAATGCACTGAGAAAAGCAGAGGTAAGAAATAAAGCAGATGCATACAGGATAAACCTGGATTCATTGTCCAAAGACAAAGTCCTTAAAAAGAGTCAAAATGTTCCACCAAGAGATGAGCAGTGGCAAGGCCCAGGAGGATGGCGACGATGATCCTGTTGGAGATACAATACTATGCAACAGCAACAAGTTATGACACTAGACGGTGCTGTGACCTATGCTTAACTGTGGTTTCTGTGAATTTTACTGCTGTGTTGTATTTCCTGTGCTCTATGGTACTTACTTCCTGTCTGTGTTAGCCATCATGTAAGGTGACATTCTCTTTCTGTATTCATGTTCCAGTAAAGCCAGTTCCTATTACACCACAAATGTCTGGATTAGACTCTTCTGCACCCAGCACTCGCACTCTGCAACAGATTCAAAGGACAGTGGCTATGGAAACCTTAAAGTGGACCAACACCCAGGATTTTGACTATCCTGGGTGTTGGTCCACCTAGGTGGGGCACCCCGATCGGGGGTGCCCCGCTGTGTGAAACCCCCCCGATCGCCGCAAAAACTCACCTCTCCCCGCTCCCACGTGACCTCGTCCGGCCAATGACAGCGCTCAGAGCCGCTCTGGTATGCTCGTCCAAAGCCGCTTGGACGCGCATACCAGAGCGCTGTCATTGGCTGCGTCTCTCGCTTCCCTCTAACAGGGAGCGCGCCTGCGCCGGCCATTCACAAAACGGCCGGCGCGGGAGCGCGCCCTGCTAGAGGGAAGCGAGAGACGCGGCCGCGTCTCGCGCATGCGCCGTTGGATCGCCGGTAAGGTAAGGATTGTGGGCCTCCTGGGGGGTTCCTCCCCGCGGGACATCCCGATTTCGGATGCCCCGCGGGGAGGGATCTGATCGGTCCGGGAATCTTATAGATTCCCGGGCCGATCCCCCCTGGGTGTTGGTCCACTTTAAGAGGTGCAAGGAAATGAAGCTGCAGTAAGAACCAGGAGGCAGGTGGTTGCGAGGACCTAGGAAGGTGAAAGGATGAAAAGGTGGCTAGAACCTGAGGTGGCAGCAAGGGACAGGAGACTTGCAGCGATAATACAATGGCAGTGGTGAAGACTAGAAGATTGTCCCAAGTGGACCCAAGTGGACACAAGTATGCAAAGGGTCTGTGGCGAGGAGTAGTAGTGGCAGCAAGAACCAGAAGACCTGTGGCTGTGGGGCATTAAAGGAGCAGTATCGCGAAATTTGCATTAAAAAAGATAAATAATTAAATAGCCACACAATAGTTTCTAACATGTGTATAAATAATGTGGCGATAGAAAAAGGAAAAAATATCTGCCTTTCTTTTAAATTGTATAATGCCAATGGCTCAGTCCATTTGCTGAATAGGGGGATCTGCTGGGTTGTATTTAGTGAGCTGCTTCATTTAGCCCATTGGTCTCCTAGCAACACTTTACCTCAGAGGCTGACACTGTAATCAGTGGTAACGGCTGTGTGTGTGTGAGGTGCTGCTTTTGTTATAAGACCAGGTGACTCATATGTGTAAAATCTATACAAAATAAACTAAACTGACTGAAAATAACTGAAATTCTTCTTTGAATAACTGTGCAGGAAAATCTAAAGGTATTAAAGTGGAACAAAACCCTGAGTGGCCGACCCTGAAGTCTATAAGACCCGGCCATTGACCTTCCCCCTTGGGCATCCTAAATCGGGATGCCCCACTGTGTGAAACGACCCCTGGATAACCACAGATCCCCCCATTTTTCTGGCGCGCCCACACAGATAGTCATTTAGACAGGCCGGGCGGCCAGGAAGGTTACTGCTCAGGCTCCCCATCTGCGTGCAAACAGAGCTGATTGGATGAGAGCCCGCGCATGCGCTGTGGGACAGGGAAAGTTTTTACGTTTTCACAGGCGAACTTGGGGATTTCACATATCAGGGCATCCCAAGTCGGGATGCCCCTAGGGGCACAAAACAAAACTCCAGATAGTGAAAATCATGGGTTGGGCTTTGCTCAAAACACACAAAGCTGAAAGAAAGATCATATGGAAAAATGTGTTGAGAAAAGAGAGAGAAAATGGTAAACTGAAAGCAGAGCCAACACGAAGGGAAAACTGTCAAAATAAAAAATGTTTAGAGCAAAAAAACAGGATGTAAACATAAAAATCCATTTCTGAAATAAAATAAAATAACCCCCCCCCCCCCCCATAAAAAAAAAAAACAAAACTGGCAAGTCTGAGATTCGAACCAATTACTCTCTGGTTCAAACTGACATTTAATATAACAATCAACTAAATGACTTCTAGAGCTTTTCTCTGTTTTAGATATATGAGTTCTGGCCAGGCAATGTTGTTATCTTATGCTGGACGGCTGCCAGCACTGAACAGCTGATACTTTGTTACATTGTTTCTCCCTCTCCTCAGCCTGGAACAGGCCAGAGTGTCGGCCTCCGACACTCATCAGATATAAACATGAGCTATTAGTCTCCAGCTGCACAACACACACATCATTTTTTTCTAAATTTGTAATTCTTACTCCAACACTTACCTACATTCAAAGTACCATTTAAATATAAGTCACCAAGAAAAATTCGCGATACTGCTCCTTTTAGTGGGGGAGGGGGGTTTGTGGTGAGGACAGGAGGCAGCAGAAACAACAGGCTGGCAACAGGGAGGACCTAAGTAGGCTTGGGGATGCAAAGATGTGGATAGGGAAAACGTGGGAGAAGAGTGATTGAGGGAGACGGAGGAAACATGGGCATACTAAATATTTTGAAATGAGAATGATTGAACACAGTAGAAAAGGGAAAGGGGGGATGTAGAGAATGTGAGTAAGTGAGGGTGTAAATGAGAAGAAAAATGAGAAATGTGGAAACGAAAAGGTCAGAAAGAAAATAGAAAGGATGTGAAAAAGGGGCATATTGGAAGGAAAGAGAGCTCAAATTTGGTTCTCCTGAAGTTCTAAAAATTAACCTGGCTATAAACTGGCTTTGACCCAAATCCAAAGCCCATTCCTTTGCCAGGCAGCAAAGTCTACAGGTCTGCCGGGTCAGGGGCTCCCTCCTGGTTTGGTGGGCTGGGATCTTCTTGATACCAAGTAGCCACTATTGCAGCCGCCCCACCAGAATCTGTATTGAGCGGGGACACAGGTCCCTCCTCCGTCTTCCTTGGCCTCCTGCCAAAGCTAATTACGGTCACCAGGTCAGGGTGGTTTAAATACCACATAGGATATTATGTTGGCCTTCACCTGCTCCTTATTGCTGGTAGTTTACGTTGCTAGATGAAGTTTTGCCTTGTAACCTTTTTACTTTCCCGTTGTGTTATTTGCTCCAGAAAAATGTGCAGAAACAGGGAGGGCAGTCCTGATTTTTAATGTTGAACTGCTGTGAGTTCCTTGGACTTCACAAATGATAAAATGCACTGAGAAAAGCAGAGGTAAGAAATAAAGCAGATGCATATAGGATACACCTGGATTCATTGTCCAAAACAAAGTCCTTAAAATGAGTCAAAATGTTCCACCAAGAGATGAGCAGTGGCAAGGCCCAGGAGGATGGTGACGATGATCCTGTTGGAGATACAATACTATGCAACAGCAACAAGTTATGACACTAGACGGTGCTGTGACCTATGCTTAACTGTGGTTTCTATGCATTTTACTGCTGTGTTGTATTTCCTGTGCTCTATGGTACTTACTTCCTGTCTGTGTTAGCCATCATGTAAGGTGACATTCTCTTTCTGTATTCATGTTCCAGTAAAGCCAGTTCCTATTACACCACAAATGTCTGGATTAGACTCTTCTGCACCCAGCACTCGCACTCTGCAACAGATTCAAAGGCCAGTGGCTATGGAAACCTTAGGAGGTGCAAGGAAATGAAGGTCTGTAGCTTCAGCAAGAACCGGGAGGCAGGTGGCTGCGAGGACCTGGGAAGGTGAAAGCATGAAAAGGTGGCTAGAACCTGAGGTGGCAGCAAGGAACAGGAAACTTGCAGCGATAATACAATGGCAGTGGTGAGGACTAGAAGGTTGTCGGTTGCTGGAGGGATCCAAGTGGACACAAGTATGCAAAGGGTCTGTGGCGAGGATTGGTAGTGGCAGCAAGAACCAGAAGACCTGTGGCTGTGGGGCATTGAGTGGGGCAGTAGGGTCTGTGGTGAGGACAGGAGGCAGCAGAAACAACAGGCTGGCAACAGGGAGGACCTAAGTAGGCTGGGAGAAGAGTGATTGAGGGAGACGGAGGAAACATGGGCATACGAAATATTTTGAAATGAGAATGATTGAACACAGAAGAAAAGGGAAAGGGGGGATGTAGAGAATGTGACAAAGAGAGTAAGTGAGGGTGTAAATGAGAAGAAAAATGAGAAATGTGGAAAAGAAAAGGTTAGAAAGAAAATGGAAAGGATGTGAAAAAGGGGCATATTGGAAGGAAAGAGAGCTCAAATTTGGTTCTCTTGAAGTTCTAAAAATTAACCTGGCTATAAACTGGCTTTGACCCAAATCCAAAGCCCATTCCTTTGCCAGGCAGAAAAGTCTGCAGGTCTGCCGGGTCAGGGGCTCCCTCCTGGTTTGGTGGGCTGGGATCTTCTTGATACCAGGTAGCCACTATTGCAGCCGCCCCACCAGCATCTGTATTGAGCGGGGACACAGGTCCCTCCTCCGTTTTCCTTGGCCTCCTGCCAAAGCTAATTACGGTCACCAGGTCAGGGTGGTTTAAATACCACATAGGATATTATGTTGGCCTTCACCTGCTCCTTATTGCTGGTAGTTTACGTTGCTAGATGAAGTTTTGCCTTGTAACCTTTTTACTTTCCCGTTGTAAAAACTGCAGAAGATTAATGGGTCCAATCCACCAATTGCTAATTAAACAGGTATGTGTTAGGCCTCAATTTTTAGCAGGTCTCTTATGTTACAGTAGACATGCAGCAAACGTCAGCACGAAAAAACACAGACAGCGGTTCTCGGTGCATCCATTGAGCCCCAGAAGAAGGCTTAGGCCTCACGCTACATTCATCTAATAGCAGTGTGATGACATGAGGGGCCGTTATGGTTTTATAACGTATTGCATATGATCGGCCTCATGTTTGTTCAGCTCTGTGTTCACTCTCTGTGATTTCAGTGAATGGCGATGCCCAGCTTGAACATCAGATTTAAATCAGGAGCTAATTTAAGGAATGCCTCCTGAGCATTTGTCCAATATAACAAATGTTCATTTTACATAATAAAGCCTTTATGTCGTGAGTATAAACACTCTGGGTCGAGAGTTAAGCGAACATTTGATGTTTTCATGAACAAACAATAGTTCTTATGCAGGAGTGTAGCTGGGAGGGGGGAGGGCACATGCCCCGGGTGCCCGGGTGCCCCAGGTGCCAAAGGGGGGCCTGATCACAGATGGGGGCACCATTTTAAATCTTTGCCCCCGGGATGCCAGAAAGCCTAGCTACACCTCTGTCTTATGCCTCACCATGTCATTTTTATATAGTTTAAACACCTGAACAGATGAACAGATGTAATAAAAAACTTAAAGTGGACCAACACCCAGGATTTTTACTATCCTGGGTGTTGGTCCACTTCCGCGGGGCACCCCGATCGCAGCCCCGCTGTGTGAAACCCCCCAGAAAGCCCCAAAAACTCATCTGACCCCGCTCCCACCTGACTCGCTTCACCAATCACCGCCGACGGACAAGCGAGGCCCGTCGACGGACAAGGTGAGAGCGCTCGCCGCCGCCTCTTGCGCGTCCCTCTTACAGGGAGCACGCCCGCGCCGGCCATACCCAAACGGCCGGTGCGGTGTGCGCGCCCTGCTAGAGGGATGCGCGAGAGGCGGCCCGCGCATGCGCCGTTGGAACGAGGAACAGGTAGGATTTGCGGGCATCCTGGGGGGTTTTACACAGCGTAAGGTAAGGTTCCTGGGGGGGTTTCACACAGCGGGGCATTCCGATTTTGGATGCCCCGCGGCGAGGGATCTATAAGATCTATAAGATTCCCGGGCCGATCTGGGTGGGTGTTGGTCCACTTTAAGGCACAACAGTGAAACATAGGGAAAGAAAAAGGCACAGTCAAATGACAGAAAAAAAAAATCTTGCGCATACGACTGGGGGCGGGTAGGAGCACGGCTGACACCAGGAGTATGAGGAATGGTTATTTCACACCATAGTATGTCACTTGTGGGGCGTGGGTGCTAACGGGCAGGCTGATTCATTACTAGCGCCAGGTACCGACAGATGAGCGTCTGTAGCGAGGCATTGAGAGCGACCGCTAGTAGTCGCTGTGTATGGTTCGCTGTTTCAGAGCGTCTCAGTCGCTGGCCGGCATTGATGACTATAATGCGTGAGTCGCTCTAACACCAGTACAGCGCTGTATGGGAGCGAACAGTACCGCCAGCTCAGTGCGACCGACTCACACCATATTCATTAATAAAATACCATTTTGACTATCCTGAGTTTTGGTCCTTTCCCCCCCTGTGAAACCCTCCCCATCACCGAAGGCAACTCACCTCTTCCCCGTCCTATGGCGTATGTGCGGCCGCTCGCCCAATCAGCGTGCTCGGAGCCGCTGATGTCACGTCATCTAAGGCTGTGTCTAAGGCCAGCAGCTCAGAGCGCGCTGTCGACCGCATCCCCCGCTACCATCTAACAGGGAGCGTGTCTGCGCTGGCCATGCACAAATGTCTGACGGGGGCACGCGCCCTGTTAGAGAGAAGTGCGGGATGCGGCCGCAGCGGTTGGAACGGGATCAAGGTAAGGTTCCTGGGCGTCCTGGGGGGTTTCACACAGGATTTTGGATGCCCCGCGGGGAGGGATCTATAAGATCTATAAGATTCCCGGGCCGATCTGGGAGGGTGTTGGTCCACTTTAAAGAGGAACTTTGGACCTCTAAACTACTAGGTCTTAATAGCCCTCCCAACGCAATTCTGCAAACCTCTCGGGGGTGGCGCAGTGCATCCTGGGACAGAGAAGAAGACAAGATTGCGCTGCCCTACGGAAAGCACCTGAGAAGAATGGTCGAGCACAGGAGGAAGAAAAGACATGTAAGTTAATCTCTCTAGCAGACTGGAGCGGCACTACTACAGGCTGGCAGGGCCCTGTTCACTGGTGGTAGTGAAGGGGCCCACAGCCCATCCTGAAGCCAGAATGAATGAAACCCTACCGCATAATCTTGGTGATAGTGACGTCAGCTGGGGCCACCACGAGGTACGCGTTTCCTCACTGTGGTCTATCCTATGGGGAAAACGTGTGCAGATGGGTGGGAAATTGGCTTATTGATCGGAAGCAGAGGGTGGTTATCAATGGTACACACTCAGATTGGGTCACTGTTACCAGTGGAGTACCACAAGGGTCAGTTCTGGGACCAATTCTCTTCAATATATATATAAATGACATTGGGTATGGATTAAACAGTAAAGTCTCAATCTTTGCAGATGATACTAAGCTGAATAAAGTAATTAAAACAAAGGAGGACAACAGGCAACTACAAACAGATTTAGATAAATTGGAAGCATGGGCAGTTAAATGGCAAATGAAGTTTAACACAGATAAATGTAAGGTTATGCACATGGGAAGGAGAAATCTGTGTCATGATTACACACTAAATAAAGAAACACTTGGTAAAACAACAATGGAAAAGGACCTAGGCGTTTTAGTTGACAATAAGCTCAACTGTAGTAATCAATGCCAGGCAGCTGCTGCCAAGGCAAACAGGATCATGGGGTGCATCAGGAGGGGCATAGGTGCTCATGACCAGAGCATCATTTTACCCCTGTACAAGTCACTGGTCAGACCCCATATGGGGCACTGTGTACAGTTCTGGGCACCTGTGCTTAAGAAGGACATATCAGAACTGGAGCGCGTTCAAAGAAGGGCAACAAAGTTAATAAAAGGAGTGCGGGGGCTAGAGTACCCGGAAAGATTGTCCAAGTTAGGTTTATTTAGTCTAGAAAAAAGACGATTGAGGGGTGATCTAATAACTATGTATAAATATATTCGGGGTCAATACAAGGATCTGTCCCACAATCTATTTATACCCCGGAGTGTAACCATAACCCGGGGGCATCCACTAAGGTTAGAGGAAAGGTGCTTTCTCCACCGACATAGGAGGGAATTCTTCTCTGTAAGAGCAGTGAGACTATGGAACTCGCTGCCAGAGGAGGTAGTAATGAGGGATACATTAAAAATGTTCAAAAGTGGCCTTGATGCCTTCCTGGCATGTAATAACATTTCCGGCTATGGCTACTAGACCACTGGAAGGAGTTAAACAGGCTGAACTGGATGGACTAAAGTCTTTATTCAGCCTTACATACTATGTTACTATGTTACTATGTTACTTCCTGGTGGAAGCCATCTTTGTCAATAAAGCTATATTACAGGCTGATTCATGACTAACGCCAGATAGCGACAGATGAGCGTCTGTAGCAGGCATTTCAGAGCGACCGCTAGTAGTCGCTGTGCTCAGGCGTGGTTCGCTAGTTCAGAGCGCCTCAGTAGCTGTGCAGCATTGATGAATACGTTGTGGGGAGTCGCTATATGAGCAGCACAGTGCTGTATGGGAGCGAATGGTAGCGACTGGTCAGTGTGACCTACTCACACCATAATCGTAAAAAAAAAACAGCCTCACACACCACCTGCACTCAAAAATGCTTCACTGTAGCCCAGAGCGCCGGAGGCTGTATGATTAAAGGCTGTTTTTGAACATGTATCCACCAGTAACAAAGCGAAAACATATGGAATTACATTGTTATAACATTGTGACATGAGCACATTAATGCCAGACCTGCAATGTCAATTCTGCATAAATAAATAAAAACTGAAAAAACTTTTCAAAAATGTCATTTTCTTGGCCAGAATAAATGTCAGAAGGTTTGTGTTTTTTTTTTAGGAAAAAAAAAAAATTGGATCAGGAAAGGGATTTAAGGATCGTCCATAGAAATGTATGGGAGAGCGGCAGGTAGCGACAGGTAAGACGTGGCGCTCTCAAGGCAGAACGCCGGCGCTGTACGCTGAGCCTGGGATAATGATGAATCGGACGCTACATGGCGTTGTTCTAGTCGCTCACCAGATTTGGCTTCTTAAATGTGTAATTGCGTGCCGTGTCCGGTGTTCATCTGACGCTACTTGACGTTACCTGCCGCTGTACAGGCACTACCTGGCGCTATCCCTTCATGAATAAGGCCCTTACTGAACAAAACAAAACATGGTTACATTTTTAAACCCCGCCAGTTCTTCTTCTCTAGGGTCAGACAATGTTGGTGAACAATAGGGTGTTACCATGTTTTTTCAGAACATTTGTTTTTTATTTTGCTACGTATGCCTAATGCTGTAAGGTTGTTACTGCCTATGTGGTAAACATTACTCAGCTTTTCCGGAGTGGAATCAGCACGCCGGTATAGAAGAAAAATGTATATTTAAGTTATAAATATGTGTATACTGTAAATGTATATTCACGTTATAAATATGTGTATACTGTAAATGTATATTCACGTTATAAATATGTGTATACTGTAAATGTATATTTAAGTTATAAATATGTGTATACTGTAAATGTATATTTAAGTTATAAATATGTGTATACTGTAAATGTATATTTAAGTTATAAATATGTGTATACTGTAAATGTATATTTAAGTTGTAAATATGTGTATACTGTAAATGTATATTTAAGTTATAAATATGTGTATACTGTAAATGTATATTTAAGTTATAAATATGCATATACTGTAAATGCATATTTAAGTTATAAATATGTCTATACTGTAAATGTATATTTAAGTTATAAATATGTGTATAATGTAAATGTATATTTAAGTTATAAATATGTGTATACTGTAAATGTATATTTAAGTTATAAATATGTGTATACTGTAAATGTATATTTAAGTTATAAATATGTGTATACTGTAAATGTATATTTAAGTTATAAATATGTGTATACTGTAAATGTATATTTAAGTTATAAATATGTGTATACTGTAAATGTATATTTAAGTTATAAATATGTGTATACTGTAAATGTATATTTAAGTTATAAATATGTGTATACTGTAAATGTATATTTAAGTTATAAATATGTGTATACTGTAAATGTATATTTAAGTTATAAATATGTGTATACTGTAAATGTATATTTAAGTTATAAATATGTGTATACTGTAAATGTATATTTAAGTTATAAATATGTGTATACTGTAAATGCATATTTAAGTTATAAATATGTCTATACTGTAAATGTATATTTAAGTTATAAATATGTGTATAATGTAAATGTATATTTAAGTTATAAATATGTGTATACTGTAAATGTATATTTAAGTTATAAATATGTGTATACTGTAAATGTATATTCAAAGTGGACCAACACCCAGGATTTTCACTATCCTGGGTGTTGGTCCACTTCTGATCCGATCGGGGGTACGCCCCAGAAAGCCCCAAAAAACTCACCTCACCGGCGACAGACAAGCTGATGCCGCTGGAGCCCGCCTCTCGCGCGTCCCTCTTACAGGGAGCGCGCCCGCGCCGAGGGACGCGCGAGAGGCGGCGGCCTGCGCATGCACCATTGGAACAGGAAGAAGGTAAGGTTTGTGGGCGTCCGGGGGGGTTTCGCATAGTGGGGCATCCCGATTTCGGATGCCCCGCGGGGAGGGAGCTGATCGGCCTGGGAATCTTATAGATTCCCAGGCCGATCAGCGGTGGGTGTTGGTCCACTTTAAGTTATAAATATGTGTATACTGTAAATGTATATTTAAGTTATAAATATGTGTATACTGTAAATGTATATTTAAGTTATAAATATGTGTATACTGTAAATGTATATTTAATTTATAAATATGTGTATACCGTAAATGTATATTTAATTTATAAATATGTGTATACTGTACGGGGGCTTCTGTTTTGGTTGCACATTGATTGTGATATGCTATGATGGACAATGCGTACTCTGATTTTGTTTAAAAGGACCAATGCTTGCCAGCATATAATTATACTTCCTTGTAAACATATAATTCTTGGGAGAGAGATTTCCTTACATTAAATTCTCTTTGTATGAGGTAAAGCTCCGATATTTATCCTCCTGTGTAAACAATCTCAGTAACTATGTAACCCTAGCTGGACTGATGTTAGCTTTGACCCCATAAAAAGTGTTGTAATGGTTAGGGAAGTTCCACAGACATACTGCAGGTGGCGCTGTGCTCATAGTTGCTATTTCAGTTGCTACCAGGGGCGGACTGTAAAGGTAGCAGCCCAAACTGCCCCAAAGCACTGCGGCCCACTGGGCATTTGCCCGGGTCTCCCTAAAGACCCAGGTGAATGCCCGGTGGGCCGCACTGCTTTGGGGGAGTCTGGGCTGCTACCTTTACTAAAAGTCCCATCCAATCCCAGCCTCCCATCCCCTTCTCTACTCTACTCCCTCACCAAAGCAATCCCAGCCCATGTCCTCACCCTAATGATATGGCCTCAGTCTTGGAGCACATTGGTTGACTGACCAGGAAGCAGCAGAGGTGCCACTGGCTGGTCATGGGCAGGCCGGGTGCTGGTAAAATCCTGGGCTGATTTTTGGCCCCAGTCCTCCACTGGTTGCTACCAATGGTTGTAGCAGCTGCAATTAGCCTTGTATTCTGTTGTACCTGGCTGGGAAGCTCTATATACTTGGCCTTCCTTTAGCCAGTGGTGGCAATATTCCACTAGGCTCATTTCCTGACAATAAGGTCTATAAGATTCTATAATCTATAAGATTCCCAGGCCAAATGATTCCCTTCCTCCTGGGCATCCAAAATCATGATGCCCCGCTGTGTGAAATCCCCCAGGTTGCCCTATACACTTACCTTGCTTCCCGGTCCAACATCACATGTGCGAGCCGCTGGCGCATCCCTGCTATCCCTCTAGCAGGGCGTGTGCCCATGCCAGGCATTAGTGAGTGGCATAAGAGGATGTGGCCATCAGAGCCGCTGCTCTTAGACGTGCCGTGGGACCGGGCCGAGGTGAGCTGGTCTCGGCATTCTGGGGGGGTTCACACAGCGGGGCATCCCCGATCGGGGTGCCCCCAGGTAACGATCCAAAGTCCAGGATGGTCAAAATCCTGTGTTTTGGTCCACTTTAAGTACTGGTTTTTAGTTATGTTTTATGGTATCCTTTATCAAGTCCTGCTTTAAAAAAAAAATCCTGAGCAGCCTATCTTCAATCTCCAGTGGCGGACTTGGGCCAAAAAAAAGCCCTGGATTTTACCTCTGGCTGGCTCGCGGCATTCCTGCTGAGCCCCCCCGGGGCTATAGCATTGGGGGGCAGGGCTTGTGGGTGCAGTGGGGCTGGGTATAGGGGGCTGAGAGGGAGACTAAAGGGGCAGGGATTGGATGCATGGGTGTTAAACACAGTAGCCCAACTGGCCCCCAAAGCAGTGCAGCCCACTGGGTCCACCCCAGCTCCATTCTGTCTTCATGTCTGTGCACCTGACTTCAGAAGCCTTGCTTCCTATCTCCGACATGGCATCATATGGATGTCTCCCTGACAGCACTTATGATGTCACAAAAAGGGAGGGGCCAAGAGGGGTTGCAGGTAAAAATCCCTCTAGGGTTCGCCCCATTCGTATAAAAGCTGGCTCCCCTGGCTCTCACCTCAATCCCTTCCTACAAATGGCAGCACAGCCGTCACCTTCTGATGGACGGCGCCACTGCTAGAGGGAGGGGGCATCGAAGAGCACCGAAAAATGGAGACCTGATATGGGACCGATGAAGACCCGTCGCAGGACCGATGAAGGCCGGCCGGACCGGAGAGACAGGATAAATAAGTAAGTGAAATTAAAAATAATAAACTTATTTTTGTGTCCAGGGACCCCTATACCAGTTCACAAGTGTCAGGAACTGGCATAGCACCTCCCAGGCTTGGCGTGTTCCATGCCGGTAAAATGACACATTACCTGCGCCCCCATTTGGGACATGGGGGGTGTGGAAGAGCCTGGTGCCCATTGTTGTGTTCCAGGGGTGCCCAATGCCCTGTGCCCATATCAAAGGGCATAGGGGCATGTAACTTGCATGGACAGGGGCCACAAACAGCATGGCCTCTAAGCCCTGGGTTACAAGTCCTTATGCTTGGTGCTCAGGCTGGTAGCCTTTGAGGGGGACCCCACTTTTTTTCAACATTAATAAACATTAAAAAAAATCTGATTGACCAGCAATTGTGCCCCCCCGCCCAGACCAGACTGTGCCCTGCTCCCACCCAATCAGGAAGGGAAGCAGGCGTGGCATAGATGACGTGGCATAGATGACGGGCCACAACGGGGGCTTTTTATGGAGTGTTCTGCCACATACTATGCTATGGCGGTAGTGGGGGGGCTCTGTCACACAGTCTGCTATGGAGTGATGGGGGGATTCTTTCACACAGTCTGCTATGGGGTGATGGGGGGGCTCTGTCACACAGTCTGCTATGGAGTGATGGGGGGATTCTGTCACACAGTCTGCTATGGGGTGATGGGGGGATTCTGTCACACAGTCTGCTATGGGGTGATGGGGGATTCTGTCACACAGTCTGTTATGGGGTGATGGGGGGATTCTGTCACACAGTCTGCTATGGGGTGATGGGGGGATTCTGTCACACAGTCTGTTATGGGGTGATGGGGGGATTCTGTCACACAGTCTGCTATGGGGTGATGGGGGGATTCTGTCACACAGTCTGCTATGGAATGATGGGGGGATTCTGTCACACAGTCTGCTATGGGGTGATGGGGGGATTCTGTCACACAGTCTGTTATGGGGTGATGGGGGGATTCTGTCACACAGTCTGTTATGGGGTGATGGGGGGATTCTGTCACACATTCTGTTATGGGGTGATGGGGTGCTCTGTCACACAGTCTGCTATGGGGTGATGGGGGGGCTCTGTCACACAGTCTGCAATGGGGTGATGGGGGAATTCTGTCACACAGTCTGTTTTGGGGTGATGGGGGAATTCTGTCACACAGTCTGCTATGGGATGATGGCGTGCTCTGTCACACAGTCTGCTATGGGGTGATGGGGGATTCTGTCACACAGTCTGTTATGGGGTGATGGGGGGATTCTGTCACACAGTCTGTTATGGGGTGATGGGGGGATTCTGTCACACAGTCTGCTATGGGGTGATGGGGGGATTCTGTCACACAGTCTGATGTGGGGTGATGGGGGGATTCTGTCACACAGTCTGTTATGGGGTGATGGGGGGATTCTGTCACACAGTCTGCTATGGGGTGATGGAGGGTTCCTAGTATTTTTTAACAATAATATTAGTACTGCCCCTACCCCATTTTGTGCCCTGGTGCTACCCCCAATTTGCAGCCTTCTAGCCCTTACTGCCCAAATTTTACAGCCCCCAAGTTTGGCTCCCCATTGGCTCTAATGGAGTTCGGATTCGGGTTTGCTACCTGAACCGAACTTTGGTGTCAAGTTTAACCGAACTTTCCGAACCCAAACTTCTGCTGGCTTGCGTACCACTAGTCCTTAGCCAAATAATATATTTCTGAATAAGAAAAAGACTCCAGTAATTCCTTGTAAAGTTAGAGGTTTCCTTTAACAGAATTATGTAATTTTAGAGTGAAAGGATTTCCCCTCTATTTTAGTACATCTGTAGATAAAGCTGGAGCTCCCTTTAAAAAATGAAAAAGAACAATCCCCAAATAACCTATTTTTAGCATAATAAGGCGTGAATGTTAGTAACTCTCACCTCATTTAAAGCGGAACAAAACCCAGGTATTTGACTTCCCCAGGTTTTGTTCCATTTCCTGGGGGCATCCGGAATTGCATCCCGATGTGTGCAACCCCCCAGAAAGCCCCAAACAACTCACCTCGTACCACGTACCAATGGTGCATGCTTGTTTACCTCCTTTGGCAAATGGCTCCCATTGACTACAGTGCGGAGCCGAGCCGCAGCCCCCCCATCCCTGACCTAGTGCATGCTCCCGCCCCAAACTATCTGAATGGCTGGAGCGGGAGCACTCGCCGGTCACGGGGGATGCGGTAGCACGCGCTGCCCATCAAAAACAATGAGAGTCGTCTGCCGAATGGTGTAGTCACAACAGGCGACTCTCATTGGATGAGAGCCTGAGCATGCTCGTTGGAGTGTGGGAATGTAAAGTTTTACGGGTGTGGGGTACCCCTGGGCAATGCCAACGGCTGACCCTGGAATCTTTTAGATCTTTTAGTATAAAGCACTGTTTTATAGATAGCCCGGCATAGGGGAATGGGGATCAATCGCGGTGGGGAGGGTAAACAGTGTGGCATCCCGAAAAAGGATGCCCTGGGGTTACCTAATCGGGGGGCCCTAGAGTCTTGGGTCCTCTTTACAGTGTGACAGTTACTGATACATTTGTATCATTGACTTTATATGTCAATATTGTATCATAAAGAAAAGGGAAATTCTTCCACTCTCAATGTACATTTTTCTTTTACAAGGGCCCTGTAGCATTCCATAAAGATGATTTAAAGTGGACCATCACCCAGGGGTGATCGGCCCGGGAATCTATAAGATTCCCGGGCCGATCACCTCCCTCACCGCGGGACATCTGAGATCGGGATGTCCCGCGGTGAGGGCCCCCCCCCCCAAAACCCCAAATAAACTCACCTCATCGGCGGCGGCCGCCTCCTGCGCGCTCCTCTAGACGTGCGCGCGCCCGCGCGACCGTCTGTGAATGGCCGGCGCGGGCGCGCGCCCTGTCAGAGCGACGTGCTGGAGGCGGCGGCGGGCGCACTGTCTTGTCCGCCGCTGTCACCCGCTTGTCCGTGGCCACGTGGGAGCGTGTTGAGGTGAGTATTGGGGGCTTTCTGGGGGGTTTTACACAGCGGGGCACCCCCAATCGGGGTGCCCCCCTGAAGTGGACCAAAACCCAGGATAGTCAAAATCCTGGGTGTTGGTCCACTTTAAAGGGAAATTCCAGGCAATGGGTTAAAACGGACCAAAAGCGACCCTGAAGTCTATAAGGCTCCACTGCCCGCCTGATTCCCGCTCCCCGGGGCATTCTGCTCTCTGAAACACCCCCAGTCATCCAATATGCTTACCTTGCCAACAAGCCCATGGTGCTGAGCAGGCTAAATGAAGGCTGGATGAAAGATGCCGCTCCTGATATCCAGCAAGGGGAGAGCAGAAAGCAGGATCAATATGTCCCTGAATGTCCCTTTAAAGGGAGTTAAAGATGAATTTTTCTTTCAATGTTCTATTCTGTTAAAGGGCAGCTCTAATGTTAATTGTAAATTTAAAGCAGACCAAAACCCACATTTTTAACTAGCATCCCCCGATTTGCTCCCCCCATAAAGATTACCATTTGCCAATTTTCCCTGATCCTGCTTCACTCTAATCCCAGATAATGTCACCTGTTAAAACTGTAAAGCTCCTACAGAGAAATGCTTCTTAGATTATATCATTACAACTATCGGCCTTATTTATCAAGGGCTAGCGCCAGGTAGTGTCTGACGAGCGGCAGGTACCGCCAGCTAACGGCGGCTACCGAATCAAGTACGCCCGGCGGCGGTCACAATGACGCATTTATCACGCTAAATGAGGCTAGCGCCGGCGAGAGCGTCAGCTAGCGCGGGATTCATCATGTAGCCGACTGCAACGAACAGCGCCGCTGCTAATCCCATCACAGCGACAGATATGACCTGGCGCTCCCTGGCGTTGTCCAATGCATTTCAATGGAGCAATCTTTAAATAATCATAATTAATTGCTATTAATGTATTTTTTTTTTTTTTTAATGTCAAAAATTCTGTGACCATTTCTGCAATGTTAGGTTTTTTTTTAAGTAAAAAAAAAAAAAATTGTGCAGAATTGATATTACAGGTCTGATATTAATGTATTCATATTACAAAATGTTTCGAAAAACTTGTATAATTTTTACATAAAAAAAAAAACTACTTTGCACACATCGCCGCCAGCGCTCTGGGGTTTAAACAAGGAATTCACAGCGCGAGAAATTTTTGAGCGTGATTTGTTAATGAATCTGCAGCAAGCCGTTCGCTCTGGCCATTCGCTGTCAGGCGCACCCATACAACGCGGAACCTGTGAAACAGCGACCCCTAACCCCGTATTCAACATTACCGCACACCAACTGAGTCGCTGTCAACATGCAAACCCCGGCCAAGCACAGCGAATACTAGCTGGCGCTGTGAAAATCACGCTACTGGCGCTCATCTGTCACTACCTGGCGCTATTAATGAATCGGCCTCCCCGTGTCACCTGTCTGTTCAGTACAGATGAAACTGTCTGACTCTGATCACTGTAGGAAATGTGGGGAGGAGGGGGCAAATTTATATCATTGTCTATGGGAATGTCCGGTTGTCAACCAGTTCTGGAGAAAAGTACATAGATATATGATTACAAAATTGATAAACCATCTGCCTCTCACTCCAAGATGGGCAATATTTGGCTCAGTTGATACTACCACCCAGAGGATAGATTGAGGCACTAAGAAATTAATTCTGTTAATGGCTGCAGTTGCGAAAAAAGTCATTCTCCAGGGCTGGATTGGAGACGAACCTCCCTCATTCCGACACTTTATGGAGAAGTTGCAGCAGCTCTTCAAGTTTGAATGGGCTGATGCAACCCTAGACGGGGAGGCCGATTCATTAATAGCGCCAGGTAGCGACAGATGAGCGCCAGTAGCGTGATTTTCACAGCGCCAGCTAGTATTCGCTGTGCTTGGCCGGGGTTTGCTTCTTGACAGCGACTCAGTCGGTGTGCGGTAATGTTGAATACGGGGTTAGGGGTCGCTGTTTCACAGGTTCCACTTGTATGGGTGCGCCTGACAGCGAATGGCCAGAGCGAACGGCTTGCTGCAGATTCATTAAAAAATCACGCTCCAAAATTTCTCGCGCTGTGAATTCCTTGTTTAAACCCCAGAGCGCTGGCGGCGTTGTGTGTAAAGTAGTTTTTAACCCCCAAACAACCTTTTTTTTTATATGTAAAAATTATACAAGTTTTTCTAAACATTTTGTAATATGAATACATGAATTTCAGACCTGTAATATCAATTCTGCACTTTTTTTTTTTTTTTACTTTAAAAAAAAACCTAACATTGCAGAAGTGGTCACAGAATTTTTGACATAAAAAAAAAAAAAAAACAGTAATAGCAATTAATTATGATTATTTAAAGATTGCTCCATTGAAATGCATTGGACCACGCCAGGGAGCAGGTCATATCTGTCGCTGTGATGGGATTAGCAGCGGCGCTGTTCGTTGCAGTCGGCTACATGATGAATCCCGTGCTAGCTGACGCTCTCGCCGGCGCTAGCCTCATTTAGCGTGATAAATGCGTCATTGTGACCGCCGCCGGGCGTACTTGATTCGGTAGCCGCCGATAGCTGGCGGTACCTGGCGCTCGTCAGACACTACCTGGCGCTAGCCCTTGATAAATAAGGGCCAAAGAAAAGAAAACACCCAGTTTTTTCAATACATGGGAAAGAAAGAAGAAATTAAACAAAAATTGTACCAAACATTTCGGGATACCACTTGGTACTTAACTTGAGTGATAGAGGGAGATAATCCAATAAATCTCGAAGAAAGAAACACCAACGTAATACGGCAGCCCCCACCTTGAGCAGCAAATCTACAACGTAAATAAGGATGCAATCACATTGCTGGTAGCTCGAGTTGGTTGATTTGATGTATATAGTCTTGACTTAGGGTACAATGCCTGTAGGAAAAACAATTTTCTGGATTCATGTGATACCATGTTTGTGTTGCTTCTTTTCTGATCTAAAATTATGGCAAGACCGACCTATGTACTTTGTATGTTGAAGCTACATTTGTATCAAAAAAACTCAAATAAAAAGAATTAAAAAAAAAAAAAAAAACTGTAAAGCTCCACCTCCTCCATTCATTGCCAATGCTGTGTGTCGCTATGATGTCATGCAGTGCCACACCTATGCAATGACTGATCCCATGCCATATAACAGTGAGGGACAGCAAACAAAAAAAAAACAGTGTTCCAGGATGATTCGAAAAGAGAAAAATAATATTTCTAGCTCTACACCCGAAGAAGGGAGTATAGGCAGGGGCTTTGGCTCAATTTATTTCAAATGTTCAGTGGGTTTTTTCTGCATTAAAGGTGGTTTTCTTCTATCTCTTCCTTCTTTTCAAAAACATTTATTGGCTAATGGTGACCTTTGCTATTATCTACAGGCACATTACTGGTGTTAAAGTGGGCCAAACGTCAAAAAAAAAGACAATTTAGACCCTTATTTATGAAGGAATAGCGACAGGTAGCGACTGGTGAGCGGCCAGTAATGACGGGCCCCGCCACGAGAACGCCGGCTCCCCACCACAATCACACATTTATCAAGCCGATCCTGCTTAGCGACTGAGATAGCGCCATATAGCCACTCATTCATCATTATTCCATCCTCAGCCCACAGCGCCAGCGTCCGACCTTGAACAGCGACAGGTATGACCTCTCGCTACCTGGCGCTCTCCAATGCATTTCAATGGAACAATCTTTAAATATTCATAATTCATTGTTATTAATTTTTTTTTTTATTTTTTTTTTAAATGTGAAAAATTCTGTGCCATTTTAGATAATTTTTTTAAGGTAAAAAAAAAAAAAAAATTGGACAGAATTGATATTACAGGTCTGATATTATTGAATTCATATTACTAAATTATTTAAAAAACTTGTTTTTTTGGGTTTCCAAAAATATGGTTGTTTGGGGGTTAAAAAACAACTTTTAACCCATCGCCGCCAGCGCTCTGGGGTTTAAACATGCATTTTACAGCGCAAGGATTTTTTGAGCGTGATTTTTTAACGAATATGGTGGGAGCCGGTCGCTAGGGCCAGTCGCTATCATGCGCTCCCATACAGCGCGGAACCTGTCAAATAGCGACTCCTCACCCAATATTCAACATTACGGCAAACCGACTGAGTCGCTATCAACTACCGAACAACGGCCAAGCACAGCGACTACTAGCGGGCGCTCTGAAAATGCCGCTACAGTCGCTCAACTGACGCTACCTGCCGCTATTAATGAATCGGAGTGAAGGACCACTTTAACCCCAAATCCAATACTATGGATAAGGTGACAGCAGGTATGAACAAAGTTTCCATAGAAGGAGGAGGGGGCCTGGCTGAGGGATGGGCTGTCTAGTGCTTATTTCTGCTCAGGGAAGCCGAGACAATGGCAGGTAGCCGGCTCCGGCACTGATCCCGATTGGAGGCGACAGCCCTGGCGGCTGGAGCAAGCGCAGGCTAACAGGCATGGAGCTGTCCACGCAGCACTTTTACAAAAGAGGGGAGATCTCTTGGTAGCAGCCTAAAGGGAAGGAGACGGGGAATCAAAGCGGATCACGGCAGCAGCAACAGGAGGGAGGGGAGAAGACAGTGGGGGCTGAAGTCCCTCTGGAAGCAGAAAAGAAGATATTAGATGATACAGGGAGCTCCATACACAAGATTTACACCGAGCTGTCAGCAGCAGCATCATTCTCCCTGGACTCGTATCATTCTCCCTGAGCCTCTGTGTTGCTTTTTTTTGGTACAATGGGAAACAGCTTGTCCAGCAACATCCCTACATTCCCCAGAGGAAGCCAGAGCAGACTACACAGGGTCCATCAGCCGCACCACCACATCAAAGGTAGGTAGAGCAACTAATCTACCTCATTGGTGACGATTGCTGAGGGTGCTTATAACCAGTTGGTGCACTTTCCCGATGTGTGACGGGTTATGTCATCGCGGAGATGCTCCTCTATTGTCTGCTCGTTCCTTCGAATATCATTATTGCATAGCCCCTGGCCACATATTATTGTCACGGTTAGTTTATCAGACGGCGGCTTGATAGTGTCTTCAGCGTATTCAACGGTGATTCTGTCTGATCTCCTTTTATCACCAAGATAATTGGCTATCTACAGTATGGTGTCTGCCACATTCTTTTGTGTTTTTTTTTTGCTTGGAACATGCTCAGTGACACCATCGTAGATACAGAGAACCCACTCTTGTCAGCCAAAACATTGTCTCCTCGTTCAACTTCACGGCCAAGCTCGCTCCTCTGAGCGGCAATTGTCTGAGAATGGAGAAGAGCGAAATGATTTGGAATTCTAAAGATTCGGGTCCGAAATAGTTGTGAAACCTCAGGGCAGGGGTCCCCAACCTGTAGATTGAGAGCCACATGTGGCTTGCAGACCCCCGTTGGATTCATTACACTTAAAGTGGACCAACACCCAGGATTTTCACTATCCTGGGTGTTGGTCCACTTCCGTGGGGCACCCCGATCGCTGTGTGAAACCCCCCAGAAAGCCCGAAAAACTCACCTGACCCCGCTCCCACGTGACTCGCTCCACCAATCACCGTCGACGGACAAGGTGAGAGCACCCGCCACCGCCTCTCGCGCGTCCCTCTTACAGGGAGTGCCCCCGCGCCGGCCATTCACAAACGTCCGGCGCGGGTGCACGCCCTGCTAGATGGATGAGCGAGAGGCGGCCCGCACATGCGCCGTTGGAATTAGGAACAGGTAGGATTTGCGGGCGTCCTGGGGGGTTTCACACAGCGGGGCACCCCCGATCAGGGTGCCCTGCAGGCAGGGAGCTGATCAGCCCAGGAATCTTATAGATTCCCGGGCCGATCAGCGGTGGGTGTTGGTCCACTTTAAAGCGGTTCTTCACTCTGAATAAGAGTCTATCTTATATGTTTCCCACACCCTGTACATACAGATTGCCCACATTAAAAATCAGCCTACCTGCATCTACTGCATGTTATGAGCCTTTAAACATCCAAGATGGTGGCTTATGGGACATCAGGCAGCCTGCAAACAGGAAGTGCCTTCTGACTGTGCTGCTCTGCATTCTGGGATTGCTGACCTTTTCCTGACCCCAGCTTTGCTCTGTCTGAGCAAAGCACAGCTATAACCCGCCTCCCTGTACCTTATCCCACTCTCCTCTCCTCAGTAAGTTTGATGCTTCTGAGTCAAGATGGCTGAACCCGTATCCTAAAGTCCTGAACAGAGTTGCAGCCCGGTGGGGGAAAGAATAAAAAGTAAGTGACTAAAAACTTAAAATATATTAATTTTAGATGCTGGGGAATCGTTTTATAAGGGTTTGAGCTTTTCAATAAATCATGGTGAAGGTCCGATTTAAAGTGGACCAACACCCAGGATTTTGACTATCCTGGGTGTTGGTCCACTTAGGTGGGGCACCCCGATCGGGGGTGCCCCGCTGTGTGAAACCCCCCCGATCGCCGCAAAAACTCACCTCTCCCCGCTCCCACGTGACCTCGTCCGGCCAATGACAGCGCTCAGAGCCGCTCTGGTATGCGCGTCCAAAGCCGCTTGGACGCGCATACCAGAGCGCTGTCATTGGCTGCGTCTCTCGCTTCCCTCTAACAGGGAGCGCGCCGGCGCCGGGCATTCACAAAACGGCCGGCGCGGGGGCGCCCTGCTAGAGGGAAGCGAGAGACGCGGCCGCGTCTCGCGCATGCGCCGTTGGATCGCCGGTAAGATAAGGTTTGTGGGCCTCCTGGGGGGTTCCTCCCCGCGGGACATCCCGATTTCGGATGCCCCGCGGGGAGGGATCTGATCGGTCCGGGAATCTTATAGATTCCCGGGCCGATCCCCCCTGGGTGTTGGTCCACTTTAAGGTGCTGGGGTTGGGGGTGGTACATAACATCCAGGCATTTGCTTGCTCTTCTGGCGACCCCACTTGGGGAGGCTGGGAAGCTGCAAAGACAGGTAAGCAGGTACGCTTTGCTACAAAACTCTGCATTAAAGTGGATCAAAACCCACATCCAATGGCCCTGGAATCTATATGATTCCAGAGCTACTAGATTCCCTCCCCCCCGGGGGATCCAGAAACGGGATGCCCTGCTGTGTGAAACCCCCCCAGGTCGTCCGGACCTCACTTTCTCTCCTGGTCCAATGGCGCAGCACTAGCAGCGGCCACATCCCCACTTTCCTTTTAACAGGGCACTTGCCCGAACCAGGCATTTGTGAACGGCCGGAGCAGCAAGAGCAGAGGGTAGCTGGGGATGCGTCTGCCAGCACACTCCAATACGCCCTTGGATACGCTCGCCTTAGACGAGCTCTTAGACGATGGGGCAGAAGCAAATCCAAGCGTGCAGATTGGACAAGAGGCCGCACATGCACTGTAGGACCAGGGAAGGGTGAGTCAGATTGGATGACCTGGGGGGATTCACACAGCAGAGCATGCCCGATCAGGGTGCCCCAGGAGCAAGGACCAAAACCCAGGATACACAAAATCCTGGGTTTTTGTCCATTTGTCCTTTAAAGTGGACCAAAACCCAATTTTTTGACTATCCTGGGTTTTGCTTCTTGCTCCCGGGGCACCCCGAATGGGGATGTTCCGCTGTGTATTTGCCTTCTATTCTAGCGATGGGCTGCATATGTTTTCATCACAATATTTAGGTAAAGAGAGAGTGATTGAAGTACACCTGGTTAAATCAAAGTAGTAGGGAGATTATACATCTGAATGAGGGCCCTATTTAAGAAGGGATAGCGTCAGGTAGTGGCTGCTTAATGAGAGGTAGCGACAGGTAGCGACAGGTGAACGCCGGACACGGCACGCAATTACACATTTATCAAGCAGAGTCTGTTTAGCGACTGGGATAGCGCCATGTAGCGTCTGATTCATCATTTTCACAGCCTCAACGAACAGCGCCAGGTATGACCTCTCGCTATCTGTCGCTCTCCCATACATTTCTATGGACGATCATTTTCTTCTCTTTAAATGGGGTTTTTGTTTTTTGTTTTTTTTTTCAAAAATCACTAATAAATTCGTAACCTATTCTGTCATTGAAAAAGCAGTTTTTTCACAATTTTTTCATTTTTTATATATTTCTTCAGAAATGACATTACAGGTCTGTCATTAATGTGTTCATGTTACAATGTTGCTACAATGTAATTCCATATGTTTTCGATTTGTTGCTAGTTGATAGATGCTGGAAAACAGACTTTAAACACACCGCCTCCTGCGCTCTGGGCTTCAAACAAGCATTTTTCTGCGCCAGAGATTTGTGAGGCTGTTTTTTTGCTGAATATGGTGTGAGTCGGTCGCTATGAGCAGTCGCTAACATGCGCTCCCATACAGCGCTGTACTGGTCAAATAGCGACTCCTCACAATGTATTCATCATTACTGAACAGCGACGGGGAGACCGATTCATTAACAGCGGCAGGTAGTGACAGTTGAGCGACTGTAGCGGCATTTTCAGAGCGCCCGCTAGTAGTCGCTGTGCTTGGCCGTTGTTTGGTAGTTGACAGCGACTCAGTCGGTTTGCCGTAATGTTGAATATTGGGTGAGGAGTCGCTATTTGACAGGTTCCGCGCTGTATGGGAGCGCATGATAGCGACTGGTCAGAGCGACCGGCTTCCACCATATTCATTAACAAATCACGCTCAAAAAATTCTTGCGCTGTGAAATGCTTGTTTAAACCCCAGAGCGCTGGCGGCGATGGGTTAAAAGTAGTTTTTTAACCCCCAAACAACCATAATTTTGGAAACCAAAAAAAACAAGTTTTTAAAATAATTTTGTAATATCAATACATTAATATCAGACCTGTAATATCAATTCTGTACATTTTTTTTTTTTTACCTTAAAAAAATTATTTAAAATGGCAGAAGTGGTCACAGAATTTTTCACATTTAAAAAAAAAAAAAAAAAAAAAAATGAATTACAATTTATTATGAATATTTAAAGATTGTTCCATTGAAATGCATTGGAGAGCGCCAGGTAGCGAGAGGTCATACCTGTCGCTATTCAAGGTCGGACGCTGGCGCTGTGGGCTGAGGCTGGAATAATGATGAATGAGTGGCTATATGGCGCTATCTCAGTCGCTAAGCAGGATTGGCTTGATAAATGTGTGATTGTGGTGGGGAGCCGGCGTTCTCGTGGCGGTGCCCGTCATTACCGGCCGCTCACCAGTCGCTACCTGTCGCTATTCCTTCATAAATAAGGGCCTGTGTCACATAAAAGACTGATACAAAAGATGAGAATGCTTGGGCTGGGGGGAAATGTGTGCACGTGGGTCAGTAACTGGCTTACTGGAGGACAGACTAATATAATAAGGTAATATAAAAAGGTAACTAATAAGGTAACTCCTGGGTAAAACTGCAATGGAAAAGGACCTAGGGGGTTTTAGTTAAACCAGACCTTCACCCAGAATAAGAGTCTATCTTGTATGTTTGCCCCAAAGATTGCTCACAATAAAAATCATCCTATCTGCACCTACTGAATTTTCTGAGTCTTTAAACGTTCAAGATGGTGGTCTCAGGCTGCCTGCAAACAGGAAGTGTCTTCTGACTGTGCTGCTCTGCATTCTGGAATTGCTGTCCTTTTCCTGACTCACTCTATGCTCTGTCTATGCAAAGCACTGCTATAACCCTGCTCCCCTGCACTTTTGCCCCCTCTGCTCAGTATGTGATGCTTCTGAGGCAAGATGGCTGCGCCCATATATATATATCTCATATATTGTGAGACATTTAACGCCCTATATAGCCCAAATGTTGGAAATACCACATCATCGGCAGGGGTGGATATGGGCCCCCACAGGCTATAGCATTCTAAATGCAGAACATGGGCTGGGGTGGCTTGGGCTGCAGTGTATAGGCTCTGCTGTGGTGGACTACATGTTGGGCCCTGCACCCATCCCAAGTGGCCCTAAAGCAGTGCAGCACACTGGGAATTCTCCTTGTGCTCCCTATGGCCAGTCCATCCATGGCTACCATTGTGCCCCAACTGCATGTGCCCGCTCACCCCATAGCCCCCATAAACTGCCACATGTGGGCCATTACCCAAAAACCCACAATAAAAGCTTATTGTGGGTAACTTATTGTTCCTTAGTTCTATTAAACCAGATTATATCTGACTTTTGCTCCCCGTTTCATGATTCCTAGCTCCACCCCCAATATAAATATGACTATTGGTCTATTATAAAGAGGACCAACCACCTATTATTTTTTTTTCTCATTTTTCTCCATTTAGCACGACACATAGCACTTGCTAATTGCTATTGTACAATTAGGCAGCTATAGGTGGCGTGTTGGGAGGGGGTACCCTTTGGTTTTAAAGTGGACCAACACCCAGCTGGATCGGCCCGGGAATCTACAAGATCCCCGGGCCGATCTAATCCCTCCCTGCGGGCATCAGAAATCGGATCGCTGTGTGAAACCCCCCAGGACGCCCGCTAACCTTACCAGAATCCCGGTCCAGCTGCGCTTCTTTCTAGAGGGCGCGCTCCCTGTTAGAGGGAAGCGTGAGATGCGGCCGTCAGTGAGCTTGGAGCCACTGAGCTTAGACTCCGCTTGGATGTGCACAGCTCAGCGGCTCCGAGTGCGCTGATTGAACGAACAGCCGCGCATGCACCATAGGAGCGGGGTGAGGTGAGTTGATCTGGGCGTTCTGGGGGGTTTCACATAGGGCACTGGACCAAAACCCAGGATAGTCAAAATCCTGGGTGTTGGTCCACTTTAAAGCAGAACAAAACCCAGGATATTGACTATCCCGGGTTTTGTTTTGTCACCCAGGGGCATCACAACTTGGGATGCCTTGCTGCTGGGACGTAGCTAGGGGGGAACAGGGGGGCACTTGCCCCGGGTGAAGCAGGCAAAGATTCTAAATGGTGCCCCCACCTGGTCTCAGACCCCCCATCTGAAAACAGGTGGGGGCACCATTTGGAATCTTTGCCCCAGGTGGCAGAAAGCCTAGCTACTCTTCTGCCCCGCTTTATGAAACCCCCCAGAAAGCCCAGAAAAACTCACCTCTTCCCGGTCCAATGGTGCATGCTCGAGCTCTCATCCTATCAGAGCTGTTTGCCCTGACATTCAGCAAACGCCTCTGATAGAAATCAATAGGAATCGAGAGCAGTCACATCCCCAAAGACACATGAGCTCCCGTCCCAGCCTATCTGAGCAGCTGGGGCAGGAGCGGGCTCACCTTGTTCCGGATCCAGTGTTGTCACTGACACATGGGTGGAGGCTACACATAGCTGCATCCCCTGCTCTGCGCACACTCTCACCCACCTATTCAAATGAACATTCAAGGTGGACAACATGTCGTAGCCCCTGAATATCGTCAGCTTCACCTGGTGCTATGTGTAAAGGCTGCTGCATTTCCTACATTTCTGGTACCAGCGGTAGAGGCCCTCTGGCTAAATAAAGTGGTGTGGCCCCTAGGCTCACGCCTTTCACTCCCTGCCTATAATCCATCTCTGGCTAAGGGGCTAAGAGGCCGATTCATTAATAGCGGCAGGTAGCGACAGTTGAGCGACTGTAGCGGCATTTTCAGAGCGCCCGCTAGTAGTCGCTGTGCTTGGCCGTTGTTCGGTAGTTGATAGCGACTCAGTCGGTTTGCCGTAATGTTGAATATTGGGTGAGGAGTCGCTATTTGACAGGTTCCGCGCTGTATGGGAGCGCATGATAGCGACTGGCCCTAGCGACCGGCTCCCACCATATTCATTAAAAAATCATGCTCAAAAAATTCTCGCGCTGTAAAATGCATGTTTAAACCCCAGAGCGCTGGCGGCGATGTGTTAAAAGCAGTTTTTTAACCCCCAAACCACCATATTTTTGGAAACCAAAAAAAAATGTTTTTTAAATAATTTAGTAATATGAATACATTAATATCAGACATGTAATATCAATTCTGTACATTTTTTTTTTCCCTTAAAAAATTATCTAAAATGGCAGAAGAGGTCACAGAATTTTTCACATTAAAAATAAAAAAACATTAATAACAATTAATTATTAATATTTAAAGATTGTTCCATTGAAATGCATTGGAGAGCGCCAGGTAGCGAGAGGTCATACCTGTCGCTGTTCAAGGTCGGACGCTGGCGCTGTGGGCTGAGGCTGGAATAATGATGAATGAGTCGCTATATGGCGCTATCTCAGTCGCTAAGCAGGATTGGCTTGATAAATGTGTGATTGTGGTGGGGAGCCGGCGTTCTTGTGGCGGGGCCCGTCATTACCGGTCGCTCACCAGTCGCTACCTGTCGCTATTCCTTCATAAATAAGGGCCTCAATCTCTACAACAGCTTTATCCTGCAGCACACCAGGATAAATACCCTGCATGACAGGTAAGCAAACAATTATTTGTCTTCACACTAAACCCCTTAAGCACATGTAGGTGCCCCCTGCAATTTTAGTAGGAAGCCATAAACAGCCTTCACCTCTTTGTCCTCCAGAAGTGATTTGAACATGCATTGGTGATTAATTCATCAGCATTGTAGGCCCCAGAAAAGCAGAGAAGGTGCCTGGGCCCCATACAGCAGTGACACCTGTCCTGCCCTGATGGTGGCCTTGGGGTTCAGTTACACGACCCTGACATATAGGAGTGCTCACTTTTCTTTGCATTCAGCCATGTACCCATACCTACCAACTTTTCAGTGGGTGAAAGAGGGACATTTGTTAAATTAGGCCACGCCCCCTCATTGAGGGATGAATAGAACATAGTAGGGGTGTCAGAAAAAATTGATTGAAAAAAAGTATCACAATATTTTATTCGACAATACTAGAATCGTTTTTTTCTTTCTAGAATCGATTCTGACTACCCCCTAAAGTAAAATAAAATAAAAAAAAACACTCACCTAACCTCTTGTTTGATCCGTCCTGCTCTCCTCTTCAACCGGGGGACCTCCGATCCCCCCCAGAGCTCTTCAGTCTTCAGGAGAGCGCCTGACAGGCGCTCGCCCCCTTCCTTCACGACGGTCGCCGGCATCTTTACCAGTATCCCCGCCCATTTGTGGGTGGGGCAGATGACGTCACTCCCGCATGCATCATTCCGGCTTGCTGCGGCTGAACTGTGCGGTGATCTATGTGACCCCTATACCAGTTCACAAGGCTCTGGGTCTGGCAAGACACCTGCAGCTAGCAGGTGACTTGCCATTAACCCTGAGCCCCCCCATTACCTGCCTCCCCAAACCCTGGGTTGGGAGGTAGAAAAGCCCATGGCCATAGGCTATGCTGGCTTGTAAACTGAAGGGCCCCAGGCAGTTTGAATTCAATAAGGGAATGGGGGGTGAGAGTCCCACTGTTCCCTCCTAGGTTGATTCCCCGGGGGTAAGAGTGAGCTCTATGATACCTTATGATACCTTACTCTACACACCGTTCTGTAGTGTTAGTACAGATTTATTTACAAGTGCATATTATATACAACATATTTACAGTATTTGCCTTGTATTTTTCGTTTACAGTGCAATATTCATACAAGTATTTCTTCACATATTGTACAACATTTGACTGTATTCTGTAATTCACTTCTTTTGTGAGTTATCCAAGTGGAAAACAGTCTTTTTGACCTGGGGTTCTCCCTTTGCGGGGGTAACCAGGTTGGGTATAGCACCTTGAGTTTGTAGCAAGTTTTTGGGGTTGGTACTGTAGCAAGTTTCCGCCCTCTTTGAGTTTGTAGCAAGTTTTACTTGGTTCCGTCACAAACGCGTTTCGCCTTACGGCTTCGTCAGTGTGCGGACCTTAACATAGAGGCCGATTCATTAATAGCGGCAGGTAGCGACAGTTGAGCGACTGTAGCAGTATTCTCACAGCGCCTGCTAGTAGTCGCTGTGCTTGCCCATTGTTCGGTTGTTGACAGCGACTGAGTCGGTGTGCAGTAATGTTGAATACGGGGTGACGAGTCGCTATTTGACAGGTTCCGCGATGTATGGGTGTGCATGATAGCGACTGGTCAGAGCGACCGGCTCTCACCACATTCATCAAAAAATCACGCTCAAAAAATTCTCGCGCTGTGAAATGCATGTTTAAACCCCAGAGCGCTGGCGGCGATGGGTTAAAAGTAGTTTTTTAACCCCCAAACAACCATATTTTTGGAAACCAAAAAAAAAAAAATGTTGAAAGAATTTAGTAATATGAATACAATAATATCAGACCTGTAATATCAATTCTGCACATTTTTTTTTTTTTTTACCTTAAAAAAATCTAAAATGGCAGAAGTGGTCACAGAATTTTTCACATTTAAAAAAAAAAAAAAAAAAAAACATTAATAACAATTAATTATGAATATTTAAAGATTGTTCCATTGAAATGCATTGGAGAGCGCCAGGTAGCGAGAGGTCATACCTGTCGCTGTTCAAGGTCGGACGCTGGCGCTGTGGGGTGAGGCTGGAATAATGATGAATGAGTCGCTATATGGCGCTATCTCAGTCGCTAAGCAGGATTGCCTTGATAAATGTGTGATTGTGGTGGGGAGCCGGCGTTCTTGTGGCGGTGCCTGTCATTACCGGCCGCTCACCAGTCGCTACCTGTCGCTATTCCTTCATAAATAAGGGCCATAGTTTCACACGCAAGTTCAGTTAGTGGCTTTTGGCTGTTGGTGGGTGATACCATCTCCCTTCCTTGTGGTCAAATGATTTGTTTGGCCTAAGCTGCGGGACCTGTGTGTCGTCCGGCACCCCTTCTCCCTCTGATTGGGGGGGTGGTGCTGCGTTAGTGTATCCGTTCAGCTGGGTCGGGTGGCGCCATGTTGTGGCTGCAGATGACTGCGCTGTAGTTGTTGGAGCGGTGCGGGAGGTATGCGAAGGAATTCAATAAACCTGCTGCAGAACATTCAGAGGCCGATTCATTAATAGCGCCAGGTAGCGACAGATGAGCGACAGTAGCGTTATTTTCACAGCGCCCGCTAGTATTCGCTGTGCTTGGCCGTTGTTCGGCTGTTGACAGCGACCCCGTCGGTGTGCGGTAATGTTGAATACGGGGTTAGGAGTCGCTGTTTGACAGGTTCCGCGCTGTATGGGAGCGCATGACAGCGAATGGCCACAGCGAACGGCTCCCAGCATATTCATTAACAAATTACGCTCAAAAAATTCTCGCGCTGTGAAATGCATGTTTAAACCCCAGAGCGCTGGCGGCGATGTGTTAAAAGTAGTTTTTTAACCCCCAAACAACCATATTTTTTGGAAAAAAAAAAAAAAACATGTTTTTCAAAACATTTTGTAATATGAATACATTAATATCAGACCTGTAATATCAATTCTGCACAATTTTTTTTTTTTTTTACCTTAAAAAAAATATATAACATTGCAGAAGTGGTCACAGAATTTTTGACATTTAAAAAAAAACAAAACATTAATAGCAATTAATTAAGAATATTTAAAGATTGCTCCATTGAAATGCATTGGAGAGCGCCAGATAGCGAGAGGTCATACCTGTCGCTGTTCAAGGTCGCTCGCTGGCGCTGTGGGGTGAGGCTGGAATAATGATGAATGAGTCGCTATCTGGCGCTCTGTCAGTCGCTAAGCAGGATCGGCTTGATAAATGTGTGATTGCGGAGGGGAGCCGGCGTTCTCGTGGCGGTGAGCGTCATTACCGTTCGCTCACCATTCGCTACCTGGCGCTATCCCTTGTTAAATAAGGGCCTCAGTGAGTTTGTAAAACCGGCAGCATAGCACCACACAAAGCCATGTCCCTGTAGGGCGATTCCAGAATATGGAGCCACAAGAGCTTCTGCTGGTTCCGCTTCGTGCTGGGCTGATCTTAGGACATTACCTGTCACCAGCAGGTCTCTAGTCATTCTATTTCTCTCGGCACCTTTGTACTTGGCAGTGCCCAGGGTATAACATTAACATGGAAATAAAATAACAAGCGATAGGATCTGACATGTTACGCTGGCTCCTCCGGCACCATCTGATAGCGCCAACGTCAAGGGGAAAGGCCGCTGTGCTGAGGAGGAGGCTTTGCTGCTCATTTGTAAATCACTGTACTCACTTTATAATATGAAACATAGAAACATAGAAGGTTGACGGCAGAAGGAGACCATACGGTCCATCTAGTCGCCCTTATGTGTATAGTGTATGTTCTCTTTATCTTAGGATAGATGTGTGCTTATCCCAGGCAGGTTTAAATTCAGTGACTGTTGATGTTTCAACTACCTCTGCTGGAAGTTTGTTCCAAGCACCTACTACTCTTACTGTAAAATAATATTTTCTAACATTGCTCCTGATCTTCCCCCCGACTAGCTTCAGGTTGGGCCCCTTGTTCTATCGTTAAGTTTCTTCTTAAAAACACTTCCCTCCTGAACCTTATTCAATCCTTTCACATATTTAAAGGTCTCAATCATGTCCCCCCTCTCCCTTCTTTCCTCCAGACTGTACAGATTAAGTTATTTAAGTCTCTCCTGATATGTGTTTTATTGATTTAAAGCAGAGCTATACCTTCTTCAGTCATATTTATTCAGCCTGTCACTGGCCTGACCACATCGCATCTCATTGCAGGCAGGCAAATCCTAGGTGCAGGGCCGGCTCCAGGTTTATGTTATGGTCTCAGTGGGCCCCATTGTGGTGAAGAGTCGTGTCACATCACCGATCTGGATGCCCCCTATGGATTATACTATTTGGACCAAAACTGTAGTTTTGGTCTACTTTAAAGCGCACCAAACCCCTTTAAACCTGACCTCGGAGTCTAAACGAATCTAGATTCTCCTGATTTTGGATGCCCGTGTGTGTGACCCCCCCCCCCCCCCTTTGTTCATTACTTTCCTGGAACTGGTGAATGCGCTGTGGGATCGGCAGTTTGAGCTATGGCCAAACCAGGGGGGGTTATTTCACAAACAGGGGCATCCCAAATTGAGATACCTCTGTAAAGAGGACCAAAACTCAGGGGTGGAATTGCTTGCATAGTGGGTATGCCAGCGATCCCAGGGGGTTTCACACCCTTTTCAGCAAGCAAAAAATGTATAAACGCACTCTGGAATCTGAGGGTGCAAGACACAGTAGGGTATCACAGATTAGGATGCTCCAGGGATAGGAAATCAGCTGGGGTGGGCAACTTAAAAGCAGAACAAAACCCAGCACTTTCTCCCCTGGAATCTAAATCGAGATGCTCCGTTGTGTGGAATCCCGCCATTCTAGGAGATGTGGGCCCCAGCTGTGGTAGTGCCCTCCCAGTCTGCCGCTGGTCAAGCACCATCGCATACCCCAAAGGCCGGCCCTGTCAGCGGGACCCCCAGAGGATGGGGGCCCCCGGCAGCTGCCCAGACTTGCCGGTTGCTGACACCAGCCCTGCCTAGGTGACATTTGTGCCAGGAGAGCAGTTCCCAAACTGGGTCTCAGTGCAGTATAGGTCAGCAGAGGTCTTTATGGTCTAAGGGCCGCATTGTCTTATTGTTCCACTTCAAGGGGCCGCAACACAAAGTAAGCAGTGAAAACGCCAACATTTTACTGCAGGCAAGCTTTAACCTTAAAACATTGCATATGCCTTTATTTATATGAAACAATGAGCAGAGTTGAGGTGAACACAAGTGGGAAGAGGTGAGGTGAGCAGGGGTAAGGCAGGGGAAGGTGAGTCAGGAAGAGGTCAGCTGAGGTCCATAGAGGTAGGCAATGGTGAGGTGAGCAGAGGCAAGACAGGAAGAGGTGTGCCAAACAGAGGTAAAATGGCCAGGGGTCAGGTTAGCAGAGATGGGGGAGAGGAGAGAAGAGGTGGCTAAAGGTAGGCAGAGGTGAGCAGAGGTATGATGGGTAGAAGTAAACGTGGTTAGAGGCAGTGCCGAAACATGGAGGCCGATTCATTAACAGCGGCAGGTAGCGACAGTTGAGCGACTGTAGCGGCATTTTCAGAGCGCCCGCTAGTAGTCACTGTGCTTGGCCGTTGTTTGTAGTTGATAGCGACTCAGTCGGTTTGCCGTAATGTTGAATATTGGGTGAGGAGTCGCTATTTGACAGGTTCCGCGATGTATGGGAGCGCATGATAGCGAATGGCCCTAGCGACCGGCTTCCATCATATTCATTAACAAATCACGCTCAAAAAATTCTCGCGCTGTGAAATGCATGTTTAAACCCCAGAGCGCTGGCGGCGATGGGTTGAAAGTAGTTTTTTAACCCCCAAACAACCATATTTTTGGAAACCAAAAAAAGCAAGTTTTTAAAATAATTTTGTAATATGAATACATTAATATCAGACCTGTAATATCAATTCTGTACAATTTTTAATTTTTTTTTTTACCTTAAAAAAAATATTTAAAATGGCAGAAGTGGTCACAGAATTTTTCACATTAAAAAAAAAAAAAAAAACATTAATAGCAATTAATTATTAATATTTAAAGATTGTTCCATTGAAATGCATTGGAGAGCGCCAGGTAGCGAGAGGTCATACCTGTCGCTGTTCAAGGTCGGACGCTGGCGCTGTGGGCTGAGGCTGGAATAATGATGAATGAGTCGCTATATGGCGCTATCTCAGTTGCTAAGCAGGATTGGCTTGATAAATGTGTGATTGTGGTGGGGAGCCGGCGTTCTCGTGGCGGGGCCCGTCATTACCGGCTGCTCACCAGTCGCTACCTGTCGCTATCCCTTGTTAAATAAGGGCCTAACTGTCCCTAATTTGGAGGGACTATCCTTCTTTTGAGTTCATGTCCCCCTGTCCCTCATTGTTCTCATTTGTTCCTCTTTGAAGTGTAACATGCAGAGCTGCATCAATAAATGATTCATTTGCCTATTTTAAGTGTTTATATTGTTTTAACTATTACATCCTATTTCCTCTCCATCCCCCAATGAGGGGGCGTGGCCTATTTTACCAAATGTCCCTCTTTCCCACCCTAAAAAGTTGGTAGGTATGCTTTATGAGTCATGATGTTGCTTTATGAGTCATGAGCATGCTCTGCTGTCATGATAAGGGGAGGAGATATGCAACTCTGAGGATTTCCCCATAGGATAGATCAAATCACATGATTGCACGGAAGGAGCTACTGCTGCCCCGACAAGTCAGACATGGAATATTGAAAAAGCACATTATAATTGCAATTGAGTTGTGAGGGATAGAAAAAGTTTAAAACTCAGCTTTTAATAGTTGGCATTCTAAATTAAAGGGGCTCCAATTCATGCAAAGGTGGTCCTGCTCACCTATCCACATGCAACGCGTTTCGGGGCGATCCCCTTTCTCAAGCGGCGGTGGTGCACTCACTCCTCCACGGTCCTATTGTGCTGCATCACCAATAGGCGGGAGGAGGAGGCGTATCACCCCTGACTCCGCCCCCACATCACCCCTGACCCTGCCCCCCGAACCTGCTGCTGCTTCAACCCTGCACTGCAGGTAATAGAGGAGAGGCACATGGGACAGGCATCCGGTGAGCTCCTTGCTGCCATATTTTTGCCACTGGGTTTACAATCCCTTTAAAGTGAACCAATTCCCATTGATTCCCCCGCTGTGTGGCCCCATAGGATAGATCAAATCATATGATTGCATGGAAGGAGCTACTGCTGCCCCGACAAGTCAGACATGGAATATTGAAAAAGCACATTATAATTGCAATTGAGTTGTGAGGAATAGAAAAAGTTTAAAACTCAGCTTTTAATAGTTGGCATTCTAAATTAAAGGGGCTTCAATCCATGCAAAGGTGGTCCTGCTCACCTATCCACGGGCAACGCGTTTCGGGGCGATCCCCTTTCTCAAGCGGCGGTGGTGCACTCACTCCTCCACGGTCATATTGTGCTGCATCGCCAATAGGCGGGAGGAGGAGGCGTATCGCCCCTGACCATTAAAATAACGGGGAGGCCGATTCATGAATAGCGCCAGGTAGCGACAGATGAGCGCCAGTAGCGTGATTTTCACAGCGCCAGCTAGTATTCGCTGTGCTTGGCCGGGGTTTGCTTGTTGACAGCGACTCAGTCGGTGTGCGGTAATGTTGAATACGGGCTTAGGGGTCGCTGTTTCACAGGTTCAGCGTTGTATGGGTGCGCCTGACAACGAATGGCCAGAGCGAACGGCTTGCTGCAGATTCATTAAGAAATCACGCTCCGAATTTTTTCGCGCTGTGAATTCCTTGTATAAACCCCAGAGCACTGGCGGCGATGGATTTAAAATAGTTTTTAACCCCCAAACAACCATATTTTTTGATTGTAAAATTATACAAGTTTTTATAAACATTTTGTAATATGAATACATGAATATCAGACCTGTAATATCAATTCTGCACAAAATTATTATTTTTCTTTTTTTACCTTAAAAAAAAATCCTAACATTGCAGAAGTGGTCACAGAATTTTTGGCCTTTAAAAAAACAAAAACCCATTAATAGCAATTAATTATGATTAATTAAAGATTGCTCCATTGAAATGCATTGGACATCGCCAGGGAGCGACAGGTCATACCTGGCGCTGTGATGGGATTAGCAGCGGCGCTGTTCGTTGCAGTCGGCTACATGATGAATCCCGCGGTAGCTGTCGCTCTCGCCGGCGCTAGCCTCATTTAGCTTGATAAATGCGTCATTGTGGCCGACGCCGGGCGTACTTGAGTCGGTAGCCGCCGTTAGCTGGCGGGACCTGGCGCTCGTCAGACACTACCTGGCGCTATCACTTGATGAATAAGGGCACTACTCTTCTGGTCCAACGGCTCATGCGTGAGCCTCGGCCACATCCCTGCTATTCCTCTAGCAAGGCACGTGCCCACGCCATGCATTTGTGAAGGTCCGGCGCTGGCACGCTCCCTGTTACAGGGAAGCGGGGGATGCGGCCACCAGCGCGCTTGGATCAGCTTGCCTTAGATGAGCTGACATGAACGGATCCGAGCGCACTGATTGGACGAGCAGCCGCGCATGCGGCATAGAACAGGGAAGAGGTGAGTTGGTTTCGGCGAGCTGGGGGGTTTCACACAGTGGGACACCCCCAATCGGGGCAAGGACCAAAACCCAGGATAGTCAAAATCCTAGTTTTTGGTCCACTTTAAAGCAGAAGTCCAGTCATGCTTCACCAAATAGCTAAATAAAATGAGATGGTGGCGCACTCTGATACATCTTAGGCAGACACATAAGAAAGGCGGCAGGGCAAGGCGAGTATAGATGACAATTGTTTTTATTATTACTGTGGGGGGCACTACCTATCCAATTGCTTGTTCTCACACCCACTTTAGATACAACAACTCTATTTGGAGTGGACGTGGAAGGCCACACCAAAAAAGTACATATATATATATCCTCAAAAATGTTTCATTTTATTAATGCATAACTAATAATAAAAAACATATAAAGACAAATATACAACACAAGACGTTTAAAAACAAGGCAAGTCCCCCTTCATATCATCTCCAATAAATACAACCACCATAATACAAATGATGAACTTGATGTTAAAAAATCTGTGTGCTGTGTACCCGCTATATAAATTAAGGGCCTTATTTATCAAGGAATAGCGACAGATAGCGACAGGTAGCGACTGGGGAGCCGGCCAGTAAAGCCAGGTACCGCAACTAGCGGCCTTATTTATCAAGGGCTAGCGCCAGGTAGTGTCTTCACAATGACGCATTTATCACGCTAAATGAGAGCATCAGCTAGCGCGGGATTCATCATGTATCCGACTGCAACGAACAGCGCCGCTGCTAATCCATTCACAGCGACAGGTATGACCTGGCGCTCCCTGGCTTTGTCCAGTGCATTTCAATGGAGCAATCTTTAAATAATCATAATCATAATTAATTGCTATTAATGTTTTTTTTTTTTTAAATGTCAAAAATTCTGTGACCACTTCTGCAATGTTAGATATTTTTTTTAAGTAAAAAAAAAAAAAAACTAAAAATTGTGCAGAATTGATATTACAGGTCTGATATTAATGTCTTCATATTACAAAATGTTTAGAAAAACTTGTATAATTTTTACATTAAAAAAAAGGTTGTTTGGGGGTTAAAAACTACTTTACACACATCGCCGCCAGCGCTCTGGGGTTTAAACAAGGAATTCACAGCGCGAGAAATTTTTGAGCGTGATTTGTTAATGAATCTGCAGCAAGCCGTTCGCTCTGACCATTCGCTGTCAGGCACACCCATATAACGCGGAACCTGTGAAACAGCGACCCCTAACCCCGTATTCAACATTACCGCACACCGACTGAGTCGCTGTCAACAAGCAAACCCCGGCCAAGCACAGCGAATACTAGCTGGCGCTGTGAAAATCACGCTACTGGCGCTCATCTGTCGCTACCTGGCGCTATTAATGAATCAGCCTCTAGAACGCCGGCTCCCCTCCACAATCACACATTTATCAAGCCGATACTGCTTAGCGACTGAGATAGCGCCACCTAGCAACTCATTCATCATTATCCCAGCCTCATCCCACAGCGCCAGCGAACATCCTTGAACAGCGACAGGTATGACCTCTCGCTACCTGGCGCTCTCCAATGCATTTCAATGGCAGAATGTATTTTAATTAATAATTATTTTTTAATATATATATATTTTTTTAAATTTCACAAAAAAATATGTGAACACTTCTTCCTTTGAAAATGTATTTTTTGGGGATTTAAAAAAAAAATATTTTTTTTTTTGCAGAATTGATATTACAGGTCTGATTTTAAACTATTCAGGTTTGAATATTATTTCAAAATCATTCCATTTTTTTGTTTGGGTGGTTAGGGGGTTAAAAAACTTTTAACACATCGCCTACTGCGCTCTGGGATTTAAACATGCATTTCACAGCGCTAGGAATTTTAAAGACTGGTTTTTTAATGAATATGGTGGGTGCCGGTCGCTATGTCCAGTCGCTATCATGCGCTCCCATACAACAGCGAACCTGTCAAATAGCGACTCAGCATCTTGTATTCAACATTACGGCACACCGACTGAGTCGCTATCATCCACCGAACAATGGCCAAGCACAGCGACTACTAGCGGTCGCTGTCAAAATACCGCTACAGTCGCTCAACAGTCGCTATCTGTCGCTATTAATGAATCAGCCTCCCCGTGCGTATAATAGTAATTATGTGGATGTGTATATATCTGTTCATATATATACACACCCTCAAGTATTTGTGCCGGCACAAAAAGACCCAGAATGGGCCCCTTGAAATGAAAAGGACCACCTATACACATAAAAAATAAATAAATAAATACAGTGTAAACCATCTATATATAAAGGATAATCGTGATAAAGTTAATATATAATACATGAATATAATATTAAACCAATAATAATACACAATTTCATACAGTGTAATGCCTCTTGTTGCATAAATTGTATTTATTGGAGATGATATGAAGGGGGACTTGCCTTGTTTTTAAACGTCTTGTGTTGTATATTTGTCTTTATATGTTTTTTATGATTAGTTATGCATTAATAAAATGAAACCTTTTTGAGGATATATATATATGTACTTTTTTGGTGCTCCATTTAGGGAGGGAGGTGTGGCCTTCCACGTCCACTCCAAATAGAGTTATAGATGACAATTGACTTGTAAATTGTGTGTTTAACATTAAGAGGCCGATTCATTAACTGCGCCAGGTAGCGACAGTTGAGCGACTGTAGCAGTATTTTCACAGCGCCCGCTAGTAGTCGCTGTGCTTGGCCGTTGTTCGGTTGTTGATAGCGACTGAGTCGGTGTGCAGTAATGTTGAATACAGGGTGACGAGTCGCTATTTGACAGGTTCCGCGCTGTATGGGAGCGCATGATAGCGACTGGTCAGAGCGACCGGCTCCCACCATATTCATCAAAAAATCACGCTCAAAAAATGTTCGCGCTGTGAAATGCATGTTTAAACCCCAGAGCGCTGGCGGCGATGTGTTAAAAGTAGTTTTTGAACCCCCAAACCACCATATTTTTGCAAACCAAAAAAAAAAAAATTTATAAAGAATTTAGTAATATGAATACAATAATATCAGACCTGTAATATCAATTCTGCACAATTTCTTTTTTTTTTTTTTTTTTTTTTACCTTTCAAAAATTATCTAACATGGCAGAAGTGGTCACAGAATTTTTCACATTTAAAAAAAAAAAAAAAAACATTAATAACAATTAATTATGAATATTTAAAGATTGTTCCATTGAAATGCATTGGAGAGCGCCAGGTAGTGAGAGGTCATACCTGTCGCTGTTCAAGGTCGGACGCTGGCGCTGTGGGCTGAGGCTGGAATAATGATGAATGAGTCGCTATATGGCGCTATCTCAGTCGCTAAGCAGGATCGGCTTGATAAATGTGTGATTGTGGTGGGGAGCCGGCGTTCTCGTGGCGGGGCCCGTCATTACCGGCCGCTCACCAGTCGCTACCTGTCGCTATTCCTTCATAAATAAGGGCCTAATACATTCTAGAACTCTTCACAGCAATACTTTAGGTCCGCTTTGCCTTTTTTTCTGGCACAGAGGGATACAATAGTAGAGAGAGCTTTGTTATTATGCTGAAAGAAATCCCCTAAACTTCCAAGACCTGCGGAGAGCATCCCACGCCATTGCCCTTCTGTGGTCCCGGTGACACATGTAGCCCATCACTGGCTGGCTATGTGCTCATCCTTGCTGTGATATGACTCATGGATCATGGGAGGGGGATGTTATGTGTTTAGCTCTCTGTATATTTTTCTGCTCTGATTAACATTGTGAACCACTCTTAGGCCCTTATTTAACAAGGAATAGCGACAGGTAGCGACTGGTGACCGGCCGGTAATGACGGGCCCCGCCACGAGAACGCCGGCTCCCCACCACAATCACACATTTATCAAGCCAATCCTGCTTAGCGACTGAGATAGCACCATATAGCGACTCATTCATCATTATTCCAGCCTCAGCCCACAGCGCCAGCGTCCGACCTTGAACAGCGACAGGTATGACCTCTCGCTATCTGGCGCTCTCCAATGCATTTCAATGGAACAATCTTTAAATATTCATAATTAATTGTTATTAATTTTTTTTTTTTTCAATGTGAAAAATTCTGTGACCACTTCTGCCATTTTAGATAATTTTTTTAAGGCAAAAAAAAAAAAAATGTACAGAATTGATATTACAGGTCTGATATTAATGTATTCATATTACAAAATTATTTAAAAAACTTGTTTTTTTTGGTTTCCAAAAATATGGTTGTTTGGGGGTTAAAAAACTACTTTTAACCCATCGCCTCCAGCGCTCTGGGGTTTAAACATGCATTTTGCAGCGCGAGAATTTTTTGAGCGTGATTTGTTAATGAATATGGTGGAAGCCGGTCGCTCTGACCAGTCGCTATCATGCGCTCCCATACAGCGCGGAACCTGTCAAATAGCGACTCCTCACCCAATATTCAACATTACGGCAAACCGTCTGAGTCGCTATCAACTACCGAACAACGGCCAAGCACAGCGACTACTAGCGCTCTGAAAATGCCGCTACAGTCGCTCAACTGTCGCTACCTGCCGCTATTAATGAATCGGCCTCCCCTTGTGCTTACTATGAATGAAGATATTTATTCCTCTTTATATATTACGTTGTCTGGCATCCTGGGCAGGCGGGATACTGAGCCAGGAGGCTTATTCCTTACTAAAAGCCATAGCTGTGTGACTATTTGATGTCCTATCACAAGCAATCACACCATTTTAATAGATCCAACTGATCATCAGATCATCAAACAGAGCATTTTCACTAGACATAAGCAGTCCGATTGGTCGGTGAATATAATCGCTGAACCAATAAATCAAGTAAACAATATGAATAAAGAAGGGGATCTGGGTCACTGCTGTCAGACTTAGGGCCTTATTCATGAAGGGATAGCGTCAAGTAGTGGCTGGTTAATGAGAGGTAGCGACTGGTGAACGCTGGACACGGCACGCAATTACACATTTATCAAGCAGAATCTGTTTAGCGACTGGGATAGCGCCATGTAGCGTCTGATTCATCATTTTCACAGCCTCAGCGAACAGCGTCGGCGTTCAGCCTTGCACAGCGCCAGGTATGACCTCTCGCTACCTGACGCTCTGCCATACATTTCAATGGACGATCCTTTTATTCTCTTTAAACTGGGTTTTTGTTTTTTTAAAATCTCAAATAATTCTGTGACCTCTCCTGGCATTGAATAAGCAGTTTTTTCACATTTTTTATATATTTCTTCAGAAATGACATTACAGGTCTGACATTAAAGTGTTCATGTTACAATGTTGCTACAATGTAATTCCATATGTTTTCGCTTTGTTACTGGTGGATAGATGCTGAAAAACAGACTTTAAACACACCGCCTCCTGTGCTCTGGGCAGAGAAGCATTTTTCAGCGCCAGAGATTTGTGAGGCTTTTTTTTTGCTGAATATGGTGTGAGTCGGTCGCTATGAGCAGTCGCCATGCACCGCCATACCATGCGCTCCCATACAGCGCTGTACTGGTCAAATAGCGACTCCTCACAATGTATTCAACATTACTGGACAGCGACTGAGTCGCTATGAAGTAGCAACCCACGGCTGAGCACAGTGACTACTAGTGAGCGCTCTGAAAATGCCTGCTACAGACGCTCATCTGTCGCTACCTGGCGTTAGTGATGAATCAGCCTGTGAGTTGGGTATCATAGCCTTTATACATTACTTTAGGCAAACTTCAGAGATTGCAGGGTTTTGTGTGACACCGCCCTTCAGGAGATATTCAGATATACTTTTATTATATTTCCTTAAAAGTATATATGTCAGGCTGGCCCCTCCCAGTGGGCCCTCAAACCCATTGGCTTTTTGGGGACCCCATCCACGAGAGTGAACTATGTGATAATTATTAGGTTGTCCATTTCTGTATATTAGGAATAGCAGATAATGCTGGGTGTGGCTGAGCACAGGTTATCTACTAAGGGCTTTATTCATCAAGGGATAGCGCCAGGTAGTGCCTTGTAAGCGACAGGTAGCGTCAGGTAGCATCAGGTGAACGTCGGCCGCGGCACACAATATCATATTCATGAAGGCAATTCTGGTGAGCGCCTCTTACAGCAACACATAGCGACCGATTCATCATCACAGACGGCTTTGTGGATTCCTGCAGCACTCTGGCTTTCAGAGCGCCTGGTATTACCTGTCGCTGTCCATATTTCAATGGACATTTCTTTTCTTATGTTTTAACAGGGTTTTCTTTGAATATTTTTTTTTTGTTTTGTATCAAACCATTGTGTGTCCTCTCCTGGCCTATTTAAATACTTTTTTATATTTTTATGCAGAATTGTCATAACAGGTCTGGTATTAAAGTGTTAATGTCACAATGTAATAACAATGTCATTCCATATGTTTTCGCTTTGTTACTGGTGGATATTTGTTCAAAAACAGACTTTAATCACATAGCGTCTGGCGCTCTGGGCTACAGCGACACAAGTTTGAGTGCCGGCGCTGTGTGAGGCTGTTTTTTTTTTTTTTATGAATATGGTTTGAGTCGCTCACACTGACCAGTCGCTACCGTTTGCTCCCATATAGCGCTGTACTGGTATTATAGTGACTCACACATCAAATTCATCAATGCCGGCAATGTTACTACAGCGACTGAGGCGCTCTGTAATAGCGACTCACGGACGATTAGCGCTGCTGTACAGACGCTCATCTGCCGGTACATGGCGCTAGTAATGAATCAGCCTGTCAGTCCCAACTCACAACTAGGAATACATATACACCATATACATCCATCTATGGCACCAGGCAAGCCACCGACAACCCTGGCCATGGGAGGTCAAGTACTTGACCGAGAGCATGAAACCAACCCAGCTGAGATACAGAATTACGACAGGCACCAGTGGACTGGAACTAACCAGGGGGTAGCAGAAGACCTAAGCCCAGTACAGAGGGTGGAATATAATTACAAAACTGATGAAATGATGTTGGAAACGCGATTCAGCGGATTTCACACAGTGGGGCATCCGAAATCCGGAAGCTGCAGGGATGGAGAATGAACCTCTGTGGAGTCTTCTTGATAGGTGTCCTAGTGTTACTCTTACAGTATACTTCTTCCTATCACATTCAGCTCCTAGGATGCTAAGAGGCCGATGCATTAATAGCGCCAGGTAGCGACAGATGAGCGACTGTAGCAGTATTTTCACAGCGCCCGCTAGTAGTCGCTGTGCTTGGCCGTTGTTCGGTTGTTGACAGCGACTCAGTCGGTTTGCAGTAATGTTGAATACAAGGTGATGAGTCGCTATTTGACAGGTTCCGCGCTGTATGGGAGCGCATGACAGCGAATGGCCATAGCGACCGGCTCCCACCATATTCATTAACAAATCACGCTCAAAAAATTCTCGCACTGTGAAATGCATGTTTAAACCCCAGAGCGCTGGCGGCGATGGGTTAAAAGTAGTTTTTTAACCCCCAAACAACCATATTTTTTGAAACCAAAAAAAACAAGTTTATAAAAACATTTTGTAATATGAATACATTAATATCAGACCTGTAATATCAATTCTGCACAAATGTTTTTTTTATTTTTTTTTTTACCTTAAAAAAAATATCTAACATTGCAGAAGTGGTCACAGAAATATTAATATTTATGAATATTTAAAGATTGTTCCATTGAAATGCATTGGAGAGCGCCAGGTAGCGAGAGGTCATACCTGTCACTGTTCAAGGTCGGACGCTGGCGCTGTGGGCTGAGGCTGGAATAATGATGAATGATTCGCTATCTGGCGCTCTCTCAGTCGCTAAGCAGGATCGGCTTGATAAATGTGTGATTGCGGAGGGGAGCCGGCGTTCTCGTGGCGGTGACCGTCATTACCGTTCGCTCACCAGTCGCTACCTGGCGCTATCCCTTGTTAAATAAGGGCCTAATTGTAACCTTGTTAGATGTGGAGGCTGATTAATTACTAGCGCCACGTATCGTCATGTGAGCGTCTGTATAGAGGTGCTTAGAGCGACCGCTAGTAAGCGGGTGTCGTGCGCTGTAACCTAGCGTAGCGGTCGCTGTAGTATCCTGGCCCGCATTGATGCATGTGATGTGTGGTGGGCGCTGTAGAAGCGCTCTCCCTGATTCACTGCAGAGCCAATGAAGAACGCTGGGTGGTGTCCTAAGGTCAAAGCGCCCAAGACTACGAGACATCTAACACCAGTACAATGCTGCAGCGAGCCATAGGTAGCGCCAGCTCAGTGCGTCCGGCACTCGGCGATCCACACCATATTTAACAAAAAACTACACACACACAGCGTCGGAGCTCTAAAGCTGGGCGCTGTAGCATAGAGCGCCAGATGCTGTGTGATCAAAGTCTGTTTCTGAACACATATCCACCAGTAACAAAGCGAAAACACATGGAATGACATTGTTTTTAACACTGTGACATTAACACTTTAGTGCCAGACCTGTAATGACAATTCTACATAAAAATCGAAAAACAAAAAAAAAAAAGTTATAAAAGTGTTTGTTAGCAGCCAGGAGAGGTCACACAATGATTTGAGCAAAAAACATTACATTTTAATTGCCCAACACGCTATTTAAACACAACCAAATGAAAGCCCATTGAAATGTATGGCAGAGCGCTACTGAGCGACAGGTGCTACATGGCGCTTCTGAACCTTGAGTGCCGGCGCTATACACTGAGCCACCGCTAGTAATACATGTGCCGCTACATGGCGCTGTTAGAGACGCTCACCAGATTCGCTTTCTTATATGTGGTTTCACATACAGCGGCCGGCGTTCACCAGGCGCTGCCTGCCGCTATGAGGCGCTACCTGCCGCTATCCCTTCTTAAATTACCCCCATAGTTAGATTACCGAACACCCGATTCAGTCCCAAAGCTTCAACCCCTGTGGATCTATCTATCTATCTATCTATCTATCTATCTATCTATCCATGTTGTATGTATGTATGTATGTATCTATCTATCTATCTATCTATGTTGTATGTATGTATGTATCTATCTATCTATCTATCTATCTATGTTGTATGTATCTATCTATCTATCTATCTATCTATCTATCTATCTATCTCTATCTATCTATCTATCTATGTTGTATGTATCTATCTATCTATCTATCTATCTATCTATCTATCTATGTTGTATGTATGTATCTATCTATCTATCTATCTATCTATCTATCTATGTTGTATGTATGTATCTATCTATCTATCTATCTATCTATCTATCTATCTATCTATCTATCTATGTTGTATGTATGTATGTATGTATGTATCTATCTATCTATCTCTATCTATCTATCTATCTATCTATCTATCTATCTATCTATCTATGTTGTATGTATCTATCTATCTATCTATCTATCTATCTATGTTGTATGTATGTATGTATGTATGTATGTATCTATATCTATCTATCTATCTATCTATCTATCTATCTATCTATCTATGTTGTATCTATCTATCTATCTATCTATCTATCTATCTATCTATCTATGTTGTATGTATCTATCTATCTATCTATCTATCTATCTATCTATCTATCTATGATGTATGTATGTATGTATGTATGTATGTATCTATCTATCTATCTATGTTGTATGTATCTATCTATCTATCTATCTATCTATCTATCTATCTATCTATATCTATCTATCTATCTATCTATCTATCTATCTATCTATCTATCTATGTTGTATGTATGTATCTATCTATCTATCTATGTTGTATGTATCTATCTATCTATCTATCTATCTATCTATGTATGTATCTATCTATCTATCTATCTATCTATCTATCTATCTATCTATCTATCTAGCTATGTTGTATGTATGTATGTATGTATGTATGTATGTATCTATCTATCTATCTATCTATCTATCTATCTATCTATCTATCTATCTATGTTGTATCTATCTATCTACCTATCTAATCTATCTATCTATGTATCTATCATGTTCACAGTGAGCAAACCAGATGGTAAGGAGAAGCCTGGCTTAGAAGCTGTAATTACTTCTAAATTGCATTTCCAGCTTAGTTGTGGTTCTCATTAGCAGGTTGTGACGTCAGGTCTCATCACTGACAGACACAGTGTATGTAACTGTTTCTGGTTCAGTAGCCTCCTCGTATTGCTACTGTGTGAAGAATAAATAAAGGCTGGAAGTAATGTGGGCAGGAGGTCGCTGGGTGATCGCTGCCTTTCTCTCTATTTGGGTGTTTGAGCTTATTATATAGGTCATGAAGAGGGTCCAGTTTGGTTGCAGCATAAGTTTCATTCCAAATAATTGAATCAAAAATGTGTCATTTGTCCTGAAAAGCCTCAAAGAACAGCACCCAACTGTCATACTTCTTAAAAATAAGTCAAACAATTGAGCTTTTTTAGGGGAGTGGGATTGAGGTGTGTATGGGAGGCCAGAGGGGTTCACACAGTGTGCCATCCGAAATCTGGATGCCGGATGCTGCCTGAGGTGCTCTTTACTGCACCCTCATCTATGTAGCCATCTTTGTTGCACTCCATCTCTGTCCCAAGCTTTGCTGCACCCCCATCTCTGTCCCGAGCTTTGCTGCACCCCCATCTCTGTCCTGAGCTTTGCTGCACTCCATCTCTGTCCTGAACTTTGCTGTGCCCCCATCTCTGTCCTGAGCTTTGCTGCGCCCCCATCTCTGTCCTGAGCTTTGCTGCGCCCCCATCTCTGTCCTGAGCTTTGCTGCGCCCTCATTTCTGTCCCGAGCTTTGCTGCGCCCCCATCTCTGTCCTGAGCTTTGCTGCGCCCCCATCTCTGTCCTGAGCTTTGCTGCGCCCTCATTTCTGTCCCGAGCTTTGCTGCACCCCCATCTCTGTCCTGAGCTTTGCTGCGCCCCCATCTCTGTCCTGAGCTTTGCTGCGCCCTCATTTCTGTCCCGAGCTTTGCTGCGCCCCATCTCTGTCCTGAGCTTTGCTGCGCCCTCATTTCTGTCCCGAGCTTTGCTGCACCCTCAATTCTGTCCCGAGCTTTGCAGCACCTCCATCTCTGTCCCGAGCTTTGCTGCACCCCATCTCTGTCCCCGGCTTTGCTGTGCCCCATCTCTGTCCTGAACTTTGCTACACCCCCACCTCTGTCCTGTGCTTTGCTGCACCCCATCTCTGTCCCGAGCTTTGCTGCACTCCATCTCTGTCCTGAACTTTGCTACACCCCCATCTCTGTCCTGAGCTTTGCTACACCCCCATCTCTGTCCCGAACTTTGCTGCACCCTATCTCTGTCCTGAACTTTGCTGCACCCCATCTCTGTCCTGAACTTTGCTGCACCCCCATCTCTGTCCCGAGCTTTGCTACACCCCATCTCTGTCCTGAGCTTTGCTGCACCCTCATCTCTGTCCTGAGCTTTGCTGCACCCTCATCTCTGTCCTGAGCTTTGCTGCACCCCATCTCTGTCCTGAGCTTTGCTGCATCCTCATTTCTGTCCAGAGCTTTGCTGAACCCTCATTTCTGTCCTGAGCTTTGCTGCACCCTCATTTCTGTCTGGAGCTTTGGTGCACCCCATCTCTGTTCCGATCTTTTCTGCACCCCATCTCTGTCCTGAACTTTGCTACACCCCCATCTCTGTCCTGAGCTTTGCTGCACCCCCATCTCTGTCCCGAGCTTTGCTGCACTCCATCTCTGTCCTGAACTTTGCTACACCCCCATCTCTGTCCTGAGCTTTGCTACACCCCCATCTCTGTCCTGAACTTTGCTGCACCCCCATCTCTGTCCTGAACTTTGCTGCACCCCATCTCTGTCCTGAACTTTGCTACACCCCCATCTCTGTCCTGAGCTTTGCTACACCCCCATCTCTGTCCTGAACTTTGCTGCACCCCATCTCTGTCCTGAACTTTGCTGCACCCCCATCTCTGTCCCGAGCTTTGCTACACCCCATCTCTGTCCTGAGCTTTGCTGCACCCTCATCTCTGTCCTGAGCTTTGCTGCACCCTCATCTCTGTCCTGAGCTTTGCTGCACCCCCATCTCTGTCCCGAGCATTGCTGCACCCCATCTCTGTCCTGAGCTTTGCTGCATCCTCATTTCTGTCCAGAGCTTTGCTGAACCCTCATCTCTGTCCTGAGCTTTGCTGCACCCCATCTCTGTCCTGAGCTTTGCTGCACCCCATCTCTGTCCTGAGCTTTGCTGCATCCTCATTTCTGTCCAGAGCTTTGCTGAACCCTCATTTCTGTCCTGAGCTTTGCTGCACCCTCATTTCTGTCTGGAGCTTTGCTGCACCCCATCTCTGTTCCGATCTTTGCTGCACCCCATCTCTGTCCTGAGCTTTGCTGCACCCTCATTTCTGTCTGGAGCTTTGCTGCACCCCATCTCTGTCCCAATTTTTGTTGCACCCCCATCTCTGCCCCATCTTTGTTGCACCCCAATCTCTGGCCCCATCTTTGGTACACCCTCATATCTGTCCCAATCTTTGCTGCACCCTATTACTGCCCCCATCTTTGCTACACCCCATCTCTGTCCCAACCCCATCCATCCCTGTTATAGGGGGTATTCTGCATGCTATTATGAGGGGGGGGGGGGTCAGCCTGCTGCGTGTTTTTGGGGATGGGGGCATTTACTAAACTACCTTGTTATGGGGGTATTTTGCATGCTGTCTATTATATGGAGAGGGGGGTGTGAGTCAGCCTGCTGCTTGTTTTTGGGGGATGGGGGTATTAGCCACACTACAACTGTCCCGATCTTTGCACCCCATCTCTGTTCCGATCTTTGCTGCACATCGTGTTGCATGTGAAATGTTTTATTTTTAATAATTTTGGCCGGTGCTAGGTGTTGCTAGTACAGAGACATATACATGCCGTGGGCTGCAAAACACTACCTGGCTGGGAGCGGTACAGATTATAGCGCCGGCAGATTGAAGCCAGGGTTGTGGTGCAGGCGCTGACCAAGCACATCTTTTATAGTAAGTCACCCTCCAAATGTATCTAACTGAAAAGCCATTAGCATTGTGAGAGACAAGACAATCATATGCTTGGCACAGCTATTTAATCCCCGTGACTCATGAATTCTCATAACTTCAAGTGGGCCAACACCCACCGCTGATAGGCCCGGGAATCTATAAGATTCCTGGGCCGATCAGCTCCCTGCCTGCGGGGCACCGCTGTGTGAAACCCCCCAGGACGCCCGCAAATCCTACCTGTTCCTCGTTCCAACGGCACATGGGCGGGCCGCTGCCGCCTCTTGCGCATCCCTCTTGCAGGGCGCGCACCCACGCCGGCCGTTTGTGAATGGCCGGCGCGGGCGCGCTCCCTGTAAGAGGGACGCGCGAGAGGCGGCGGCGGCGGGCGCTCTCACCTTGTCCGTCGACGGACCTCGCTTGTCCGTCTGCGGTGATTGGTGGAGCGAGTCACGTGGGAGCGGGGACAGGTGAGTTTTTGGGGCTTTCTGGGGGGTTTCACACAGCGGGGTGCCCCGCGGAAGTGGACCAACACCCAGGATAGTGATAATCCTGGGTGTTGGTCTACTTTAAAAGCGGACCAACAGTCAAAAATGACTTAAACCAGACCAACACAACAAACAGTGCTCATATGCCCCCTCCCCATGGCAAATTAGTTTGCTGTTTATGAAAATTAATTTACCTTTTTCTAACTCCTGCTGTGATAAATGTTAAAAACAAAATGGCGACTCATGCATTTGCAGGCCGCTTGCAAACAGAAAGTGCTGCTGGGCTTCCTGTTACTGTGCATTGTGGGTTATGGCAGAATCCGGGCAGCAGCATGGCTGAGATGCCGGAAGAGGAAGCTCGGCCACTACCTTTCTTTTCCAACTGTTCCGGGCTGTTGGTCCGGTTTAAAGAGAAAAAAAAAAGTGTGGCCGGATCTCTTTTCCTTTTCCAAAGCTTTCCCTCAGCAACTTGTTTATATGACAGAATGAGCGTCTCCTTTAATAATATGAACAGAGGGCATTGGGGGTATCACAGGGGATGTCTGTAGATGGCTCAGCCATACAGTGAATCCAATGACTGCATTTGTCTCCCCTCTTATCACCTTGGGAAGGTTCTCATATGTAAATGCACAGGACAGGAAGGACAGAGGAATAGGCATTTTTGCTGACTATGAGAATGAGGAGGTAGAACTGAAATAATCGCTGAGTTGAGTTTCTTGCATATATTTACTTTCAGTCTTTTCAGAGGTGACCTGTAAAGTTCACTCCCACCTGTAGTATACTGGAAAACTTGCAACCAATAAGCTTGAGCTGCTCAGTAAAATATAAATACTTGGATGTTATTACCGGATTTTCCGCCCTATAAGATGCACTTATTTTCCCCAAAAGCTGGGCAAAATGCCCATGTGTCTTATAGAGCGAATGTGACCCCCTCCCCAATTCCCAACCGCCACTGAAAAAAAAAAGTTAGTGTAAAAAATCTTCATACCTGCGCCGCAATCCGGAAGTCGCCACTCTCTGCACTGTCATTATGATTCAGCAGCAGGCGGGCATTGGGGGATCTGCCACACTACTGGGGGTATTCTGCATGCTGTCTATTATATGGGGAGGGGGGAGTCAACCTGCTGCTTGTTTTTGTGGATGGGGGGGATCTGCCATATTGCCTTGTTATAGGGGTATTCTGCATGCTGTCTATTATATGGGGAGGGGGGGGGAGGTCAGCCTGCTGCTTGTTTTTGGTGATGGGGGTATTAGTCACACTACCTTGTTATGGGGGTATTCTGCATGCTGTCTATTATATGGGGGGTGGGGGTAAACCTGTTACTTGTTTTTGGGGATGGGGGGGGGTGCTACACTACCCTTTTATGTGGTTATTCTGCATGTTGTCTATTATATGGCGAGGGGGGAGTTGGCCTGCTGCTTGTTTTTGGGGATGGGGGTATTAGCCACACTACCCTGTTATGGGGGTATTCTGCATGCTGTGTATTATATGGGGGGGGGGTCAGTCTGCTGCTTGTTTTTGGAGATGGGGGGGATCTGCCACACTACCCTGTTATGGGGGTATTCTGCATGCTGTCTATTATATGGGGGGTCAGCCTGCTGCTTGTTTTTGGAGATGGGGGTATTAGCCACACTACCTTGTTATGGGGGTATTTTGCATGCTGTCTATTAAATGGGGGGGGGGGGTCAGCCTGCTGCTTGTTTTTGGGGATGGGGGTATTAGCCACACTACCCTGTTATGGGGGTATTCTGCATGCTGTCTATTATATGGGGGGGGGGGGGGTCAGCCTGCTGCTTGTTTTTGGGGATGGGGGTATTAGCCACACTACCTTGTTATGGGGGTGTTCTGCATGCTGTCTATTATATGGGGGGAGGGGGGGTCAGCCTGCTGCTTGTTTTGGGGGATGGGGGTATTAGCCACACTACCCTGTTATGGGGGTGTTCTGCATGCTGTCTATTATATGGGGAGGGGGGGGTCAGCCTGCTGCTTGTTTTTAGGGATGGGGGTATTATCCACACTACCCTGTTATGGGGGTATTCTGCATGCTGTCTATTATATTGGGGGGGGGGGTGTCAGCCTGCTGCTTGTTTTTTGGGATGGGGTATTATCCACACTACCCTGTTATGGGGGTGTTCTGCATGCTGTCTATTATATTGGGGGGGGGGGAGTAAGCCTGCTGCTTGTTTTTGGGGATGGGGGTATTATCCACACTACCCTGTTATGGGGGTGTTCTGCATGCTGTCTATTATATTGGGGGGGGGGAGTAAGCCTGCTGCTTGTTTTTGGGGATGGGGGTATTATCCACACTACCCTGTTATGGGGGTGTTCTGCATGCTGTCTATTATATGGGGAGACGAAATGATGTCCTCAAAGTGCTGAGCTTATCTAAAATCTTCTTCATTTTTTGGCAAAATAGTTTTCTCTAGCAACAATGTGTGTACCTGAGCAATGTATTCAGTGTATGTAGCAGAGACTTCCTGACTCTGGCTTGCTAATCATCTGATTGGCTGAGACAGAGGCAAAGCTCGGCATTCCTGACCCCCCAGGTTTAACCCCTCCTGCTCCACTTCAGCCTCTTCAGATAGTGGGATCACAACCTTGTGTTCTGGTAGTTAACGGGTTACAAGCAGCGTTCTCACCTGGGGAAGTCATTACTGCTGCCTGATTTTGCTAACGCTGTTGATGAGCTCACTTGTTACGGTGGAAGGATTCTGGGATATGTAGGCAAAAGCTATACTAAGGGTTTTACTCGAGGCCAGGAAAGATGCTCCCACTATAGCAACATAGAGCGGACAGGAATATAGGAAACTTGGGAACATCGTGCTGATAATTCAATTAGTTATGGGGGCAAAATCCTAACACAGATGTTTATTTTACATCCAAGAAGAGGAAAACAATAAGACAGAACACCTAAAACCTGTCAGCAAGGGAGTTTTACTTTTAATATTAAAAAAGGATTATAAAAGGTTCAGGAGGGAAATGCTTTTAAGAAAAAACCCTGTGATAGAACAAGGGGGGGGGGGGGCACAAACTGAAGCTAGTCAGAGGGAAGATCAGAAAATATTATTTTATTAAAAGAGTAGTAGATGCCAGAATCAAACTTCCAGCAGAGCTGGTTGGAAAATCAACAGTAAGTGAATGTGAACCTGCCTGGGATAAGTCTCCATCTATCATAAGATAAAGAGAACATACAGTATATACATAAGATAAAGAGAACATACAGTATATACATAAGATAAAGAGAACATACAGTATACACATAAGATAAAGAGAACATACAGTATACACATAAGATATAGAGAACATACAGTATATACATAAGATATAGAGAACATACAGTATACACATAAGATACAGAGAACATACAGTATACACATAAGATACAGAGAACATACAGTATACACATAAGATACAGAGAACATACAGTATACACATAAGATACAGAAAACATACAGTATACACATAAGATACAGAGAACATACAGTATACACATAAGATACAGAGAACATACAGTATACACATAAGATACAGAGAACATACAGTATACACATAAGATAAAGAGAACATACAGTATACACATAAGATAAAGAGAACATACAGTATACACATAAAATAAAAAGAACATACAGTATACACATAAGATACAGAGAACATACAGTATACACATAAAATACAGAGAACATACAGTATATACATAAGATACAGAGAACATACAGTATACACATAAGATACAGAGAACATACAGTATATACATAAGATACAGAGAACATACAGTATACACATAAGATACAGAGAACATACAGTATACACATAAGATACAGAGAACATACAGTATACACATAAGATACAGAAAACATACAGTATACACATAAGATACAGAGAACATACAGTATACACATAAGATACAGAGAACATACAATATACACATAAGATAAAGAGAACATACAGTATACACATAAGATAAAGAGAACATACAGTATACACATAAAATAAAAAGAACATACAGTATACACATAAGATACAGAGAACATACAGTATACACATAAAATACAGAGAACATACAGTATATACATAAGATACAGAGAACATACAGTATACACATAAGATACAGAGAACATACAGTATATACATAAGATACAGAGAACATACAGTATACACATAAGATACAGAGAACATACAGTATACACATAAAATACAGAGAACATACAGTATATACATAAGATACAGAGAACATACAGTATACACATAAGATACAGAGAACATACAGTATACACATAAAATACAGAGAACATACAGTATATACATAAGATACAGAGAACATACAGTATACACATAAGATACAGAGAACATACAGTATACACATAAGATAAAGAGAACATACAGTATACACATAAGATAAAGAGAACATACAGTATACACATAAGATAAAGAGAACATACAGTATATACATAAGATACAGAGAGCATACAGTATACACATAAGATACAGAGAACATACAGTATACACATAAGATACAGAGAACATACAGTATATACATAAGATACAGAGAACATACAGTATATACATAAGATACAGAGAATATACAGTATATACATAAGATAAAGAGAACATACAGTATACACATAAGATACAGAGAATATACAGTATACACATAAGATAAAGAGAACATACAGTATATACATAAGATACAGAGAGCATACAGTATACACATAAGATACAGAGAACATACAGTATACACATAAGATACAGAGAACATACAGTATATACATAAGATACAGAGAACATACAGTATATACATAAGATACAGAGAATATACAGTATATACATAAGATAAAGAGAACATACAGTATACACATAAGATACAGAGAATATACAGTATACACATAAGATAAAGAGAACATACAGTATATACATAAGATACAGAGAGCATACAGTATACACATAAGATAAAGAGAACATACAGTATATACATAAGATACAGAGAGCATACAGTATATACATAAGATACAGAGAGCATACAGTATACACATAAGATACAGAGAGCATACAGTATACACATAAGATAAAGAGAACATACAGTATATACATAAGATACAGAGAGCATACAGTATACACATAAGATAAAGAGAACATACAGTATATACATAAGATAAAGAGAACATACAGTATATACATAAGATACAGAGAGCATACAGTATACACATAAGATACAGAGAGCATACAGTATACACATAAGATAAAGAGAACATACAGTATATACATAAGATACAGAGAGCATACAGTATACACATAAGATAAAGAGAACATACAGTATATACATAAGATAAAGAGAACATACAGTATACACATAAGATACAGAGAACATACAGTATACACATAAGATACAGAAAACATACAGTATACACATAAGATAAAGAGAACATACAGTATATACATAAGATACAGAGAGCATACAGTATACACATAAGATAAAGAGAACATACAGTATATACATAAGATACAGAGAGCATACAGTATACACATAAGATAAAGAGAACATACAGTATACACATAAGATAAAGAGAACATACAGTATACACATAAAATACAGAGAACATACAGTATACACATAAGATACAGAGAACATACAGTATATACATAAGATACAGAGAACATACAGTATACACATAAGATAAAGAGAACATACAGTATATACATAAGATACAGAGAGCATACAGTATACACATAAGATAAAGAGAACATACAGTATACACATAAGATAAAGAGAACATACAGTATACACATAAAATACAGAGAACATACAGTATACACATAAGATACAGAGAACATACAGTATATACATAAGATACAGAGAACATACAGTATACACATAAGATACAGAGAACATACAGTATACACATAAGATACAGAGAACATACAGTATACACATAAGATACAGAAAACATACAGTATACACATAAGATACAGAGAACATACAGTATACACATAAGATACAGAGAACATACAATATACACATAAGATAAAGAGAACATACAGTATACACATAAGATAAAGAGAACATACAGTATACACATAAAATAAAAAGAACATACAGTATACACATAAGATACAGAGAACATACAGTATACACATAAAATACAGAGAACATACAGTATATACATAAGATACAGAGAACATACAGTATACACATAAGATACAGAGAACATACAGTATATACATAAGATACAGAGAACATACAGTATACACATAAGATACAGAGAACATACAGTATACACATAAAATACAGAGAACATACAGTATATACATAAGATACAGAGAACATACAGTATACACATAAGATACAGAGAACATACAGTATACACATAAAATACAGAGAACATACAGTATATACATAAGATACAGAGAACATACAGTATACACATAAGATACAGAGAACATACAGTATACACATAAGATAAAGAGAACATACAGTATACACATAAGATAAAGAGAACATACAGTATACACATAAGATAAAGAGAACATACAGTATATACATAAGATACAGAGAGCATACAGTATACACATAAGATACAGAGAACATACAGTATACACATAAGATACAGAGAACATACAGTATATACATAAGATACAGAGAACATACAGTATATACATAAGATACAGAGAATATACAGTATATACATAAGATAAAGAGAACATACAGTATACACATAAGATACAGAGAATATACAGTATACACATAAGATAAAGAGAACATACAGTATATACATAAGATACAGAGAGCATACAGTATACACATAAGATACAGAGAACATACAGTATACACATAAGATACAGAGAACATACAGTATATACATAAGATACAGAGAACATACAGTATATACATAAGATACAGAGAATATACAGTATATACATAAGATACAGAGAATATACAGTATACACATAAGATAAAGAGAACATACAGTATATACATAAGATACAGAGAGCATACAGTATACACATAAGATAAAGAGAACATACAGTATATACATAAGATACAGAGAGCATACAGTATATACATAAGATACAGAGAGCATACAGTATACACATAAGATACAGAGAGCATACAGTATACACATAAGATAAAGAGAACATACAGTATATACATAAGATACAGAGAGCATACAGTATACACATAAGATAAAGAGAACATACAGTATATACATAAGATAAAGAGAACATACAGTATATACATAAGATACAGAGAGCATACAGTATACACATAAGATACAGAGAGCATACAGTATACACATAAGATAAAGAGAACATACAGTATATACATAAGATACAGAGAGCATACAGTATACACATAAGATAAAGAGAACATACAGTATATACATAAGATAAAGAGAACATACAGTATACACATAAGATACAGAGAACATACAGTATACACATAAGATACAGAAAACATACAGTATACACATAAGATAAAGAGAACATACAGTATATACATAAGATACAGAGAGCATACAGTATACACATAAGATAAAGAGAACATACAGTATATACATAAGATACAGAGAGCATACAGTATACACATAAGATAAAGAGAACATACAGTATACACATAAGATAAAGAGAACATACAGTATACACATAAAATAAAAAGAACATACAGTATACACATAAGATACAGAGAACATACAGTATACACATAAAATACAGAGAACATACAGTATATACATAAGATACAGAGAACATACAGTATACACATAAGATACAGAGAACATACAGTATATACATAAGATACAGAGAACATACAGTATACACATAAGATACAGAGAACATACAGTATACACATAAAATACAGAGAACATACAGTATACACATAAGATACAGAGAACATACAGTATACACATAAGATACAGAGAACATACAGTATACACATAAGATACAGAGAACATACAGTATACACATAAGATACAGAGAACATACAGTATATACATAAGATACAGAGAACATACAGTATATACATAAGATACAGAGAATATACAGTATATACATAAGATAAAGAGAACATACAGTATACACATAAGATAAAGAGAACATACAGTATACACATAAGATACAGAGAACATACAGTATACACATAAGATACAGAGAACATACAGTATACACATAAGATACAGAGAACATACAGTATACACATAAGATACAGAGAACATACAGTATATACATAAGATACAGAGAACATACAGTATATACATAAGATACAGAGAATATACAGTATATACATAAGATAAAGAGAACATACAGTATACACATAAGATAAAGAGAACATACAGTATACACATAAGATACAGAGAACATACAGTATACACATAAGGACAGACTAGATGGAGCATGTGCTCTGCTTCTGTCGTCACCTGTGTTGGACTGGGACAAAAACTAGCCCTGGGTTTTAAAAGCCCCTGGCTGGCCCGAGACATCCTTGATGAGACCAAAAATGGATGCATTAAACCAAACCTTCACCCTGAATAAGAGCCTATCTTTTATGTTTCTCCCCTGTACATACAGATTGCCCACATTAATCCGGACTTTCACCCTGAATAAGAGCCTATCTTATATGTTTCCCCCACCCTGTACATACAGATTGCTCACATTAATCCGGACCTTCACCTTGAACAAGAGTCTATCTTATATGTTTCCCCCACCCTGTACATACAGACTGCCCACATTAATCCGGACCCTCACCCTGAATAAGAACCTATCTTATATGTTTCCCACAACCTGTACATACAGATTGCCCACATTAATCCGGACCTTCACCCTGAATAAGAACATATCTTATATGTTTCCCCCCACCCTGTACATACAGATTTCCCACATTAATCCGGACCTTCACCCTGAATAAGAGCCTATCTTATATGTTCCACCTGCCCTGTACATACAGATTGCTAACATGTAAAATCATCCTACCTGCATCTATTGCCTTTTCTGAGCCTGTAAACATCCAAGAGGGTGGCCCATGGTGTCTCAGGCAGCCTGCAAACAGGAAGTGTCTTCTGATGGTGCCACTCTGCATTCTGGGATTGCTGTCCTTTTCCTGACCCCAGCTCTGCTCTGTCTATGCAAAGCACAGCTATAACCCCGCCCCCCTGTACTTTTCATCCCTCTCCTCTCCTCAATATGTGATACTTCTGAGGCAAGATGGCAGCGCCCATATCCTGGAATCTTGAACAGAGTTGAAGCCCGGCGGGGGGAAGGAATAATAAGTAAGCGACTTAAAATATATTAATTTAAATGCTGGGGAATAGTTTTTTTAAGAATTTGGGCTTTTCATTAAATGATGCTGATGGTCCGGTTTAAGGACTGGGGTTCCCTGGCTTGTGGGTACAGTGGGGCTGAGAGGGAGACTAAGAGGGCAGAGATTGAATGAGGATGTTAAAAGCAGAGCATCCCACCAGGCATTGTTCCGGCTCTCCCTATGGCCAGTCCGCACCTGGTGCTGAGCTGTCCTTTCAATCTATCCGACCGTCAGACGTCAGCTTTAAGAAGTAGGTGTGGCTTATTAGCTTACCGCCCAACTTTTCAGGCTGGGAAGGAGGGACATTTGTTAACTTAAGCCACGCCCCCTCATTGAGGGATGGATAGGAGATACATTGTAACAGTTACAACAATAGAAACACTTTGAATAGGCAAATGAATCATTTATTGCTGCAGATCTGCATGTTACACCTCAAAGAGGGACAAATAAGAACAACAAGGGACAGGGAGACACAGACTCAAAAGAGGGACAGTCCCTCCCAATCAGGGACAATTGGGAGGTATGTGATAGTAAGGGGTGTGACTGATTCAAAATGGTTGCAAAACGGGCAGGCTGATTCATCACTAACGCCAGGTAGCGACAGATGAGCGTCTGTAGCGGCATTTTCAGAGCGCCCGCTAGTAGTCGCTGTGCTCGGCAGTGGGTCGCTAGTTCATAGCGACTCAGTCGCTGTTCAGTAATGTTGAATACATTGTGAGGAGTCGCTATTTGACCAGTACAGCGCTGTATGGGAGCGCATGGTAGCGACTGCTCATAGCAACCGACTCACAACATATTCAGGAAAAAAACAGCCTCACAAATCTCTGGCGCTGAAGAATAGTTGTTTGAAGTCCAGAGCGCAGGAGGCGGTTTTTCAGCATCTATCAACTAGTAACAAAGCGAAAACATATGGAATTACATTGTTATAAACACTGTGACAATAACACTTTAGTGCCAGACCTGTAATGACAATTCTGCATAAAAATATAAAAAGTCAAAAAAGTTTCTGAAAGTGTCAAACGCTGTTTAAGCACAAGCAAATGAACGTCCATTGAAATGTAGCGACACTGAGCGAAAGGTAATGCCTGGCGCTCTGGAAGCTAGAGCGCCAGCGCTATACACTGAGCCGCCTGCAATAATACATGTGACGCTACATGGCGCTGTTAGAGTCGCTCGCCAGATTCGCTTTCATAAATGTGGTTTTGCGTACAGCGCCCGGCGTTCACTAGACACTGCCTGCCGCTACGAGGCGTTACCTGGCGCTATCCCTTCTTAAATAACCACCTAAGACTCTTGACAAGTACAAGTTCTGCCCTATTAGATTGGAGCTGGAGTATTTCTATTGCTTGAGGCCCATGTGACAGGTTTCTGTTATAGTCACTATGACGAGCTTTGGTGGCTTCAGCATAGGCCCTTATTTATGAAGGAATAGCGACAGGTAGCGACTGGTGAGCGGCCGGTAATGACGGGCCCCGCCACGAGAACGCCGGCTCCCCACCACAATCACACATTTATCAAGCCAATCCTGCTTAGCGACTGAGATAGCGCCATATAGCCACTCATTCATCATTATTCCAGCCTCAGCCCACAGCGCCAGCGTCCAACCTTGAACAGCGACAGGTATGACCTCTCGCTACCTGGCGCTCTCCAATGCATTTCAATGGAACAATCTTTAAATATTAATAATTAATTGTTATTAATGCTTTTTTTTTTTTTTTAATGTGAAAAATTCTGTGACCACTTCTGCCATTTTAGATAATTTTTTTAAAGGAAAAAAAAATAAAAAAAAAAATTGTACAGAATTGATATTACAGGTCTGATATTAATGTATTCATATTACCAGATTATTTAAAAAACTTTTTTTTTTTTGGTTTCCAAAAATATGGTGGTTTAGGGGTTAAAAAACTACTTTTAACACATCGCCGCCAGCGCTCTGGGGTTTAAACATGCATTTCACAGCGCTTGAATTGTTTGAGCGTGATTTTTTGATGAATATGGTGGAAGCCGGTCGCTCTGACCAGTCGCTATCATGCTCTCCCATACAGCGCGGAACCTGTCAAATAGTGACTCTATAGTAATAATAAGTAATAAATAGTAACCTTGTATTCAACATTACTGCACACCGACTGAGTCGCTATCAACTACCGAACAACGGCCAAGCACAGCGACTACTAGCGGGCGCTGTGAAAATACCGCTACAGTCGCTCAACTGTCGCTACATGTCGCTATTAATAAATCAGCCTCCCCGTTTACATTTCCAAAAATGATATTCCACGTGAAGGAACATTGAATCTCCCTGTGACCTTCCCTCGGGCGTCACATGTCTGTAGAGGTCTCATGTCAATGTTTAACCACATGTGAACCTTATTGTTCTGGCTACGAAAGCAAAGCATTACCTGTCCTGTCACAGGTTTCTCAGTGAGGTTCCCACCAGGGCTGTGGAGTCTGTTCTGTCTCTGACGCCTCCATTTAATCAGACTTTGGCCTCGATTCAAAGAGTTGAAAAAAATTCTCACGGTAGTAAAATATTCATGTGGAGGCTGGGTGACTACTAGCGCCAGCTATTGGCAGATGAGTGTCTGTATAGCAGCGCTTAGAGTGACCGCTAGTAGACGCTGTATGAGGGTATCGGGCGCTGTAACAGAGTGTTACGGTCGCTGTAGTAACCTGGTCGACATTGATGAATATGATGTGTGTTGGGCGCTCTAACAACAGTGTATCGCTGCAGCGAGTGAGAGGTAGCACCAGCTCAGTGCGTCCGCCACCCGGCGCGCCACACCATACTTATCAAGAAACTACACACACAGCGTTGGCACTCTAAAGCTGGGCGCTGTAGCATAGAGCGCCAGACGCTGTGTGATTAAAGTTTTTGAACACATATCCACCTGTAACCAGTAACAAGTCCAAAAACTGTATAAAAGTGTTTGCAGCCAGGAGAGGTCACACAATAATTTGAGCAAAAAAAAGTATTTAAATTGCCAAACACACTATTTATACACAACTAATGAATCCCCATTGAAATGTATGGGAGAGCGACACTGAGCGACAGGTACTACATAGCGCTCCTGAGCCTAAAACGTTGGCGCTATAGACTGAGCCGACTGCATTAATACATGTGCCGCTACATGGCGCTGTTAGAGGCGCTTCACCAGACTCTGCCTGCCGCTACGAGGCGCTACCTCGTGCTAGCCTTTCTTAAATAACCCCCTTTGTGAGAAAAAAGCCTGAGAATGTCCCAGTTACTGAATCACCAGCTAGGAAAACATTAAAAGTCAATGGCACTTTTTTACTCATAAGAAAAGTAGAGAACTTTTTACTCTTTTTTTACACTGTAGTAAAAACTGCCATTGACTTTCATTGTCTTTTTATCTAGTGATTCAGTAACAGTGACATTCTCAGGCTTTTATTCTCATAAATTGAATTTTTTACTATCATGAGAATTTTTTTCAACTCTTAGAGGCTGATTTATTAATAGCGACATGTAGCGACAGTTAAGCGACTGTAGCGGTATTTTCACAGCGCCCACTAGTAGTTGCTGTGCTTGGCCGTTGTTCGGTTGTTGATAGTGACTCAGTCGGTGTGGCGTAATGTTGAATACAAGGGGCCTTATTTATCAAGGAATAGCGACAGATAGCTACAGATAGCGACAGATAGCGACTGGGGAGCCGGCCAGTAAAGCCAGGTACCGCAACTAGAACGCCGGCTCCCCTCCACAGTCACACATTTATCAAGCCGATACTGCTTAGCGACTGAGATAGCGCCACCTAGCAACTCATTCATCATTATCCCAGCCTCATCCCACAGCGCCAGCGAACATCCTTGAACAGCAACAGGTATGACCTCTCGCTACCTGGCGCTCTCCAATGCATTTCAATGGCAGAATGTATTTTAATTAGTAATTATTTTTTAATATATTTTTTTTTTTTTTTTAAATTTCAAAAAAAAAAATCTGTGAACACTTCTTCCTTTGAAAATGTATTTTTTGGGGATTTTAAAAAAATATTTTTTTTTGGCAGAATTGATAATTCAGGTCTGATTTTAAACTATTCAGATTTGAATATTATTTCAAAATCATTCCATTTTTTTTTGGGTGGTTAGGGGGTTAAAAAACTACTTTTAACACATCGCCTACTGCGCTCTGGGATTTAAACATGCATTTCACAGCGCTAGGAATTTTAAAGGCTGATTTTTTAATGAATATGGTGGGTGCCGGTCGCTATGTCCAGTCGCTATCATGCGCTCCCATACAACAGCGAACCTGTCAAATAGCGACTCAGCATCTTGAATTCAACATTACGGCACACACCGACTGAGTCGCTATCGTCCACCGAACAATGGCCAAGCACAGCGACTACTAGCGGTCGCTGTAAAAATGCCGCTACAGTCGCTCAACAGTCGCTATCTGTCGCTATCTGTCGCTATTAATGAATCAGCCTCAAGGTTACGAGTCGCTATTTGACAGGTTCCGCGATATATGGGAGCGCATGATAGCGACTGGTCAGAGCGACCGGCTTCCACCATATTCATTAACAAATCATGCTCAAAAAATTCTCGCGCTGTGAAATGCATGTTTAACCCTTTAAGTGCCAGCCTACCTGCAGCATTTCCCACTCCCTGTTGCCAGAGCTTTTTTTCACTATTTTGCGCTCCCCATGTTCAACTGTAATTTTTGAAGGGATTTTCTGGGATTTCCCATAAAAATTACATATTGTTTTTTTCAGCAGAATCTGGGCTTTAACATCATATCTCTTGTTTATCAATTTTGTAGTTTTATCATAATTATTTTGGGCAAAATATGTGAAAGAAAATAAAAAATACACACGTTTTTACATTTTGCAGTGTTTTTTTTTAATCGAAAATAAAGGTTTTTCAATAAAAACATATTGAGAGTAAAAGCCCCATTTCTCCCGGTTACAACGGTACCACACATGTATTAGTAGACACCCTTTCCTGCCCAGGAGACCCCAGAAACTGCAAAGAGCGCTAGAGGAGATTTTCAGATAAAATACAAATACTTTGCGCTCCTCGCAGTTTTTCAAAAAATACAACCCTTTACATTTGAAATACCCCCCACAAACTATATATTTTTGGAAAGTGCACAATTCAAGGTTTCTAAGCATACTAGGCTTGTTGGCGTGGGTCCATTGGTTTGAACTCTATTGATTGGCAGAATCTCTGGTTCCAAAGGATTTCGCTAAAAAAAAAAGCAAAAAGCAGATTCAAAACCATATTTTCCTATAAAAACAATAAGCAAGCAAGAAGTAACGCAGTAAATCTGAAAGCACAACATCTGCTGAACAAAATAATACCCCACATGCATAGGTACTTTGAAGGGTACAGTTACCAATCACCCAAAACTAACACATGCGCTATGGAAAAACAAAACAATTTCTTACCTGTTCTAAGAAGTGCAAGTAGGATACTGTAGCTGTGCCATCAGATTATAGGATACTGTAGCTGTGCCATCAGATTATAGGATACTGTAGCTGTGCCATCAGATTATAGGATACTGTAGCTGTGTCATCAGATTATAGGATACTGTAGCTGTGTCATCAGACTATAAGATCAGTGCAGTGATCAATGACCAATATCAGGAATCAAGAACCTGAAATTGGTCACATTTTATCATCACTTGCCACAAGTAACCAGCTGCTCCTGCTCCACCATTTCCCTTCGGATTAGCAACAGCGAAAAGAAACTAAAAGAAAATAAAATATAACGGCAACACAAAATACCTAAGAAACCTAATCCTAAAAGGGGCCTACCTACCAAAAAAAAAAAAATGCATTGCTCAATAATCTAATTGAGTATGGTATACCTCAAAACAATCTTCGAGGCATAACCCGGGTTGGCTGGGACAGGTCGGGCAATAATACCGCACATCTCTTCTAATGCCACGCTTCCTACAAACCCTACAAGCTCTCTGGGGATACCGCTTTTTACCAACTTCAGGAAGCAACTTTATAAAGTGCTTCCCTACTAATCTGGCCTGGTTGTCATTGGTAGGCAGATCTGGTTCTTCCGCAGTATCCCCAAACAACAAAGCAGGGAGTAACTGCTGCTGGTATTTTATGTACGATAAATTGGAGCCTGGCACTGCTGCCTTGAAGGCAACAAAGCTGTTGTAGGTTGCCATTTGGACCAAATGGATAGCAACTTTAGTGTACCAGGCTCGAGTTTTTCGGGTGGCGTTGTAATAAGTTAATATTTGGTCCGTTTTATCAACGCCACCCATGAATTTATTATAATCGGTTATGCAACGTGGCTTTTGGGAAGGGGCTCGGGGACCACGTTGCCTTACATTCACAACTGACTCATCGTGGAGTGTTGTCAGAAGGAATACATTTTTTTTGCCCATGTATTTCATGGCCAGGACCTCATCGCTTCTTAGAGCATAAGACTCCCCCCTTTTTAATTTTTTTTCAAGTAGTGGCCTGGGCAATCCTTTGCGTTTAGGGTTGATGGTGCCGCAGGCCGGGGTATCCAACGAATAAAGGGCGCGAAATAAGGGGATGCTGGTATAGAAGTTGTCCACATATAAGTGGTAACCTCTACCCAACAATGGAGTCATAAGGTCCCAAACGATCTTTCCACTTATTGACAAATCAAGGGGACAACCAGGGGGGTCCAGATAGGTGTCCTTTCCTTCATAGATTCGAAAATATTTGATGTAGCCGGTCACACTATCGCATAATTGGTAAAATTTAATCCCGTAGCGGGCACGCTTGCTAGGGATATATTGCCGAAAAACAATGCGCCCTTTGAAAAGCAGTAGTGACTCGTCAATTGATAATTTTTGGCGGGGGTGTACACTACTGCGAAGCGATCTGACAGGCTGTTGAGCAGGGGCCGTAATTTATGCAGCCTGTCGTGACCGGGCTCACCACGGGGAATAGCAGTGGAATTGTCGTTAAAATGCAGAAACCGCAGTAAAATTTGGTAGCGGTTTCTGGACATTACGGCCGGAAATAATGGAGTTGCCAATATGGTTTGGGTATCCCAGTAGGAGGAAATACTAATTTTTTTTAGGATACCCATTGCTAGAGTGAGCCCCCAAAATTTCTTTATCTCACTCAAATTTGTGGGATGCCATGCCTGAGCTCGGGCGTGCCTCTGCTGGGGGTTTTTCGCTAAGACCTGCTCGGCATAGAGATTGGTATAGAAGACCATATCCAGTAGGATGGCTTCTGTGAGGAACAATTTGAAAAAGTCAATGACACCAAAATTTGTGGTGTCTACATTGACCCCGGGGACCGAATCAAAAGGGGGAATTTCGGGGGAAATATTATTAGGAGGCCTCCACACAGACGCTCCTTCACCAGCTGCAGCACTCGATGCCTCATCCTGCACTACACTCGCCTGAAGCGTGGCCTCACTTTGTGCGGTACTATCCCTTCTACGGTGGCTACTACTGGTAGCACTGCGCGGCTGTGTTTCCTCAGTAGAGTATACACTGTCTGACTCGCTATCTGATGGGAAGAACTCAGACCCTGACTCACTAAAATCTTCCGAGTCAGACGCCATCAGGTAAGCCGCAGCTTCCTGTGCAGTGTACCGCTTACCAGCCATACCCCAATGCAAAAAAAAATCTAAAAAAAAAGGCTAAAACTAAAGGCTAAAACTAAAGGCTAAGGCTAAAACTAAAGGCTAAAACTAAAGGCTAAAACTAAAGGCTAAAACTAAAGGCTAAAACTAAAGACAAATTACAAAAAAATACAATACAATAAAACGAAGCAAAAAAATAGACAAAAAATGAAACAAAAAAATACAATACAATAAAACAAAGCAAAAAAAACAGACAAAAATAGAAATAAAAGTGTATAGTTACAACCCGATGAGAAGTGGTGGAGTCAGGAGCAGCAGGTCACGGGATCCCAGCTAGGCTCCCAAAAGGAGGGGCGGGGGCTAGGCTCCCAAAAGGAGGGGCGGGGGCTAGGCTCCCAAAAGGAGGGGCGGGGGCTAGGCTCCCAAAAGGAGGGGCGGGGGCTAGGCTCCCAAAAGGAGGGGCGGGGGCTAGGCTCCCAAAAGGAGGGGCGGGGGCTAGGCTCCCAAAAGGAGGGGCGGGGGCTAGGCTCCCAAAAGGAGGGGCGGGGGCTAGGGTCCTAAAAGGGCAAGCGAAAGGTCCAAACAACGACGCAAAGGCAGTAGAGATCTCAGCGAACAACCTAAGAGAAAAAGTTAAGATTAGGGAGTGTTTAGGACGCATGCATGGACAACAGCCGCACTATGCTATACCTAGAGCGGTGGTAAGGTAAGGTAAGTTTTACTGGCAATCGAGGGGATTCACTCTGACCACCGGCACACGCACCCACCCACCGGCAGATCTCTGACCGCCGGCACCCACACACGCGCGACCGCAGATCTGACCGCCGGCACCCACACACGCGCGACCGCAGATCTGACCGCCGGCACCCACACACGCGCGACCGCAGATCTGACCGCCGGCACGCACAGATCTGACCCTAGATCTGACCGCCGGCACGCACAGATCTGACCCCAGATCTGACCGCCGGCACAGACAGATCTGACCCCAGATCTGACCGCCGGCACACACAGATCTGACCCCAGATCTGACCGCCGGCACACACAGATCTGACCCCAGATCTGACCGCCGGCACACACAGATCTGACCCCAGATCTGACCGCCGGCACACACAGATCTGACCCCAGATCTGACCGCCGGCACACACAGATCTGGGGTCAGATCTGACCGCCGGCACACACAGATCTGGGGTCAGATCTGACCGCCGGCACACACAGATCTGACCCCAGATCTGACCGCCGGCACACACAGATCTGACCCCAGATCTGACCGCCGGCACACACAGATCTGACCCCAGATCTGACCGCCGGCACACACAGATCTGGGGTCAGATCTGACCGCCGGAACACACAGATCTGGGGTCAGATCTGACCGCCGGCACACACAGATCTGGGGTCAGATCTGACCGCCGGCACACACAGATCTGACCCCAGATCTGACCGCCGGCACACACAGATCTGACCCCAGATCTGACCGCCGGCACACACAGATCTGACCCCAGATCTGACCGCCGGCACACACAGATCTGACCCCAGATCTGACCGCCGGCACACACAGATCTGACCCCAGATCTGACCGCCGGCACACACAGATCTGACCCCAGATCTGACCGCCGGCACACACAGATCTGGGGTCAGATCTGACCGCCGGCACACACAGATCTGGGGTCAGATCTGACCGCCGGCACACACAGATCTGACCCCAGATCTGACCGCCGGCACACACAGATCTGGGGTCAGATCTGACCGCCGGCACACACAAATCTGACCCCAGATCTGACCGCCGGCACACACAGATCTGACCCCAGATCTGACCGCCGGCACACACAGATCTGACCCCAGATCTGACCGCCGGCACACACAGATCTGACCCCAGATCTGACCGCCGGCACACACAGATCTGACCCCAGATCTGACCGCCGGCACACACAGATCTGACCCCAGATCTGACCGCCGGCACACACAGATCTGACCCCAGATCTGACCGCCGGCACACACAGATCTGGGGTCAGATCTGACCGCCGGAACACACAGATCTGGGGTCAGATCTGACCGCCGGCACACACAGATCTGGGGTCAGATCTGACCGCCGGCACACACAGATCTGGGGTCAGATCTGACCGCCGGCACACACAGATCTGACCCCAGATCTGACCGCCGGCACACACAGATCTGACCCCAGATCTGACCGCCGGCACACACAGATCTGACCCCAGATCTGACCGCCGGCACACACAGATCTGACCCCAGATCTGACCGCCGGCACACACAGATCTGACCCCAGATCTGACCGCCGGCACACACAGATCTGACCCCAGATCTGACCGCCGGCACACACAGATCTGGGGTCAGATCTGACCGCCGGAACACACAGATCTGGGGTCAGATCTGACCGCCGGCACACACAGATCTGGGGTCAGATCTGACCGCCGGCACACACAGATCTGACCCCAGATCTGACCGCCGGCACACACAGATCTGACCCCAGATCTGACCGCCGGCACACACAGATCTGACCCCAGATCTGACCGCCGGCACACACAGATCTGACCCCAGATCTGACCGCCGGCACACACAGATCTGACCCCAGATCTGACCGCCGGCACACACAGATCTGACCCCAGATCTGACCGCCGGCACACACAGATCTGACCCCAGATCTGACCGCCGGCACACACAGATCTGACCCCAGATCTGACCGCCGGCACACACAGATCTGGGGTCAGATCTGACCGCCGGAACACACAGATCTGGGGTCAGATCTGACCGCCGGCACACACAGATCTGGGGTCAGATCTGACCGCCGGCACACACAGATCTGGGGTCAGATCTGACCGCCGGCACACACAGATCTGACCCCAGATCTGACCGCCGGCACACACAGATCTGACCCCAGATCTGACCGCCGGCACACACAGATCTGACCCCAGATCTGACCGCCGGCACACACAGATCTGACCCCAGATCTGACCGCCGGCACACACAGATCTGACCCCAGATCTGACCGCCGGCACACACAGATCTGGGGTCAGATCTGACCGCCGGAACACACAGATCTGGGGTCAGATCTGACCGCCGGCACACACAGATCTGGGGTCAGATCTGACCGCCGGCACACACAGATCTGGGGTCAGATCTGACCGCCGGCACACACAGATCTGACCCCAGATCTGACCGCCGGCACACACAGATCTGACCCCAGATCTGACCGCCGGCACACACAGATCTGACCCCAGATCTGACCGCCGGCACACACAGATCTGACCCCAGATCTGACCGCCGGCACACACAGATCTGACCCCAGATCTGACCGCCGGCACACACAGATCTGACCCCAGATCTGACCGCCGGCACACACAGATCTGACCCCAGATCTGACCGCCGGCACACACAGATCTGACCCCAGATCTGACCGCCGGCACACACAGATCTGGGGTCAGATCTGTGTGTGCCTAGCGTAGCGGCTGGACAAGCGTAGCGGCTGGACAAGTGACACTGTAGTATCCTGTCCAGCGGTGATAAATGTGTCGGGGGCGCTGTAGAAGCACTCTCTCTGAATCAATGCATATGTAGCGCCTCGAGGGAAAGCCATCCACATATAACAACAGGACAACGCTGCAGCGAACGATAGGTAGCGCCAGTTAAGTGTGTCCAACGCTCGGCGCTGAAAAAAAATCACAAAACCAGTGGCGGTGCTATAATACCGGGCGCTCTAACGACAAGCGCCGGACACTATATAAAAATGTGTGTTTCTGAACACATATCCACCAGCCCCAGAGTGAAAACATATGGAATGACATTGTTTAGACTCTGTAACAATGACACTGCAATGGCCGACCTGCACAAACAATTCTGCATAAAAATAAAGAAAAGTCTTTGGTTGATGGCCAGGAGAGCCAAAACAATCATCATACAATAAAATAGTGGGAAAAAATGGATCCAAACTATTTCTACACAACCAAATAAAACACCACTGAATTGTATGCGAGAACAGGTCTGAGTGACAGGTGCTACATGGCGCTGCTGAACATAGAGCGCCAGCGCTTTACACTGAGCCGCCGCTAGTGATACATGTGACGCTACATGATGCTATTATTGGCGCTCACCAGATTAACTTTCATATATATGGATTTTACATACTGCGCCAGGTGGTACTAGTTGGAGTTAGCGTTTCATAAATAAGACCTATACTGTTCATTCTGCTTCTTCGCCTATGAGACGACAAAACGTGGAGGCTGATTCACTACAAACGCCAGGTATTGCCAGATGAGCTTCTGTATAGTGGCGCTTAAAGCGACCACTAGTAGACGCTGTAAGCGGGTATTGGGCGCTGTAACAGAGCGCCTCGGTCACTCTATGAACCTGGCCGGCATTGATGAATGTGACGTGTGTTGGGTGATGTAACAACAGTATAACGCTGCAGCGAGTGAGAGGTAGCGCCAGCTCAGTGCGCCTGGCACTCGGCGCTCCACACCATATTTAACAAAACACTAGACACACAGTGTCGGCGCTCTAAAGCTGGGCGCTGTAGCATAGAGCGCCAGATGTTGTGTGATCAAAGTCTGTTTTGGAACACATATCCACCTGTAACAATGCGAAAACTCATGGAATGACATTGTTTTAACACTGTGACATTAATACTTTAGTGCCAGACCTGTAATGACAATTCTTCAAAAAAAAATATAAAAAGTCCAAAAATGTATAAAAGTGTTTGTTTGCAGCCAGGAGACGTCACACAATGATTTGAAAAAAAAAAAATCACTGTAATCTGGCTTTACTTATTTCAGCAAATGACATCAATAAGAAGTATAGATCAATATCAATACAATACAGTATTTATCATAGCAACAAGATACAGTATATATCATAGTGATAAGATACAGTATATATCATAGTGATAAGATACAGTATATATCAGTGATAAGATACAGTATATATCATAGTGATAAGATACAGTATATATCATAGTGATAAGATACAGTATATATCATAGTGATAAGATACAGTATATATCATAGTGATAAGATACAATATATATCATAGTGATAAGATACAGTATATATCATAGTGATAAGATACAGTATATATCATAGTGATAAGATACAGTATATATCATAGTGATAAGATACAGTATATATCAGTGATAAGATACAGTATATATCATAGTGATAAGATACAGTATATATCAGTGATAAGATACAGTATATATCATAGTGATAAGATACAGTATATATCAGTGATAAGATACAGTATATATCAGTGATAAGATACAGTATATATCATAGTGATAAGATACAGTATATATCAGTGATAAGATACAGTATATATCATAGTGATAAGATACAGTATATATCAGTGATAAGATACAGTATATATCATAGTGATAAGATACAGTATATATCATAGTGATAAGATACAGTATATATCATAGTGATAAGATACAGTATATATCATATGAGAGCAATAACATACAGTGTACTATATAACAATAAGAGGCCGATTCATTAATAGCGCCAGGTAGCGACAGATGAGCGGCAGTAGCAGTATTTTCACAGCACACGCTAGCATTCGCTGTGCTTGGCCGTTGTTCGGCTGTTGACAGCGACTCAGTCGGTGTGCGGTAATGTTGAATATGGGGTTAGGAGTCGCTGTTTGACAGGTTCCGCGCTGTATGGGAGCGCATGACAGCGAATGGCCATAGCGACCGGCTCCCACCATATTCATTAACAAATCACGCTCAAAAAATTCTTGCGCTGTGAAATGCATGTTTAAACCCCAGAGCGCTGGCGGCGATGGGCTAAAAGTAGTTTTTTAACCCCCAAACAACCATATTTTTAGAAAAAAAAAAAAACATGTTTTTACAAACATTTTGTAATATGAATACATTAATATCAGACCTGTAATATCAATTCTGCACAAATTTTTTTTTTTTTTTTGTTTACCTTAAAAAAAATATCTAACATTGCAGAAGTGGTCACAGAATTTTTGCCATTTAAAAAAAAAAAAAAAAAAAACATTAATAGCAATGAATTATGAATATTTAAAGATTGTTCCATTGAAATGCATTGGAGAGCGCCAGGTAGCGAGAGGTCATACCTGTTGCTGTTCAAGGTCGCTCGCTGGCGCTGTGGGGTGAGGCTGGAATAATGATGAATGAGTCGCTATCTGGCGCTCTGTCAGTCACTAAGCAGGATCGGCTTGATAAATGTGTGATTGCGGAGGGGAGCCGGCGTTCTCGTGGCGGTGAGCGTCATTACCGTTCGCTCACCATTCGCTACCTGGCGCTATCCCTTGTTAAATAAGGGCCAAAGTTACTGTATATATAACATAGCAATAAGATACAGTATATATCATAGTGATAACATACAGTATATATCATATGAGAGCAATAACATACAGTGTACTATATAACAATAAGTTACTGTATATATAACATAGTTATAAGATACATTATATAGCAATGAGAAACAGTATATATCATAGCATTAAAATATAGAATATATCAATAAAATACAGTATATATTATAGAAATAATATTCAGAATATATTCTAACAATACAATACAATACAGTATTTATCATAGCAATAAGATACAGTATATATCATATGAGAGCAATAACATACAGTGTAGTATATAACAATAAGTTACTGTATATATAACATAGTAATAAGATACAGTATATAGCAATGAGAAACTGTATATATCATACCATTAAAATACAGAATATATCAATAAAATATAGAATATATCAATAAAATACAGTATATATTATAGAAATAATATTCAGTATATATTCTAGCAATACAATACAGTATATATCATAGCAATATAGCAATAAGATACAGTATATAGCAATAAGAGACTGTATATATCATAGCGATAATATACAATATATATCATTTGGCAGCAAAAAGATACACTGTTTATACACAACTAATGAAGTCCCATTAAAATGTATTGGGAGAGCGACACTGAGCGACAGGTACTACTACATGGCGCTCCTGAGCCTAGAGCGCCGGCGCTATACACTGAGCCACCTGTAATAATACATTGGACGTTACATGGCGCTGTTAGAGGCGCTCACCAGATTTGCTTTCTAAAATGCGTACAGCGCCCAGCGTTCACCAGACGCTGCCTGCCGCTAAGAGGCGCTAGCTGGCGCAATCAGTTCTTAAATAAGAACACAGACAGGCATCAGTTTAGTGTGATTTGCATATATAGGACGCGGTGGATTTGAGGATTCATTCAATGGCCCTTGTGAACTGGCTGCTCCTTGCGAGCCTCAGGCATCATGGGAAGCTTAGCGCTGTGCTGTCACTGATGTCCCCAAGAGGATTATTTATTCAGGTAACAGACAGACTCGGTTAAAGTAGCAACTAAGACGCTAAATGACCACAATCTGTCGTCTACAAGTCTGTTCTAATCTAAATATAACATTGCAGTAGACTCCCTATCTTCAGTGGTCAATGTATATCAAGAGGAGCAACCACTGGCGAAAAGTTTTGGGGAGGCTGATTTATTAATAGCGACATGTAGCGAGAGTTGAGCAACTGTAGCGGTATTTTCACAGCGCCCGCTAGTAGTCGCTGTGCTTGGCCATTGTTCGGTTGTTGACAGCGATATGGCGTAATGTTGAATACAAGGTTACGAGGTTCCGCGCTGTATGGGAGCGCATGATAGCAACTGGTCAGAGCGACCGGCTTCCACCATATTCATCAAAAAATCACGCTTAAAAAATTATCGCGCTGTAAAATGCATGTTTAAACCCCAGAGCGCTGGAGGCGATGTGTTAAAAGTAGTTTTTTAACCCTCAAACCACCATATTTTTTGAAACCAAAAAAAAAAAGTTTTTTAAATAATTTAGTAATGTGAATACATTAATATCAGACCTGTAATATCAATTCTGTACAATTTTTTTTTTTTTTTTTTTACCTTCAAAAAATGGCAGAAGTGGCCACAGAAATTTTCACATTTAAAAAAAAAAAAAAACATTAATAACAATTAATTATTAATATTTAAAGATTGTTCCATTGAAATGCATTGGAGCACGCCAGGTAGCGAGAGGTCATACCTGCCGCTGTTCAAGGTCAGACGCTGGCGCTGTGGGCTGAGGCTGGAATAATGATGAATGAGTGGCTATATGGCGCTATCTCAGTCGCTAAGCAGGATTGGCTTGATAAATGTGTGATTGTGGTGGGGAGCCGGCGTTCTCGTGGCGGGGCCCGTCATTACCGGCCGCTCACCAGTCGCTACCTGTCGCTATTCCTTCATAAATAAGGGCCTAAGACTCTAGTGTCGGTGGCATTGCTGGATTTTCATTGGTGCAAAGGAGCACCTGCTCTGGGCCCCTGCAACTCGGGGGGGAGGGGGGGCAGAATCATAATCATTTTATTTGGAGCTGGGTAATGCCCCCTGTGATTCCTTAAAGCAGACCAAAACCCACATTTTTAACTAGCATCCTCTGAATTGCTCCCCCAATGAGGATTACCTTTTGCCAATTATCACTGCTCCAGCTTCATTCTAATCCCAGATAATGGCGCCTGTTTTAGCTGTGAAGCTCCGCCTCCTCCATTTATTGCCATTGTTGTGTGTGGCAATGATGTCATAGCCACACCTATGCAATGACTGATCACCTGTCATCTTACAGAGAGGGACAGCAAAAAAATAAAGTGTTCCAGGACAGTTAGAAAGGCAAAAATATCCATTCCTAGTTCTACACCCTAAGAAGAGAGTATTGGCAGGGGTTTTGGCCAAATGTATTTTACAAGTTCAATGGGTTTTGGTCCGCTTTAAGTTACAGAAACAGCAATGTTGTTCTTTTGAATGTGGCTGACCCTCCGTCTCCCACTACAGCTCCCCTCTCTTCCAATATGAAGCAATATTTCTCCCCAAGCTCCAAGTGTCAGTGATCTTTGCAGCAGAACCAAGATGGTTGTGCCTAGAGATGAGCGAACTTCTCAAAAATTCGATTCGGGAGATTCGCCGAATTTCTCAAAGAAATTCGGGTTTGTCCGAATCGAACTTTAGCGAATCGCTCATCTCTAGTGGGAGCGGGGAGGCCGGCTGCGCTGTCAGCTGTCATCAGAGGACGCGTCATCAGAGGAAGCCGGCTTCCGCCGCCCGCTGACAGCGCAGCCGGTCTCCCCGCTCCCACTATACAGCAAACACTTACCGGCATGGTGGGAGCGGGGAGGCCGGCTTCCTCTGATGACGCGTCCTCTGATGACAGCTGGCAGCGCAGCCGGTCTCCCCGCTCCCACCATGCCGGCATTTTATTTTTTTAATTTCAGGGAAAATTCGGTCAGCATGAACCACTAAAAATTCGGGTTCGTGCTGAATCGAATTTTCCCTGAAATTCGGAGCGAATTCAGGTTCGTTAGAACCGATTCGCTCATCCCTAGTTGTGCCGGCAATCAGTACTGGATTTCCCCCTCCCCATCAGGATTGCCTAGTATCTGTACCTCGCTGGTGATCCCATGGCAAAATCCCCAGGTCGTCCGAACAAACTCACCTCTTCTCGGTCCTATGCGCGGCTGCTCGTCCAATCAGGGCGCTCGGATCTGCTCCCACCCCTTCATCTAAGCCTTCGTCGGGGAGGCCGATTCATTAATAGCGGCAGGTAGCGACAGTTGAGCGACTGTAGCGGCATTTTCAGAGCACCCGCTAGTAGTCGCTGTGCTTGGCCGTTGTTCGGTAGTTGATAGCGACTCAGTCGGTTTGCCGTAATGTTGAATATTGGGTGAGGAGTCGCTATTTGACAGGTTCCGCGCTGTATGGGAGCGCATGATAGCGACTGGCCCTAGCGACCGGCTCCCACCATATTCATTAAAAAAATCACGCTCAAAAAATTATCGCGCTGTGAAATGCATGTTTAAACCCCAGAGCGCTGGCGGCGATGGGTTAAAAGTAGTTTTTTAATCCCCAAACAACCATATTTTTAGAAACCGAAAAAAAAAGTTTTTTAAATAATTTGGTAATATGAATACATTAATATCAGACCTGTAATATCAATTCTGTACAATTTTTAAAAAAAAATTTTTTACCTTAAAAAAATATCTAAAATGGCAGAAGTGGTCACAGAATTTTTCACATTTAAAAAAAAAAAAAAAAATTTATAACAATTAATTATGAATATTTAAAGATTGTTCCATTGAAATGTATTGGAGAGCGCCAGGTAGCGAGAGGTCATACCTGTCGTTGTTCAAGGTCGGACGCTGGCGCTGTGGGCTGAGGCTGGAATAATGATGAATGAGTCGCTATATGGCGCTATCTCAGTCGCTAAGCTGGATTGCCTTGATAAATGTGTGATTGTGGTGGGGAGCCGGCGTTCTCGTGGCGGGGCCCGTCATTACCGGCCGCTCACCAGTCGCTACCTGTCGCTATTCCTTCATAAATAAGGGGCTAAAGCGAGCAGATCTGAGCGCGCTGGTGGCCGCATCCCCCGCTTCCCTCTAACAAGGAGCGTGCCCGCCCCGGCCAATCACAAATGCCTGGTGCGGGCACGCCCCCTGCAGAGGGATAGCTGGAATGTGGCCATGCGCTGCTGGACTGGGAAACAAGGTAGATGTATGGGGTTACCTGGGGGGTTTCACACAGCGGGGCATCCTGATTTTGGTGCCCCGTGGGGAGGGAATCGATTGGTGTGGGTTTCGGTATGCCCAAGAAAGAGAGTTTCGTCTGGCCCTGAATTCTTATAGACAGAGATGGGTTTTGGTCCACTTTAATAATGATCAACTTATCCTGATCATCTTAAACTATTCCCATTAAAGACCTTATTTATGATGTGCACCCTTTAGCATCTTTATGAAGGCTCTAGCGCCAGTTTTGGCGCATGGGCATTTTTGTCTTTTCTGGCGCTGCGCTGTGGACTACAATGGCACTAGAAGTCGCTCACTAAAATGCAAACCAATTAGCTTTGATTGTTGCACTAGGGCCCTTATTTATGAAGGAATAGCGACAGGTAGCGACTGGTGAGCGGCCGGTAATGACGGGCCCTGCCACGAGAACGCCGGCTCCCCACCACAATCACACATTTATCAAGCCGATCCTGCTTAGCGACTGAGATAGCGCCATATAGCGACTCATTCATCATTATTCCAGCCTCAGCCCACAGCGCCAGCGAGCGACCTTGAACAGCGACAGGTATGACCTCTCACTACCTGGCGCTCTCCAATGCATTTCAATGGAACAATCTTTAAATATTCATAATTAATTGTTATTAATGTTTTTTTTTTTTTTTTTTTAAATGTGAAAAATTCTGTGACCACTTCTGCCATGTTAGATAATTTTTTAAGGTAAAAAAAAAAAAAATTGTGCAGAATTGATATTACAGGTCTGATATTATTGTATTCATATTACTAAATTCTTTAAAAATTTTTTTTTTTTGGTTTTCAAAAATATGGTTGTTTGGGGGTTAAAAAACTACTTTTAACCCATCGCCGCCAGCGCTCTGGGGTTTAAACATGCATTTCACAGCGCGAGAATTTTTTGAGCGTGATTTTTTGATGAATATGGTGGGAGCCGGTCGCTCTGACCAGTCGCTATCATGCGCACCCATACAGCGCGGAACCTGTCAAATAGCGACTCGTCACCCCGTATTCAACATTACTGCACACCGACTCAGTCGCTATCAACAACCGAACAACGGCCAAGCACAGCGACTACTAGCGGGCACTGTGAAAATACTGCTACAGTCGCTCAACTGTCGCTACCTGGCGCTATTAATGAATCAGCCTCTAGGTATTAGTCTTTATTAGTGCCTGTTGGACCCGACTGCGATTATCCCAGCGCCAGTGAGCGCCACTTTGTCCCGCAGTCTTTTTGCCGCTGCACAGCATATTCATGAATTTTTTCCTACTTGAAAAGATTGGCGCTGCTCAGCGTTTCATCATTACAGTTACAAGAAAGCACTTCTGGGGACAAAGTAGACAAGCTTTACATTGGGTTTATGCTACATTTTCGTTGTTGTTGTCCAAATTACACACTTACAAAAAGCCACAAAATCTATTTTTCTATGAAAAAAAAATGTTGTTTGGTGACATGTAGGTCCTGCGTTTCCATTATTGACAAGTCACAATGCAAGTTCTGTACAAATAAATGAGTGTAATGTGAATTGTAAGCATAAAACACTTTAATCCTGTTCTGCTCATTGTGCTCTATGACACTGCTGCTTAACCCCCGGGGGTACGTGGCAGTGTCCCTTCAGGGGGGGTCTGACTGGTCTGGTATATTATTTTACAAGTGAAACCTTATCCCATTTATTTTGGTGCTATTTATAATTAATCACCCCCTTTGGGGTACTTGTTTGGAAATTCTTGTCGCTAGGGGGTACCTGGCATCAAAAGGTTGAGAACCACTGCTCTATGGGATCTTGATCTACAGCAGCAGATCACCCGGCGCTGCAACATGGAGGCTGATTCATTACTAACGCCAGGTATTGCCAGATGAGCGTCTGTATAGCGGCGCTTAGATCGACCGCTAGTAGACGCTGTAAGCGGTTATCGGGCGCTGTAACAAAGCGCCTCAGTCGCTGTAGTAACCTGGCCGGCATTGAGGAATGTGATGTACGTTGGGCACTATAACACAAGTACAGCGCTGCAGCGAGCGAGAGGTAGCGCCAGCTCAGTGCGTCCAACTCTCGGCACTCCACACCATACTTATCAAAAAAACTACACACACACAGCGTCGGCGCTCTAAAGCTGGGCGCTGTAGCATAGAGCACCAGACGCTGTGTGATTAAAGTCTGTTTTTGAACACATACGGGATCCACATGAAAGCCAGCCAGCGTTTTGCAGTAAAATTTCAAACTTTAATTTTCCAACAATTAAAATCCAGTTCAAATACAGGCATTCCAATGAAAAAAGTTATAGGGTAGGATCCTCCGTCTCCACGTTTCAGACACCAGACATCATCATTTGAACACATATCCACCAGTAACAAAGCGAAAACACATGGAATGACATTGTTAATGACATTTAATGCCAGACCATGACTTTCTAGGCCAGGAGAGGTCACATAATTATTTGAGAGATAAAAAAAAAATAATAAAAAAACAAAAAACCCTGTTTAAACAGAAGAAAATGAATGTCCATTGAAATGTATGGGAGAGCGTCAGGTAGCGACAGGTAATACCTGGCCCTCTGGAAGCTAGAATGTCGGCGCTATACGCCACCTGTAATGATGAATCGGACGCTACATGGCGCTGTTAAAGTCGCTCACCAGAATCACCTTCATAAATGTGGCTTTTCGAACAGCGCCCGGCGTTCACCAGACGCTGCCTGTGCTATGAGGCACTACCTGGCGCTATCCCTTGATGAATAACCCCCCTATATGTCACTACTGTTAAATAAGATGCTAGCCGGCAGACGCATTGGCGCAGCCTGTTTTTCGTTTCTTAAATTACACGCTGATTGCCCCCGAGGCCAACAAAGTGGTGCTGTGTGGCGCTGACGCTTCATAAATAAGGCTCTTAATTTGTGATGCCTTCCCCCATATGTCAGCACATACACCCGCCCCAGCCAATACGCTGAGGAGGGTGCGGGCGGGTTACTTTATATGTAATGCTGTTATAACATAAGAGATAAAGAACATTGCCCATCATCATCTTAAGCAAAACATTCCACAACTCAGCCGAGCAATGAATGGGGGGGGGGGTAACCTTTAACGGGAACAGCTGGTAAGATGTCATGCCCTGCTTAAATTCCAGATTCCAGTGCTAGTTATCCCAAGATCACTTCAAAGCTCGAAGAAATCTGATTAATTCGGCATTATGTCACTGTAATCTGGCTTTACTTATTTCAGCAGATGACATCAATAAGAAGTATAGATCAATATCAATACAATACAGTATTTATCATAGCAATAAGATACAGTATATATCATATGGGAGCAATAACATACAGTGTAGTATATATCAATAAGTTACTGTATATATAACATAGCAATAAGATACAGTATATAGCAATGTGAAACAGTATATATCATAGCAATAAAATACAGAATATATCAATAAAATATAGAATATATCAATAAAATACAGTATATATTATAGCAATAATATTCAGTATATATTCTAGCAATACAATACAGTATTTATCATAGCAATAAGATACAGTATATAGCAATAAGATACAGTATATAGCAATAAGATACTGTATATATCATAGCGATAATATACAGTATATATCATTTGGCAGCAATAAGATACAGTGTAGTATATATCAATAAGTTACAGTATATATAACAGAGCAATAAGATACAGTATATAGCAATAAGAGACTGTATATATTATAGCGATAATATACAGTATATATCATTTGATAGCAATAACATACAGTGTAGTATATATCAATAAGTTACTGTATATATAACATAGCAATAAGATACAGTATATAGCAATGTGAAAAACTATATATCATAGCAAAAAAATACAGAATATATCAATAAAATATACAATATATCAATAAAATACAGTATATATTCTAGCAATAATGTTCATTATATATTCTAGCAATACAATACAGTATTTATCATAGCAATAAGATACAGCATATAGCAATAAGATACAGTATATAGCAATAAGATACTGTATATATCATAGCGATAATATACAGTATAGATCATTTGGCAGCAATAAGATACAGTGTAGTATATATCAATAAGTTACAGTATATATAACATAGCAATAAGATACAGTATATAGCAATAAGAGACTGTATATATTATAGCGATAATATACAGTATATATAATTTGGTAGCAATAAGATACAGTGTAGTATATATAAATAAGTTACAGTATATATAACATAGCAATAAGATACTGTATATAGCAATGAGATACAGTATATATCAAAGCAATAAAATACAAAATATATCAAGAAAATATAGAATATATCACCTTGATAGGTGACAACCCATAAAACTGAAGCTCAGCTCGGGTGCTGTTACGGCTGACCCCAATAAGGTTGTTTCGGCCTTTGGGGATTTTCTTTCAGCCCTTTACTCAGCCCCAGCTAGCACGAATACGGCCATACGGGATGAGTTTTTTGAACAGGTTGAATTACCCCACATTGAACAGACATATGTGGACAGGATGGAGGCTCCCATTACACAAAGCAAAATGCTTCTCGCCATTAAATCCCTGAAGTCCGTCAAGACCCCGGGTCCGGACGGGTTTAGTGGCCTGTACTAAAGTTTTCCCCCATCCTGGCGCCACATCTATCAAACCTCTTTAATGCCTTGTGCACAGATACCTCTCTTAACCCTAGTTCGCTACTGGCGGACATCTGCATGATTCCCAAGCCAGATAAAGACGGTCTGCTCATTCAGAATTATAGGCCAATATCTTTGATAAACATTGACGTGAAGCTGCTCGCTAAAGTTTTGGCGGCGAGGTTGAACACATTCGTGGCTGACCTCATACATGGGGACCAAGTGGGGTTTGTCCCAACCCGCCAAGCCGGGGATAACATCAGGAGGGCTGCTCATCTGGTCCACCACGCCCACTCCATTGATATTCCGGCCGTTCTACTCTCCAAACGCACTATGCTAGCCCACAGAGCACAAGGGGGGCTGGGAGTGCCCGACATTTAAATATTATAAAGCCTCGCAGATTGCCCAGCTGGTCCCCATGCACTCCTCCCTCAAACCCCCATTGTGGGTTTTTCTTGAGCTTCCCAATTGCGCACTGATACCTATTGATAGCCTACTTTGGACAGACCCCGGACTTAGACAACAAAACGCTTAGCCCCCTAATGAGACATTCACTAGCAGTGTGGGACTCGGTCAGGTATTCCGCCTCCTTGATGTCCCCTCACACCTCCCTGGCACATTTATGGGACAACCCAAGCTTCCCCCCAGGTGAACAGAACAAATTGGCCTTCAAGTGGTGGCAGGACCGGGGTATAAACAAAATATCCGACCTACTCATAGAGGGTGGCCTTGGGTCCTTCTGCGATTAGCAGGAAAAATGCGGTATCCCCACAAAGAGTACTTCCGTTACATTCAGTTAAGGCATTGGATTCTGCCCCTGACAAAACTACCTCCCAGGCGAGGACCCCCTTTGAAGAACTTGTGCTAATAACCCCTTTCAACGGGGAATAACCTCCCTAATTTATTCAGCACTAAACGCAATTAAGCCAGAGGGGGACTTTATGCATATTTGGTGGACCTGCCCTATGCTGGCCCGCTTTTGGAACCAGGTGTTCAGGATGGCCAATGAAATCTTCCGTTCCAGCATGAGAAAAGATCCCTGGGTGGCTCTCCTGCACTGTAAGCCCCAGGAGCTGTCTAGTAAGCAACATAGACTTTTTGTCTACCTTCTCCTAGCGGCCAAGCAGGCCATAGCTAGGGCCTGGAAGAAGCAGTTTATCCCAATCTCGGAGGTATTGGCCAGGATGAATGGCTTTCTCATCAACGAGAGATTGTCTAGTATCCTGACCGACTCCCATGACAAATTTCTCTCAATATACCTCTGCGGATACTGTAATAACCATACGTGGTGTCTGGTGGAACGTGGGAGTGACAACCCCCCCCCCTTCCCTCCCTCCCTCTTTACTTTATACTTCGACCCCTTGAACTGGGTCACTTTCTCTTCCTTTTCGCAATATAATAGCTCTAATGTTTTTTAACGGTTCCTTTCTGTGCATACGCACGGCAGTATCTGACAGCCCTCTGGCTCGCCCTAATAGACCTAGTGTGAAAAGTATAAGATAATGGGTGAACAGGCGACGGTGTTGGTCTGTGGCCCGCACGGTCCCGGAAAAGGCAGCTGCTGCCAAGGCAAATAGGATCATGGGGTGCATCAGGAGGGGCATAGGTGCTCATGACCAGAGCATCATTTTACCCCTGTACAAGTCACTGGTCAGACCCCATATGGAATACTGTGTACAGTTCTGGGCACCTGTGCTTAAGAAGGACATATCAGAACTGGAGCACGTTCAAAGAAGGGCAACAAAGTTAATAAAAGGAGTGCGGGGGCTAGAGTACCCGGAAAGATTGTCCAAGTTAGGTTTATTTAGTCTAGAAAAAAGATGATTGAGGGGTGATCTAATAACTATGTATAAATATATTCGGGGTCAATACAAAGATCTGTCCCACAATCTATTTATACCCCGGAGTGTAACCATAACCCGGGGGCATCCACTAAGGTTAGAGGAAAGGTGCTTTCTCCACCGACATAGGAGGGGATTCTTCTCTGTAAGAGCAGTGAGACTATTGAACTCGCTGCCAGAGGAGTAGTAATGATGGATACAGTAAAAACGTTCAAAAGTGGCCTTGATGCCTTCCTGGCATGTAATAACATTTCCAGCTATGGCTACTAGACCACTGGAAGGAGTTAAACAGGCTGAACTGGATGGACTAAAGTCTTTATTCAGCCTTACATACTATGTTACTATGTTACTAATGCAGATTGCGCTAGTGGTGTCAAGCACATGTCTCATGCCTCACCATATTTGCAATTATACGGTAGATTGTTAAAGCACTGGTTTGGTTAACCTACCATGTTGTGAAAACGTATGCCACTAGTCCTTTTCTTTTTCTATATATCTCCCCTGCGCGGGATGGCAGTATGATGCTGTATGCTTTGCAGAACTGTATCGTTGAAAATTTCAATAAAAATATTGAAACAAAAAAATATAGAATATATCAATAAAATACAGTATATATTATAGCAATACAATACAGTATATATCAATAAGATACAGTGTATAGTGATAGCAATAAGATACAGTAAATATCAATAAGATACACTATATAGCAACAGCAATAGCTTTTTTTTTGTAACCCTCACTGACAGTGCCAGGGTAGTATGGCAGGGGCAGGAGGGTTACTTGGTGACTGAAGTTCCAATTAAATAGCGCTCTGGTGTCTAAAAGACTCCAGGGCCGGTCGATCAGATTCCACATTGTGCGAACCCCCAAACCCCTATGTTTTAGGGGTGATCTGGGAGCTTTCACACATTCCAAATCAGGGTGCCCCAGGGGCACCCGTCGCCACTTGTATGCCTGTGATGGGTGTTTAGTAAATAACACCATGACAACAAACTGAAGCTTATGATGGGTCAGGGCATGTGATCTGTGTGTCTGGGAACACAGCACTGTGCTTGAAATCTTTGAGAACAGACACATGCTGCTCCCCCTATCAGGCTGCTCAGCTCTGTAACTTTCTGCTGATCTCCGCCACTCTCTTGCTAGGAAGTGTTGCTAGGAAGAGTTTAGGCCCTTTTTAAAAAAAATAAAAATAAAGAATATTCGTCAAGTATTTACTGTTTCTGTTGTCTTTCATATAATCACATTTACACAGAACAGATTGTAAAAGAACAGAATGCCGGGTGCCTCCCCTCAGCTGTCACCGGCCAGGTGTGTACATCAGCTAGAGGAACAAAAAAAAAGCATGTAGGGAGGCACTCTCAACTCATAAATTGATCCAAAAAATATCAGGCTGATGAAGTGGGTGATGTGCCCACGGAACGCGTGGCTCCTGGTGCGGTAGGCGGTGGGGAGAATTCACACATGTTATTTTCATGATACCTTGGCTTTATTTCTGGTGATGTTTTTTGTGATAGATTTGTGATATTATTTTTTGATTGGTATTGTGATGTATATCAGTGGTTCCCCTTTGGGATGCCTAAATAATATATACAGATGATTATATTTTCATTGGTGAATAGAGTAGATTGATATGTTTATGAGTTGTTATGGTTGGGAATATTAATTCTTAATTGATTGTTTGACTAGGAGCACTTACACTTTATAAATGTATAGATTTTGTAGTGATCCGGGTCATGGGCAGGATTTGCACATGCTCAGTTGCACTGTTGGAACACTTTGTTGAATGATTTAGCACATATATATATATCCAGGCATTTGATATCAGTTAGTGTGGTGAGTCTCTCCCCATCGCCTACACACCTTCATGTTGGTTTGTCCTGTGTGTTATTGTCCTATTTATGTGTTTTTTTAAGGGATTTTAATATGTTGAGTGTATTGTATGTAGTGATTATAAACATGTAATTAATATAAATGTATTTTTTGATCAATTTATGAGATGAGAGCGCCTCCCTACATGCTTTTTTTTTGTTCCTGGTTTGAGCTCTTTTGCAGCTTTGGGAGTGGCACCTCTACAGATTGAATAGGGTCTAGTGCAAGTCCCCATTTTTTCCTTCTTGTTACATCAGCTACATCAGTGTCGGGGATGCCTCCTGAAGCCAGTGCATGTCCTGTGGGACAACTGTCTACATTTATAGAGGCACAGGCTCCAAAAGATGCCCAGACTTACCGCGATTTATCAGTATCCGTTTTATTGCAGCTTTCACATGGTAAATGTGTGAATCATACGACATTAAATTGGTTAATATGTATTAATGGCATCATACCACACGCAGAATGCCCCCCCATTGCTTTCAGCAGCTATGATGTCACACACCTCATATGAGTCACCAGCAGAGGAGTAATTTGTTTAGATACATTGTTATTTCCTGAATCATCAGCCGCTGTTGTGTTAGGTGACTGACACCTCTGACGCTCGCGGCTACATCTTCCCTGGCAAATGGAGTTATCTGTGTTCTTTCTTTTCTTTTTTCCTTTTTTTAGCTGGTTTTAAATTTCTCATTTTGCAGTGACATAACTACAATCCTGTTGGCCCCAGGGAGAACTTTGCTGCAGGGTTAGGGATGCGGTTAGGCTGCTGCAGGTCCAGGGACATGGTTAGATTTCTGTGTGGGGTCAGGCTGCTGCAGGGCCAGGGGCACGGTTCGGCTGCTGCAGGGCCAGGGACATGGTTAGCTTGCTGTGTGGGGTCAGGCTGCTGCAGGGACAGGGACACGGTTCGGCTGCTGCAGGGCCAGGGACATGGTTAGGTTGCTGTGTGGGGCCAGGCTGCTGCAGGGACAGGGACACGGTTCGGCTGCTGCAGGGCCAGGGAGATGGTTAGGTTGCTGTGTTGGGTCAGGCTGCTGCAGGGACAGGGACACGGTTCGGCTGCTGCAGGGCCAGGGAGATGGTTAGGTTGCTGTGTTGGGTCAGGCTGCTGCAGGGACAGGGACACGGTTCGGCTGCTGCAGGGCCAGGGACATGGTTAGGTTGCTGTGTGGGGCCAGGCTGCTGCAGGGCCAGGGGCACAGTTAGGCTGCTGCAGGGCCAGGGGCACGGTTAGGCTGCTGCAGGGCCAGGGAGATGGTTAGGTTGCTGTGTTGGGTCAGGCTGCTGCAGGGACAGGGACATGGTTCGGCTGCTGCAGGGCCAGGGGCATGTTTAGGTTGCTGTGTGATGCCAGGCTGCTGCAGGGCCAGGGGCATGGTTAGGCTGCTGCAGGGCCAGGGGCATGGTTAGGCTGCTGCAGGGCCAGGGGCACGGTTAGGCTGCTGCAGGGCCAGGGGCACGGTTAGGCTGCTGCAGGGCTAGGGGCATATTTTGGTTGCTGTGTGATGCCAGGCTGCTGCAGGGCCAGGGGCACGGTTAGGCTGCTGCAGGGCCAGGGTCTTGGTTAGGTTGCTGCAGGGCCAGGGTCTTGGTTAGGTTGCTGCAGGGCTAGGGTCTTGGTTAGGTTGCTGCAGGGCTAGGGTCTTGGTTAGGCTGCTGCAGGGCCAGGGGAATATTTTGGTTGCTGTGTGATGCCAGGCTGCTGCAGGGCCAGGGGCACGGTTAGGCTGCTGCAGGGCAGGGGGCATAATCAGGGTGCCATGTGGAGTCAGGGGCCCAGTTAGGTGGCTGTGTGGGTCCAGGGGACCCATTAGGCTGGCGATCGAGCCGGGGAGGCAGTTTTGGCGGACCAGGTGAGGAAGTGGGCTTGCTGTCCGATTAGGTGGGTGGGCTGGCTAGTCAATCGTGTGGGCTGGTTGTTCTTGTGGGAGGGCTGGCTGATCAGGTTGGGGGCAGGCAGGCTGATGAGGTGGGTGGGCTGGCTGGACGATTGGGTGGGTGGGCTGGCTGGACGATTGGGTGGGTGGGTGTGCTGGCTGGACGATTGGGTGGGTGGGCTGGCTGGACGATTGGTGGGTGTGTGGGCTGGCTGGACGATTGGGTGGGTGGGCTGGCAGGCTCAACGATTGGGTGGGTGGGTGGGCTGGCAGGCTCAACGATTGGGTGGGTGGGTGGGCTGGCAGGCTCAACGATTGGGTGGGTGGGTGGGTGGGCTGACAAGCTCGACGATTGGGTGGGTGGGTGGGCCTTCTGGACGATTGGGTGGGTGGGTGGGCTGGCTGGACGATTGGGTGGGTGGGTGGGCTGGCTGGACGATTGGGTGGGTGGGTGGGCTGGCTGGACGATTGGGTGGGTGGGTGGGCTGGCTGGCTGGACGATTGGGTGGGTGGGTGGGCTGGCTGGCTGGACGATTGGGTGGGTGGGCTGGCTGGACGATTGGGTGGCTGGGCTGGCTGGACAATTAGGTGGGCGGGAGGGTGGATTGGCAGACTGGACGATTGGGTGGGTGGGGGGGCTGGCTGGCTGGACGTTTGGGTGGGTGGGGGGGCTGGCTGGACGATTGGATGGGTGGGTGGGCTGGCTGGATGATTGGGTGGGATGGCTGGACGAATGGGTGGGATGGCTGGATGATTGGGTGGGATGGCTGGACGATTGGGTGGGTGGGATAGCTGGATGATTGGGTGGGTGGGGGGGCTGGCTGGACGATTGGATGGGTGGGTGGGCTGGCTGAATGATTGGGTGGGTGGGATGGCAGGACGAATGGGTGGGATGGCTGGATGATTTGGTGGGATGGCTGGACGATTGGGTGGGTGGGATGGCTGGACGATTGGGTGGGATAGCAGGATTGGGGGGGTTGATTGGGCTGGAAGACCTGGTGGGGGTGGGTGGGCTGGCGGATCGGGGGGGGGCAGGCTGGTGATTGAGTCGTGGAGGCAGTCTTGGCCAATCAGGTGGGGAAGTGGGCTTGCTGGCCGATCAAGTGGGTGGGCTGGTTAGCCGATCGGGTAGGCTGGTTGTTCTTGTGGGAGGGCTGACTGATCGGGTTGGAGGGCAGGCAGGCCAATCCCCCCCCACCCGATCGGCCAACCAGCCCCCCCACCAGATCGGCTGGTTGTTCTTGTGGGAGGTTGGCTGATCGGGTTGGGGGGCAGGCAGGCCGATCGGGTGGGCTGGTCGTTCTTGTGGGAGGGCTGACTGATCGGGTTGGGGGGCAGGCAGGCCGATCGGGTGGGGGGGGGCTAGCGGATTGGCCTAGCCCGATCGGCCTGCCTGCCCCCCAACCCAATCAGCCAACCCTCCCACAAGAACGACCAGCCCACCCGATCGGCCAGATAGCCCCCCCACCCAATCGGTCTGCTTGTCCCCTCCCCGCTGCATCCCTGCAATCGGTATTCCACCATCAGCAGTGATAAAAGAAGCCTGTGTAGGAACTTTGTTCTGAGTTCTGTTTCTTCAGGATATTAATTGGATTTTTTAAGGAAGCTCAGCTCACAAAGCTTCCTTCCGTTTCTGCCACCAGCCAGCCCCCCCCCCCCCACCCATATGGCTTTAATTCCCCCGTTAGTGTGCTTATCAAGGAACTGATGGGCAGTCATTATTTCACTTGGCATCCCAACGACTCCAGCCGCCCATCAGAGACGGATCAACATGTTTTCCTAACTCCCATCACACAGCAACGACATGTAAACAATGCGGCTAATCAATCCCCAATGAAATTAACTAAATGAGCAGCCGCATGAATTACGCCCAGACTAATAACCCGGGTAAGTGTTGGCTGCAAACGTAAAGCGCCGAGCCCGCTTCTCCCGCGCCTGAATTCAATTACTTTATTTTTAGGATCGGTAATAATCTGATTTCCTAAGAAATGCAAATTTAGCACCGAGGCCCCAATAGCGACGCATCTAATTTGTCCCGGTTTCCTTGACGACAGTCTACAGAATGCACACGGTTTCCTTAGCAACACATCCTAGAGGTTTGAGATAAAAAAGACCATATTACAGGTGGAGGGAGATCACATAAGAGCCGCTTACAGCTTCCTTTCATGCCGGCGGCCTCTGATTAGGATTAGAACTGAAAACCAAGGCTAACCCCGGGCTTCTGAGTGCGCTTTTAGGTTTTATGTATCTTTGTAGCACCCAGTGGGTGGAGCGGTTAGTAGAATGTCTGGCCCCACCTTTCATTCTTCTCAATGGGAATTTAGCAGCAGACAGTTTAAGTTATGTTCAGGGGCGTACTTAAAGCGGACCTTCACCCTGAGCTTATCTTATATGTTTCCCACACCCTGTACATACAGATTGCCCACATTAATCCAGACCTTCACCCTGAATAAGAGTCTATCTTGTATGTTTCACACACCCTGTACATACAGATTGCTCACATTAATCAGGACCTTCACTCTGAATAAGAGCCTATCTTATATGTTTCCCACACCCTGTACATACAGATTGCCCACATTAAAAATCACCCTACCTGCATCTACTGCATGTTATAAGCCTTTAAACATCCAAGATGGCGGCTCATGTAACATCAGGCAGCCTGCAAACAGGAAGTGCCTTCTGACTGTGCTGCTCTGCATTCTGGGATTGCTGACCTTTTCCTGACCCCAGCTCTGCTCTGTCTGAGCAAAGCACAGCTATAACCCGCCCCCCTGTACTTTATCCCACTCTCCTCTTCTCAGTAAGTGTGATGCTTCTGAGTCAATATGGCGGCGCCCGTATCCTAGAGTCCTGAACAGAGTTGCAGCCCAGTGGGGGAAAGATCAATAAGTAAGTGACTAAAAACCTAAAATATATTAATTTTATATGCTGGGGAATAGTTTTATAAGGGTTTGGGCTTTTCATTAAATCATGGTGAAGGTCCGGTTTAAAGCAGACGAAAATGTATCTTTTTGAGCAACATCTCCCCCACCCCTCCCTCCAAGGGCAGTACATTTTGGATGGTTTCGCTATCCTTTCTTCTTTCCTTTCCGGGCAATATACCCGGCAATTTCCCCGAAGTCCCAGATTGATCTAGGGCAGCTATAATCAACTGGCGGTGTCAGATTTACGGCCCCTGCCCTGACAGCCCTGCACTCAGTTTCTTCTGTGCTGCCGTATACTGCTCCTTCTGCACCTGTCACCTGGCATTGTTATATGAAGTGCTACACGGGCGGGAAGTGGCATTGCAAGGTACACACACAATTAGTTTCTTGGTCTCTTTGCCCCATCAATCAGCTCTGCCCCATCCATCCCTGTCCCCTCAGATCTGCCCTATCCACCTCTGTCCTCCTAGCTTTGCCCTATACATCCCTGACCCCCCTCCCAGCTTTGCCCTATACATCCCTGACCCCCCCTCCCAGCTTTGCCCTATACATCCCTGACCCCCCCTCCCAGCTTTGCCCTATACATCCCTGACCCCCCCTCCCAGCTTTGCGTCATCCATCCCTGTCCCCTCAGATCTGCCCCATCCACCTCTGTCCTCCCAGTTTTGCCCTATACATCCCTGACCCCCCCTCCCAGCTTTGCCCTATACATCCCTGACCCCCCCTCCCAGCTTTGCCCTATACATCCCTGACCCCCCCTCCCAGCTTTGCCCTATACATCCCTGTCCCCTCAGATCTGCCCTATCCACCTCTGTCCTCCTAGCTTTGCCCTATACATCCCTGACCCCCCTCCCAGCTTTGCCCTATACATCCCTGACCCCCCCCTCCCAGCTTTGCCCTATACATCCCTGACCCCCCCTCCCAGCTTTGCCCTATACATCCCTGACCCCCCCTCCCAGCTTTGCGTCATCCATCCCTGTCCCCTCAGATCTGCCCCATCCACCTCTGTCCTCCCAGTTTTGCCCTATACATCCCTGACCCCCCCCTCCCAGCTTTGCCCTATACATCCCTGACCCCCCCTCCCAGCTTTGCCCTATACATCCCTGACCCCCCCTCCCAGCTTTGCCCTATACATCCCTGTCCCCTCAGATCTGCCCCATCCACCTCTGTCCTCCCAGCTTTGCCCTATACATCTCTGACCCCCCCTCCCAGCTTTGCCCTATACATCCCTGACCCTCGCCTCCCAGCTTTGCCCTATACATCCCTGACCCCCCCTCCCAGCTTTGCCCTATACATCCCTGACCCCCCCTCCCTGCTTTGCGCCATCCATCCCTGTCCCCTCAGATCTGCCCCATCCACCCCTGTCCTCCCAGTTTTGCCCATCCAGTTCCCGGCCTCCCAGCTTTGCCAATCTATTAATCTTTTTTCCAGCTCTGGCCATCTATTCCTGTCCTTCTAGTTCTGCCCATCCATCCATCCATCCATCCCTTCTCCCAGCTCTCTCTCCATCCCTCCCTGTCCTTCCTGTTCTGTCTGTCCATCCCTCTTCCTTCCAGCTCATCTCCCATTCATCCCCCGAGCCCTATCTATCCATCCTTGTCACCAGACCTTATTGCCAGTAACATTTTGGGCCCTAGTCCACCCCTGCACACAGCCTGCACAGAATGAAGGGGGGTTAAAGTAGTGTGTTGCGGGCCAGATCTGTAGGTTCTGTGGTGTTTCCGAAAAAAAGCTGGGTTTCCCCAGTGCCCAATAGGATTCTTGGGGTGGGGGGGGGGCAAGCAGTCTTTTTTAGTTTTGCCTGTGGAATCTATATCACACCCCCATGCGCTGATTTCTAACTATTCACCCCCCGTGACAGCCCCCTGCCTGGACCTTTATCTCTCTCCGGATGCCTGTAAATGGACCTTTACAAGTAGTGGTTGAGTGCCCCTGATCTAGGGTTTGAGTGGCAAGACCAGCAATTGCCAGATTGCATCATGACCCAGAACAACATGCCATTGTTCAAATCTCAATAATATGATGACGTAGGAGGCTGGGGTGAGGATGCCAAAAACATGGAATATATTATGTAAGTGAAAGTAGCAATTCTTTTACTCCCACATTGAGGACTATCGGCAGGGAGATAAGCCAATTTGTTCTTGCATCACTTGTGGGTTTTGTTCTACTTTGAAGGTGACCAAATCCCTTGTAACCCAGACTGAAAGACTTGAAGGTGGGATTCCAGAATGCCCCCTGAAGTCAATCCAATTGGGAACCATTCTGAACTCATTCCTGGGCATAAATATATATGGCAGTTAGTTCTGATTGGACTAGACCTTGCGCATGAGCAGTGAGGTCGTGGACTGAAGTGAGGGAATCAAAAACAAATACATCTTGAAGAGGAACATCGGACCTAAAATAAAAAGGGGCCCATTCCCCCCCCCCCCCCAGCGGCCCCTATATACCTTTTAAATGCTTCAGGGCCCGATCCTGACCCCGCCACCCGCTTAACTGTCGCTAACTGACAAGCACCACCTTAGGCTCTTCAATGTGCTACGGCGATCTCGCAGTTCTGCAAAGACTCGTGGGATTTCGGGGCGGCCCCATTGCATCTGCGCAGGCACAAGAACGGGGGCCGCACACAGTGCCTAATGGGATGCAAGATGGCGCCGCCCATCGGGAGGTCGCCCGGAATTCCAGAGACCCAGAAGGTGGATCCCCCGGCGAGGTGAGTAGAAAATGCCCAATTGTGAAATTGGATTTGGGGGCAGTCCGGTGAGATTGTTCCTCTTTAAATCAGAATGCGCCTGTCAAGTGGACCAAAACCAAGGTGAGTGAAAAACCTGGGTTTTGTTGCACCTAAAAAATACAGGCTTCAGTTTGTGAAATACAATTAAAGCAGATGTGTGTGGCACAGGGCGCTTTTCATTCTAGCTTTCTGTCCATGACCTCTCTCTCCTCCATGGCTCCCACTCTTCTCTGTTTCCACTCCCCCACCCTTTTAACAGTAACATACATAGGCCTTGATTCGCTAAGAGTTGAAAAAAATTCTCATGGTGGTAAAAAATTCAATTCATGAGAAAAAAGCCTGAGAATGTCACAGTTAGGCCCTTATTTAACAAGGGATAGCGACAGGTAGCGACTGGTGAGCGGCCGGTAATGACGGGCCCCGCCACAATCACACATTTATCAAGCCAATCCTGCTTAGCGACTGAGATAGCGCCGTATAGCGACTCATTCATCATTATTCCAGCCTCAGCCCACAGCGCCAGCGTCCGACCTTGAACAGCGACAGGTATGACCTCTCGCTACCTGGCGCTTTCCAATGCATTTCAATGGAACAATCTTTAAATATTCATAATTAATTGTTATGTTTTTTTTTTTTTTTTTTTAATGTGTAAAATTCTGTGACCACTTCTGCCATTTTAGGTTAAAAAAAAAATAATTGTACAGAATTGATATTACAGGTCTGATATTAATGTATTCATATTACAAAATTATTTAAAAAACTTGTTTTTTTTGGTTTCCAAAAATATGGTTGTTTGGGGGTTAAAAAACTACTTTTAACCCATCGCCGCCAGCGCTCTGGGGTTTAAACATGCATTTTACAGCACAAGAATTATTTGAGCGTGATTTAATGAATATGGTGGGAGCCGGTCGCTATGGCCAGTTGCTATCATGCGCTCCCATACAGCGCGGAACCTGTCAAATAGCGACTCCTCACCCAATATTCAACATTACGGCAAACCGACTGAGTCGCTATCAACTACCGAACAACGGCCAAGCACAGCGACTACTAGCGGGCGCTCTGAAAATGCCGCTACAGTCGCTCAACTGTCGCTACCTGCCGCTATTAATGAATCGGCCTCCCCGTGAATCACCAGAAGGGAAGACAATGAAAGTCAATGGCACTTTTTTACTCCTGGAACTTTTTACCCCTTTTTACCTGTAGTAAAAAGTTGCCACTGACTTTCATTGTCTTCCTATCTGGTGATTCACTAACAGTGACATTCTCAGGATTTTTTCTCATGAATTGAATTTTTTACTACCATGAGAGTTTTTTTCAACCCTTTGTGACACAAGGTGATAGTAACATAGTATATAAGACTGAATAAAGACTGAATAGTCCATCCAGTTCAGCCTGTATACCCCTGGCTGAGATCCTATTCTCTCCAGAGCTTCCCTCCTGCTGTACTGGGGCCTGGTATAATGGGGATCTTACCAGCCCAAGATGGATACCTCCCAACCTCCCTATGGGGATTGCAAGGGACATCAGGCCAAGATGCTGGCGAGCCAGGCCTGCTACCCTGCCAACCACCTGCCCCCCTGCTACATTGCTGTTACATCCTGACAACCCGCCCCATAGCGATGTCTTCCAGAGCTTCCTAGGCCCATCCCTGCTAACCCCATCAGTCTGACTCTATCCTTTTCTACCGACATTGGGGAGCACCCGTCCCAAGAAGCCATACAGTCCCCCGGACCCAAGATCAGCCTAGGTGAGATCTCACCCTGTGCAGGAGTTCAGGATGCCCCCCCCCCCACAATGTATTCAGTAAATTCACATTTAGGAAACTACAAAAAGGAATGGAGAGAGATGGATGGATACAGAAAAAGAAAAGAAACAAAGAGAGATGGTAATATGGCAATATGGTAATGAGGGAGAGACAAAAAAAAGAGTAAGACTTGTTGAAACAAGAAATGGAAGGACGTTGACAAGAGAAAGAGATGATTTGAATGTGGAAGAGAGATAGAAATGTAAAAGAAGAAAGAGGGGGGAGTTAAAAAAAAACAGGAACAAATATAAAAAAGGGGAATAAAGAGGGAATTTGGAAATGAGATGATAAAAGAGGGGAAAAGGACAGGGAGAGAAAGGTGCCCGTTTACAGAGAGAGAAGGATGGCGCCCTGTGCGACCGCACAGCTCACATCTCGAGGCCGAGCAAGGCCGGCATGGCAACCTCTAAGACCGGCTATGCCCATCAGTGGACCTTGATAAACCCCTAACCTGGCTAATCCTACTCATCTACCCCATTGTAAGGCACTGAAATAAAGATCTCACCCCATAGGGGGATGAGCTGCATGTGCTTTTTGGGATGCCCTCATTTATTTTGGTCACACCATAGAAATATAGAAGGGTGACGGCAGAAGGAGGCCATACGCTCCATCTAGTCTGCCCTAATGTGTTTACTGTATGTACTCTGTATCTTATGTGTATACTGTATGTTCTCTTTATCTTAGGATAGATGGAGGCTTATCCCAGGCATGTTTAAAATCACTGACTGACGATTTTTCAACTTTCAACTTTACCTCTGCTGGAAGTTTGTTCCAAGCATCTACTACTCTTTCTGTAACATAATATTTTCTAACATTGCTCCTGATCTTCCCCCGACTAGCTTCAGGTTGGGCTCCTTTGTTCTATCATTAAGTTTCTTCTTAAAAACACTTCCCTCCTGAACCTTATTCAATCCTTTCACATATATAAAGGTCTCCATCATGTCCCCTCTCTCCCTTCTTTCCCCCAGACTGTACAAATTAAGTTCTTTAAGTCTCTCCTGATTTAAGTTTTAAGTTTAAGTCCCTCTATAATTTTTGTTGCCGGCCTTTGGACCCGTTCTATTTGAATAATGTCTTTTTGCAGGTGAGGTCTCCAGAACTGCACACAGTATTCTAGCTGTGGCCTCACCAGGGCTCTATACAGCGGCATCACAACCTCCCTCTTCCTACTGGTGATGCCTCGAGCTATGCAGCCGAGCATCCTGCTTGCTTTTCCCACTGCCTGGCTACACTGTCCACTCATCTTGCAGCTTTCAGTAATCAGTATCCCTAAATCTCCTTCTACCCAAGTGCAGGGTAGAAGGAATCCCTGCTCTGAGCACCGTATGGGCAGCGCTGTGTTAGCCAGGACCTCGAAGGAGATTTGCATTTAGAGAAATTAAACTCCAGTTTCCACAGTTTTGACCATTTATCCAGTAACGCCAAATTATTTTCCATGTTGCCGACACCTCCCGGAGTGTCCACCCTGTTACTAACCTTTGTATGATCAGCAAACAGGCAAACTTTTCCCACCAGGCCTTCTCCTATGTCACTTACAAATATATTAAAAAGAATGGGGCCCAGGACAGAGCCTTGCGGCACACCACTTGTAACTCTCCATTCTTCAGAGTGCACACCATTAACAACAACTCTCTGGTACCGATCTTTCAGCCAACTGGAAATCCACTGAACTATCCAGGGATTGAGTCCTAACTTCAATAACTTATCTATGATCTATTTATATGGTACAGTGTTCACAGATAGGCGATATCCACAGACAGGTGATATTCACAGATAGGCAATATCCACAGATAGGCGATATCCACAGATAGGCGATATTCACAGATAGGCAATATCCACAGATAGGCGATATCCACAGATAGGCGATATCCACAGATAGGCGATATTCACAGATAGGCGATATTCACAGATAGGCGATATCCACAGATAGGCGATATTCACAGATAGGCGATATTCACAGATAGGCAATATCCACAGATAGGCGATATCCACAGATAGGCGATATCCACAGATAGGCGATATCCACAGATAGGCGATATTCACAGCACTAGTTTAAAGGGTTTTGATCTGCTTGCAGAAAAGGACCTCTGGCCGGTGCTGGAAAAACAAAGGCAATTCTGAAGAGCGGAGGACAATTATGTGCCCCCGCGGAAATCCTAATCAAAGCTTTTCGATAGATGAATCGCAGTTGTAATGCAAACTACTCGTAACCTATTGATTCTCAAAAGGGAAAATAAATTACTTAGAGATAAAGACTGACACAATCTGACTCACACACCACTTACAAAGAAGCCAACCAAGTGTATAGATCGGCATCCATAATGTGCCCTTTCCGCGGCCTTACAGAGTATTGATGAAATGCTTTGCCCTCCTCAATAACAAACACATGGGGAATAAATATTCATAGCCATCTCTTACATCATAAACATGGGCCTAAATTACATTAGTCAGCGCCCGCAGGTGCAATGGGCACAGATAGGCGATGTATAGCTGATAGATAAGTACTGTAAGAGAAGAAGCCCTGAAACATAGTCGCAAGCCAGTACGTGGAGAGACCCCTGTTAGGCTTAATATAGGGGGGGGCTAAAGAGACCAAAAACCCTCTACTTAGGTAAAGGAAAAGAGGCACTTTCCTAGAACGGAAAGTTTCCGGTCCAAAGGCGCATGCGCGAGCCGCGGGCACATCCCCGCTATCTAGTGTGCCCATGCCAGGCATTTGTGAATAACAGGCGCGGTCATGCTCCCTTTTAGAGGGTAGCAGAGGATGCAGCCGCCAGCGCGCTCAGAGCTGCTTTCCTTAGATGTAGGGATGGCAGCGTATCCGAGCACGCTGTTTGGACGAGCGGTCACGCATGCGTCGTAGGACCCTGGTGAGGTGAAAATCCAGAGATTGTGGCCCCAATAACCACACAAAACAATCCAAATCAGCACCACCAACCCAAAAGAATCACAGACTAATAATTCACATGATACTCACACATTTATTAATATTAAAAAAACTACAATAATCTAAAAAATCATTTTTTTTTCTGCAGGAACATCCAAATCCATAAAGTGTCAAACTATGTCCAATGGTATAATCCAAAGCATACAAAAAATCCAACTGTTATGTGATTAGTATAATTAATTCAAAATATATGAAAAAAAGTACCTAAACTGCTTATATAAGGCGCTAATGTTAATCAAAAATCCAGAAAGAGAAACTCTTTAAAGTGCACAAATAAAGAACAGCATAGAATATCACCATATGTGTTGGTCCATTGGTGTCCCTGCTTATTCCTGGTGTCCCTTTTCCCACGCGTTCCGTGAGGTGCCAGGAACAAGAGGTGAGTGTTTTTTGGCGACCTGGGGGACAAGGGCCAAAACTCATTGCGACCGACTCTCAGCGACCATCTCAGTGACCATATTCATAGAAAATACACACTCACAGAACGCCGGCGCACAAAATTGGGTCGCTTTAGCCCATATCGCCAGATGCTGTGGGATTAAAGTCTGTTTTCTAACGTGTATCCACTAGTAACGAAGCGAAAACATTTGGAATGGCATTGTTATAACATTGTGACATCTAACACTTTAATGCCTGACCTGTAATGACAATCCTACATAAAAATATAAAATACAAAAAAAAAAAAAAACTACCGGTACTTTTTCTAGGCCAGGAGAGGTCACACAATTATTTGATAACAAAAAAAAGAAAAAAAAACCCTGTTTAAAGTGGACCATCACCCACTGAGATAGGGATGTCCCGTGGTGAGGGACCCCCCCAAAACCCCCCAAAAATTTTACCTCATCGGCAGCCGCCTCCCGCGCGCCCCTCTAGACGTGCGCGCGCCCACACCGGCCATTTGTGAATGGCCGGCGCGGGTGCGCACCCTGTCAGAGTGACGTGCGGGAGGCGGCGGATGCGCTGTCTTGTCTGTCGCTGTCACCCGCTTGTCCGTCGGCGGGGATTGGACGGCGCGGTCACGTGGGAGCGTGGTGAGGTGAGTTTTTGGGGCTTTCTGGGGGGTTTCACACACCGAAGTGGACCAAAACCCAGAATAGTCAAAATCCTGTGTGTTGTTCCACTTTAAAGAGAAGAAAAGGAACGTTCATTGAAATGTATAGGAGAGTGACAGGTAATACCGGCCGCTCTGGAATTCGCCGGTATTCGCTGAGCCGTCTGTGATGATGAATCAGCCGCTACGTGACGATGTTAGATGCGCTCACCAGAATCGCTTTGATAAATGTGGTATTTCGTACAGCGCCCGGCGTTCACCAGACGCTGCCTGCCGCTACAAGGCGCTACCTGGTGCTATCCCTTGATGAATTAACCCCTAAGCCTCCTCGACACACCCGATTGGTCATCAGCAGTCACGTGATTGGCAACCATACAATAAATTAGGAAGTTGGGTGACTTGACTTTAGTGCCGCTTTAATAGGAAAACAGTATAAAAGCAGAGGTTACAATTCTGAAAGTTTCCAACCCCGGCTCAGCTGAACATTTGATTTACCCGAAGGGCTTCTTTTGTTTTCACCTCCTGTGAGATTGCGGCGGTTAATTGAATAATAGAGAAAAGTGAGGCCTCCAGATGGTAATAATTGAAAATGAAATGAAAGTTATCAGGGGGCCGGAGATTACAATAAATGACATTACCTATCGGGGGGGTCCTGGATCATTGCCAATGCCATTCAGCAACGTTTCATCAAAAAACAATTAGTGTGGAATGTGTTCAGCTTTATCTTATCGCTGTATTATCTCCATTACCTTGTATGTCAGCGACTGTTTGTTTTACTGTGTCCTTCAGGTCTCCAAAAAAAAAAATAGGAGAGTCTATTATAATGTGAAAGGGGTCGTTATGTATTCTCACCCATGGGTGAAGCTGGCCCAGGGGTGTAGCTGGGGGGGGGGGGGGGGGCACTTGCCCCGGGTGCAGCAGGTAAAAGGGCGCCAAAGGGGCGCCTGATCACAGATGGGGGGCGCAGTTCTGAATCTTTGCCCCGGGTCCCAGAAAGACTGGCTTCTCTGCCGTGCCGAACCCCTCCGCCTTATCAAATATTAGGCTACCTGAGCATCAGACAGGGCTGCCATCAGGGATACAATAACAGAGCATGGGCCCCTCTCATAATCTAACAGGCTGATTCATCACTAACGCCAGGTAGCGACAGATGAGCGTCTGTAGCAGGCATTTTCAGAGCGCCCGCTAGTAGTCGCTGTGCTCGGCCGTGGGTCGCTACTTCATAGTCCAGTAATGTTGAATACATTGTGAGGAGTCGCTATTTGACCAGTACAGCGCTGTATGGGAGCGCATGGTAGCGACTGCTCATAGCGACCGACTCACAACATATTCAGCAAAAAAAACAGCCTCACAGATCTCTGGCGCTGAAAAATGCTTCTCTGAAGCCCAGAGCGCAGGAGGCGGTGTGATTAAAGTCTGTTTTTCAGCATCTATCCACTAGTAACAAAGCGAAAACATATGGAATTACATTGTAGCAACATTGTAACATGAACACTTTAATGGCAGACCTGTAATGTCATTTCTGAAGAAATATATAAAAAATGAAAAAAATTTGAAAAAACTGCTTATTCAATGCCAGGAGAGGTCACAGAATTATTTGTGATTTAAAAAAAAACAAAAAACACAGTTTAAAGAGAAGGAAAGGATCGTCCATTGAAATGAATGGGAGAGCGACAGGTAGCGAGAGGTCATACCTGGCGCTGTGCAAGGCTGAATGCCGGCGCTGTTCGCTGAGGCTGGGAAAATGATGAATCAGACGCTACATGGCGTTATCGCAGTCGCTAAACAGATTCTGCTTGATAAATGTGTAATTGCGTGCCGTGTCCGGCGTTCACCAGTCGCTACCTCTCATTAACCAGCCGCTACCTGACGCTATCCCTTCATGAATAAGGCCTTAAATGTGATCGGTTGGCCCCTTATTTAAACCAAGGCAATCAAGCTCACCCGATATTCAGACCATGTAGAAAGAGAGGCCCAGCCATCACATTATAGGTTATGGGGACAGACAAAGGGGTTTATTCATCAAGGGATAGCGCCATGTAGTGACTTGTAGCGGCAGGCAGCGTTTGGTGAACACCGGGTGCTGTACGCAATACCACATTTATGAAGGCGATTCTGGTGAGCGCCTCTAACAGCGCCATGTAGCGTACGATTCATCATTACAGGTGGTCAGCGGATAGCGCCGGCGCTCTAGCTTCCAGAGGTATTACCTGTTGCTCTCCCATACATTTCAGTGGAGGTTCCTTTCTGTTTAAACAGGGTTTTTTGTTTTTATTTTTTTTTCTCTCAAATAATTGTATCACCTCTCCTGGCTTAGAAAGAGTCATTTTTGAAAACATTTTTTTATGCAGAATTGTCATTACAGGTCTGGCACTAAAGTGATATAACAATGTCATTCCATGTGTTTTGGCTTTGTTACAGGTGTTCAAAAACAGACTTTAATCACACAGCGTCTGGCGCTCTATGCTATAGCACCCAGATTTAGTGCGCTGACGCTGTGTGTGTGTCCTTTTTTGATGGTGTGAGTCGCCGAGAGTCAGTCTCACTGAGCTGGCGCTACCTTTCGCCCCCTGCAGCGCTGCACTGTTGTTAGAGCGCCCAACATACATCTCATTCATCAATGCCGGCCAGGTTACTACAGCGAATGAGACGCTCTGTTACATCGCCTGATAGCCGATCACAGTGTATACTAGTGGTCGCTCTTAGCGCCTCTATACAAACGCTCATCTGCCGATACCTGGCGTTAGTAATGAATCAGCCGGCCAGTATGTGATCCCCTGTAATCATCCATGAACTCACCTTTTTCTCTATCCCATGGCAAATGCATTGCATGTTAGTAATAGCGACCATTGAATGCTAATGCACATGGGGAGGCTGATTTATTAATAGCGACATGTAGCGACAGTTGAGCGACTGTAGCGGTATTTTCACAGCGCCCGCTAGTAGTCGCTGTGCTTGGCCGTTGTTCGGTTGTTGACAGCGACTCAGTCGGTGTGGAGTAATGTTGAATACAAGGTTACGAGTCGCTATTTGACAGGTTCCGCGCTGTATGGGAGCGCATGATAGCGACTGGTCAGAGCGACCGGCTTCCACCATATTCATCAAAAAATCACGCTCAAAAAATTCAAGCGCTGTGAAATGCATGTTTAAACCCCAGAGCACTGGCGGCGATGTGTTAAAAGTAGTTTTTTATCCCCCAAACAACCATATTTTTGGAAACCAAAAAAAACAAGTATTTTAAATAATTTAGTAATATGAATACATTAATATCAGACCTGTAATATCAATTCTGTACAATTTTTTTTTCCCTTAAAAAAAATATCTAAAATGGCAGAAGTGGTCACAGATTTTTTCACATTTAAAAAAAAAAACATTAATAACAATTAATTATGAATATTTAAAGATTGTTCCATTGAAATGCATTGGAGAGCGCCAGGTAGCGAGAGGTCATACCTGTCGCTGTTCAAGGTCGGACGCTGGTGCTGTGGGCTGAGGCTGGAATAATGATGAATGAGTCGCTATATGGCGCTATCTCAGTCGCTAAGCAGGATCGGCTTGATAAATGTGTGATTACGGAGGGGAGCCGGCGTTCTCGTGGCGGGGCCCGTCATTACCGGCCGCTCACCAGTCGCTACCTGTCGCTATCCCTTCATAAATAAGGGCCATGGAATTATTCCTCCACATTTTCCCCATCCGTACACTTGTGAACACCACATTTCCTTGAACACACCATTGAATAAACGCTATATTAGTGACTACACACCGGTGAATGACACACAAAGGGGCATGGAGCGGTGGGCTGCCCTAAACTCAGCACCCAGGAAGCAATTGGGAGGGAGCAATTGGGGGTTAGGTGTCCTGCTTAAGGGCACTTCAGTCGTGTCCCATTGCTGGGAATCGTACCTGTCACCTTCCGGCCACAAGCCCCTTCTCTTACCTCTAGGCCGTAACTGCCCCTATGTTCCATTCAGGTTTGGTTTGCCCCACTGCCGTCAGTGAGAGACAGTTAATCTGAACAGCGTACCCGGCCCGTCCCTAGCTGTGGGCAACAGGCAGAAAGTTCTGGCACAGGCATAGCTAGAGGTATGCTGGTGTGTGGAAGAGGTGAGTACTGCTAAAGCGCTCCCACACCTGTTTCCTAGTGAACGGGTGCAGGGCCGCATCGTGACAGGCTCGGGGGGGCATCCAGCTTGCAGGAGCACCCCCATGCAATATTGCAGAAACCCCCCCGAAATCTCTACCAGTACCTTGATCTTTGCCCAAAATTCGCTCCTCCCATTGACCATCGGTGGCCACATTTCAGCGAGGATTGAAGTACAGGTAAGGATTTTGGGGTGTTGTGGGGGGTATTGCACAGGGGGCTCCATTTATCTGCCCCCCCCCCCCCCCCCCCCCCCACGAGCCTGTTCCTGACATCCAACATAGCTGTGACAGGCACAATTGTGAGTCTGAACCAGATATTTATCAGATGAAAAGATTGTGAACCTACCTTCTTTTTTAGCTTATTTTTCTAGTTTTCCATTTTTTTTTCTCTCTTTTTCTTCTGTATTAGAACTGCACTAACAAACACTGATAATAAAATAAACTAGGAGTGAGGACCCTGCCCTCCTGATCTTACAATCTAAAGGATAAATGTGAAGACCACAGGCAAGTCACAACTAGTGATGAGCTGGAGCGGGGACAATCCAGAAGCCCTCCAGCCAGATAGATCCTGGCAAATCCACCTCCCCTCTGTCAATCCCTACACTGGCTGCCAGTCAGGGCCAGATTATGAGGGTGGCACAAAGGGCAAGGGCCTCCACCCTACAAAAGGGGCCTCCACCAACTTTTGGGTTATGGTCTGGTCCAGATGGCTTTTCAGTCTTTGGTCTGACGGGCCGCGGGGCCAGCAACAAAGCTATCGGCAGCAGTGGGGACCCCCTGCACCTGGGCAAGCCTTTTTTTTGTTTTTGCAAACCTGCAGCCAAAGCCACCACAGGGCAGGATGGAGAGTCTAGAGCAGCAAAGCCGCCATCAGCAACGCTACAGTGATGGGTGCAGAGCTGTCACTGCACATAAGCCACCAAGCACAGCCGCTGGCAGCTCAATGCAGGGAACCAGCCGGGCGACTACACTACCCCCCACCCAGAATGGCAAAGCAGGAGTTCCCGAGCAGCACGCACCCGCACAAGGGGGGCACAAGGGACTCCATCTGACGTTCCAGTAAGTAGGCGGGTGCCAGACAACCACCAATCAGTTACTTGGCTGGACTATTATTTTATAGGATAATACTGTGTCTGGGGCCTTCACCAGATTGTGTGCCCAGGGGCCTCCACCCCTGCTGCCAATATTGAAAATAATTCAGTACAAAATCCTAACCCTAACCTAACTAAGACCCATCTTACATTTTGTCACTAGTCCAAAGATACCAATTCAGACGGAGTCTCGGATCTGCCTGCAACCTCCTCCTGCCCCCAACCCTGATCACCTCCTGCCACTCTTGTGTTCAGAAGTCACCTGGAACTCCTCTGGAATGCCTTTCCCCGTACAATTTGCACCTCGCAAACCCTTAAATCTTTCAAAAGTTCCATTAAAATGCATATATTTAAAAAAGCCTATAATCTGTCTTAATCAACCCACTTTACAGACTTGTCACCTATCAGAGCACCTGCCATCATGCTTTGTAAATACTCTTTATGATCCAGCCTCATGTCTCCACCCTCATCCCTTAGGCCCTTATTTGTGAAGGAATAGCGACAGGTAGCGACTGGTGAGCGGCCGGTAATGACGGGCCCCGCCACGAGAACGCCGGCTCCCCACCACAATCACACATTTATCAAGCCAATCCTGCTTAGCGACTGACAGAGCGCCATATAGCCACTCATTCATCATTATTCCAGCCTCAGCCCACAGCGCCAGCGTCCGACCTTGAACAGCGACAGGTATGACCTCTCGCTACCTGGCGCTCTCCAATGCATTTCAATGGAACAATCTTCAAATATTAATAATTAATTGTTATTAATGTTTTTTTTTAATTCTGTGACCACTTCTGCCATGTTAGATAATTTTTTTAAGGGAAAAAAAAAAAATTGTGCAGAATTGATATTACAGGTCTGATATTAATGTATTCATATTACTAAATTCTTAAAAAATTTTTTTTTTTTGGTTTCCAAAAATATGGTGGTTTGGGGGTTAAAAAACTACTTTTAACCCATCGCCGCCAGCGCTCTGGGGTTTAAACATGCATTTCACAGCGCTTGAATCTTTTGAGCCTGATTTTTTGATGAATATGGTGGGAGCCGGTCACTCTGACCAGACGCTATCATGCGCACCCATACAGCGCGGAACCTGTCAAATAGCGACTCCTCACCCAATATTCAACATTACTGCACACCGACTGAGTCACTATCAACAACCGAACAACGGCCAAGCACAGCGACTACTAGCGGGCGCTGTGAAAATACCGCTACAGTCGCTCAACTGTCGCAACCTGCCGCTATTAATAAATCAGCCTCTCCAATAGTAAGCTCACAAGGTCAGATCCTCTCTATAGTACTCTTGTGCTAATGAATTTTGTTGCATCTGACTCATAATACTGTATTATGTGCATTAGTCGTCATATCTCTTTATTTCTATTATTTTCTTTTTTTTACAAACTGTCAGTAATTTGGTTGCTCGACATCAGCATCGATCGTTTCATTGTGACCCTCCATTGTGATGTTACAGCTTTTTTGTTTGCATCATCGTTTGTAATTTTGTCTGCTGAATAGAATACATTCACTCGTCTACGTGTATGTACATACGCACGTATAGACTGACATTTATACATACCTATATACGCATACTCCTACATGTATATGCACCTATGTACAACTGCCCACACACCAAGGCCCCTTAGAGGCCGATTCATTAATAGCGCCAGGTAGCGACAGTTGAGCGACTGTAGCGGCATTTTCAGAGCGCCCGCTAGTAGTCGCTGTGCTTGGCCATTGTTCGGTAGTTGATAGCGACTCAGTCGGTTTGCCGTAATGTTGAATATTGGGTGAGGAGTCGCTATTTGACAGGTTCCGCGCTGTATGGGAGCGCATGATAGCGACTGGCCCTAGCGACCGGCTCCCACCATATTCATTAAAAAATCACGCTCAAAAAATTCTCGCGCTGTAAAATGCATGTTTAAACCCCAGAGCGCTGGCGGCGATGTGTTAAAAGTAGTTTTTTAACCCCCAAACAACCATATTTTTGAAAACCAAAAAAAACAAGTTTTTAAAATAATTTTGTAATATGAATACATTAATATCAGACCTGTAATATCAATTCTGTACAATTTTTTTTTGTTTTTTTTTTTACCTTAAAAAAATCAAAAAAATCTAAAATGGCAGAAGTGGTCACAGAATTTTTCACATTTAAAAAAAAAAAATTAATAACAATTAATTATGAATATTTAAAGATTGTTCCATTGAAATGCATTGGAGAGCGCCAGGTAGCGAGAGGTCATACCTGTCGCTGTTCAAGGTCGGACGCTGGCGCTGTGGGCTGAGGCTGGAATAATGATGAATGAGTGGCTATATGGCGCTATCTCAGTCGCTAAGCAGGATCGGCTTGATAAATGTGTAATTGTGGTGGGGAGCCTGCGTTCTCGTGGCGGGGCCCGTCATTACCGGCCGCTCACCAGTCGCTACCTGTCACTATTCCTTCATAAATAAGGGAGAATTTTTTGAGCGTGATTTTTTAATGAATATGGTGGGAGCCGGTCGCTAGGGCCAGTCGCTATCATGCGCTCCCACACAGCGCGGAACCTGTCAAATAGCGACTATCAACTACCGAACAACGGCCAAGCACAGCGACTGCTAGCGGGCGCTCTGAAAATGCCGCTACAGTCGCTCAACTGTCGCTACCTGCCGCTATTAATGAATCGGCCTCTAACATGCGTATATGTAGCACTGATGCATAAACGCCCACACAAGCAAATGTGCATATGCCTACTTCTTTTTTTTTTTATATTTTTTTTTCCTTCTTTTTTTACCATTCCCCATTTCTTCCCCCCTCTTTAGGGCCCCCCCATGTAAATCTCCCTTGCTTCATTCTCCCCCCTTATCTAATCTATTTTCATCCCTCCTAATTTTTAAGTGTTGTTGCTTTATCTTTATTATGTTGTGGTTTCCTGAATTATCTTCAGTCCTTCTAGTAATATATTTCTGTAACTGATCTCTGTTATTAGAGTAGTTCCATTCTTTATTTGTTGGCCCATATGGGTTTTCCACCTTTTTGGGTCTAAAGGTCGAGGTTCTGCCCATCTAGTTATTATACTTTTCTCCATTATCCAATAAGAAATGGCTGCACCAGTAAAAGGTAATTTTAAGCGTGCAACCCCATGGTTCTCGCAAACAACTAAATATAACAAAATTTGAGGTACCCCACACCCCAAAAGCACACCAAAAGAAAAGGTTGCACCACTAATCTTACATCGAGAAATCTTACAATTTTATTGGATTATCAGATTGACAAAAAGACTCATTAAAAGACCATTAAAAAACATGTACACATACAAAATGCCAAGTCCCAAAGGAGATAGGAGGGAGGAAGATGTCTATTAAGAAGCTGTAACCCCTCCTGGCTCACAATTCATTGTAAAATAATATGATGGTCCCTCTTATGAATGATCCCTCTTATTTTTTTCTAAATAACATGCAAGTGCGATTACAAATGTGGAGGCTGATTTTTTAATAACGGTAGGTAGTGCCAGATGAGCATATGTAGTGCGGCGTTTAGAACGACCGCTAGTAGTCGCTGTAAAAGGGTATCGGACGTTGTAACTGAGTGCCCCAGTCGCTGTAGTAATCTGGCCGGCAATTATGAATGAGATGTACGTTGGTCACTATAACACCAGAATTACGCTATAAGGAGCGAAAGGTAGCGACTGCTCAGAGCGACCGACTCTCAGCGACTTACACTATGAGGCCGATTCATTAATAGCGGCAGGTAGCGACAGTTGAGCGACTGTAGCAGTATTTTCACAGCGCCCGCTAGTAGTCGCTGTGCTTGGCCGTTGTTCGGTTGTTGATAGCGACTCAGTCGGTGTGCAGTAATGTTGAATACGGGGTTAGGAGTCGCTATTTGACAGGTTCTGCTATGTATGGGAGCGCATGATAGCGACTGGTCAGAGCGATCGGCTCCCACCATATTCATCAAAAAATCACGCTCCAAAAATTCTTGCGCTGTAAAATGCATGTTTAAACCCCAGAGCGCTGGCGGCGATGTGTTAAAAGTAGTTTTTTAACCCCCAAACAACCATATTTTTGGAAACCAAAAAAAAATAAATTTTTTAAAGAATTTAGTAATATGAATACAATAATATCAGACCTGTAATATCAATTCTTTTTTTTTTTTTTTACCTTAAAAAAATAATCTAACATGGCAGAAGTGGTCACAGAATTTTTCACATTGAAAAAAAAAAAAAAAAACATTAATAATAATTAATTATGAATATTTAAAGATTGTTCTATTGAAATGCATTGGAGAGCATCAGGTAGCGAGAGGTCATACCTGTCGCTGTTCAAGGGCGGACTCTGGCGCTGTGGGCTGAGGCTGGAATAATAATGAATGAGTCGCTATATGGCGCTATCTCAGTCGCTAAGCAGGATTGGCTTGATAAATGTGTGATTGTGGTGGGGTGCCGGCGTTCTCGTGGCGGGGCCCGTCATTACCGGCCGCTCCCCAGTCGCTACCTGTCGCTATTCCTTCATAAATAAGGGCCCAAATTCATCAAAAAATCACCCTCACACAGAGTCGGTGCTCAAAATTGGTTCGCTATAGCCTAGAGCTCCAGACGCTGTGTGATTAAAGTGATTTTTTAAACACGTATCCACCAGTAACAAAGCGACAACACATGGAATCACATTATTTTAACATTGTGAGATTAACCTGTAATGACATTTCTGCATAAAAATAAAAAAAGGGTCTTACCCGTCGCTCAGGACACTAGAGCGCCAGCACTACATGCTGAGACGCCTGTAATAATACATCAGACGCTACATGGGGCTGTTCCAGTCGCTCACCAGATTCACTTTGATAAATGTTGTATAGCGTACAGCGCCCAGCGTTCACCAGACGCTACCTGCCGCTACGAATCACTAGCTGGCGCTAGATCTTGATGAATAAAACCCAAAGTATCATATTTGTGTCCCAAAATACAAAGTGCATCAATAACAAACAATAAATACGAATGTAGATACTTTTTAGAAAACCGAGACACTGTAGCACTGACACTGCAATGGCAGAACAACACAAACAATTCTGCAGCAAAAACCTAAAATTTAAGCAACAACAATAAAAGCCTTTGGTTGCTGGCCAACACAATCATTTAATGTGAAAAAAGTGCAAAGCAGTTTATCATAACGCTATTTATACACCACCAAATTAGACACTATTGAATGTAATTGTATGGGGGCGTGATACTGAGCAACAGGCGCTACATGGATCTGCTGAACATACAGCGCTGGCGCTTTACACGAGCCGCCGCTAGTGATACATTTGACGCTACTTTCATATACTGTAGTTTACGTCCTATAAGACGCACCTGCCCATAAGAGGTACCTAGTATTTGGAGGAGGAAAATTAGAAAAAAATATTCTAAACCAAATGTTTTGCTAAAACACTCCATTACAGGCAGTGTGGCATTCCCCCCATATCATTCCATATGGGCAGTGTGGCATTCCCCATCCCTTTCCCCATATAGGCAGTGTGGCATTCCCCACTCCCATTCCCTAAAGGCAGTGTGGCATTGCCCCATCCTATTCCCTATAGGCAGTGTGGCATTACCCCCTTCCATTCCTTACAGGCAGTGTGGCATTTCCCCCAATCTGTTATGCAGTGTGGCATACCCCTTCCCATTCCCAAAGGCAATGTGGCATTTCCTCCCATCCATTTCCCATAGGCAGTGCAGCATTCCCCCTCCCATTTCCCATGGAAAGTGTGGCATTCCCCCATCCCATTCCCTATAGGCAGTGTGGCATTCCCCCCTCCCATTCCCTAAAGGCAGTGTGGCATTGCCCCATCCTATTCCCTATAGGCAGTGTGGCATTACCCCCTTCCATTCCTTACAGGCAGTGTGGCATTCCCCCATCCCATTCCCTATAGGCAGTGTGGCATCCCCCCCCATTCCCTATAGGCAGTGTGGCATTCCCCCCCCATTCCCTAAAGGCAGTGTGGCATTGCCCCATCCTATTCACTATAGGTAGTGTGGCATTACCCCCTTCCATTCTTTTCAGGCAGTGTGGCATTTCCCCCCAATCCCCTTATTCAGTTTGGCATTCCCCCAGCCATCCCCATAAGCAATGTGACAGAATCACCCCAACCCCCCAGAAACAAAAATGTATACTTACATGAGCCTCGCAGCCTCTTGCTGCGCGCTGACACCCGAGGGTTTGTGTCAGCCTGCGCTGACACATGAGCGGCAGTTGTGCCGGAAGCCAGAGCGGGGACAGCGGACAGTTTTATTTACCCTGCCCATCCGCCCACTGCTCGGCTGGTCTCCCGGCGGCCGAGGCGCAGACGCGAGACTTATGTAACTATACCTTTTTTTCCTTTTTTCTTTCTTTATTTTTACATTCGCCCAATAACACGCACTGACCTCCCCCCCCCCCACACTTGTGGGGAAAAAATAAAGCATCTTATAGGGTGAAGAATACGGTCTATGGGAAAAAGTGCATCTTATAGGGTGAAAAACATGGTATATGGGGAAATAGTGCGTCTTATATGGTGAAAACATGGTATATGTGGGGAAATAGTGCGTCTTATATGGTGAAAACATGGTATATGTGGGGAAATAGTGCATCTTATAGGGTGAAAACATGATATATGTGGGGAAATAGTGCATCTTATAGGGTGAAAACATGATATATGTGGGGAAATAGTGCGTCTTATATGGTGAAAACATGGTATATGTGGGGAAATAGTGCATCTTATAGGGTGAAAACATGATATATGTGGGGAAATAGTGCGTCTTATATGGTGAAAACATGGTATATGTGGGGAAATAGTGCGTCTTATAGGGTGAAAACATGATATATGTGGGGAAATAGTGCGTCTTATATGGTGAAGACATGGTATATGTGGGGACATAGTGCATCTTATAGGGTGAAAACATGATATATGTGGGGAAATAGTGCGTCTTATATGGTGAAAACATGGTATATGTTGGGAAATAGTGCGTCTTATAGGGTGAATACAGTATATGGCTTTCACATACTGCACCCGGTGTTCACCTGACACTACGTGGTACTACGTGGCATTAGTGCTTCTTACATAAGGCCCACAATATTTACTCCACTTGCCCTACAGCTCCACGCTCCTGCCAGGACATCATCTCATCCATATGCCTCAACCGTTTGTCCATCATTAATTGTGAATTATAAAATAGACGTATTTATTGTGCCTGTCCTGTGTTACTGCTTTTCTGACAGCGATCTAAAGAGAGATAAAAGAACTCCAGAAACAGATCCAGCAGAGCAGGGAGATAAATAATGAATATCTTCATCTGTTCCTTTCACATTTAAATGGCCTCTGTTGGATAATCTATAAAGTTCACTCAGCACATATCGCGCCGTGGCCCCACTATAGGAAGAAACAAACACAAACGCAGCAGACAGGAGCTCGCATTGCGCTATGTACAGGAGGGAACACGCTTCTGTCACGTGTTACAAATTACAGGGGAAAATATCTGTAGTATCAGGTCAAAGCAACTGGACTTTTCTATTCTCTAGCTCTCCAGCTGGCTTATTTATTTCCGATTAGGCCAGAAACGTGAATAAAAGTTACTCTGACATGTAAAGGAAACATGAATGCGTTGATTCGGGGACCTCGTATCATCAGATTATTAACACATCAAAAGATGAAAGTTCAACATTTCTTTTGAAAAGGCTTAGAAATTTATGTCAGCAACCAGGGGTGCATCTTTAAAGTGGACCAAAACCCAGGATTTTGACTATCCTGGGTTTTGGTCCTTTCCCCTGGGAGGAAACCTCCCAGGAGGCCGAGACCAACTCACCTCTTCCCGGTCCTACGGAGCGTCTAAGAGAAGCGGGTCCAAGCACGCTGCCGGCCTCATCCTCTGCTTCCCTCTAACATGGAGTGTGCCCACGCCGGGATAGCGGGATACATGCATGCGTCGTTGGACTGGGAAACAAGGTAAGTGAATGGGGCTGACCTGGGGGATTTCACACAGCGGGGCATCCCGATTTTAGAACATCTGGCAAGGAGTAGGCCAATTGCCGAAGTTTTGGGGGAGGAACGTTGCCCCAGGGCCTGCTCCAGGTTTGTGTGGGCCCTTGGGCGGCATGGTCTCAGTGGGCCTCTTTGTGGTGAAGAGTTGCGTCACATCACTGAAGGACATCCCGAATCTGGATGCCCCCTAAGGATCAAAAGAAAAACATCGCTGGCGTGCCGCGAGGAGATGTGGGCACCATCTGTGACTGTGCCCTCCCAGCCCGCCACCGGTCAAGCACCGTCACACACCCCAAAAGCCCGGCCCTGTCAGCGGGCGCCCCCTGGAGGCCAGGGGCCCCCGCCAGCTGCCCCGCCTTGCCGAGTGCTGATGCCGGCCCTGCGTTGCCCCATTCTTGTCTGATGTAGGATTCCAGCTGCTCAGCGATAATGATGAGCCAGAGTGGAAATAAACTGGTTCAGAAGCCCTTCGGCCAGATAGTCCTCATTATCTGGAATTCGGTCCTCCCAAATGGCAACTACAATAGCTCTGGGCAACATGTAGATTGGTATAGGGGTCTCTTGAACCCTTTTCACACTCTCACCTGCTTTCCTAAATCTGCTTACCACCGTGTCCCAGGAATTGTTTTTTTTTACCTTAAAGGGATTGACCAAACTTTAAAATAATTTGCCTGCCAGCTTACCTGATGCAGTGTCAGTCCCATGATGCCTCTTTGCTCAGGTCACAGAAAGGAAGGGGAATTTCTTGCTCTTCCTTCACCTCTCGAGCCTCCCCCACCAATCCTGACCACCTGAGACTGGTGCCAGATTGACACCTCCTCTGTTAGTGATAGGCTAGAATCAACCCCAACCCACTATGCTTGCATCACCCAGCCCTGTCACTCCCATCACAGAAGACAGCAGAAAACAAGGTGAAACTTTATTTTATAATAGCTTCATTTTTAAAAAGGAAAAAGAATGAGGACATTGCCATGTTTAGCCTTACACAATGTAAATACAATGTAAATTGATTGAGCCTGGACAATGACTCACGGATATCGGCCCAGGAATCTTTACGTTTCCCAGGCCGATTGATTCCCTCCCCCCGGGGCATCCAGAATCGGGATGAGCCGTGGTGTGAATCCTTCTAGGTCACCCCTAAACTCACCTTCTTCCCAGTCCAATGGTGCATGTGCGCGCAGCGGCCGCATCCCCGCTATCCACCTAGCAAGGCGCGTGACCGCGTCAGGCATCCACTCGTATTAGACGAGCTCCTGGATGAAAGGGCGCGAGCGGATCTGAGTGCGCTGACTGGATGATCGGCCGTGCATGCACCGTAGGACTGGGAAGTGGTGACCTGCGGGGTTTCACACAGTGGGGCATCCCGGATCAGGGGCAAGAATCAAAACCCAGGATAGTCAAAATCCTGGGTGTTGGTCAACTTTAAGATTGTTGTAATATAGTTTTATATATAATATATATATATATATATATATATATATATATATATATATATATATATATTAGAGATGAGCGAACTTTTGAAAAATTCGATTCGACTGATTCGTCGAATTTTCCGACAAAAATCGTTTCGACCCGAATAAATTCGCGACGAATCGCTATTAAAAACGGCTATTTCTGAGCCTCCTAGAGCCTCAATAGGGTTGTAAACCATTCAGCCTTGCTGTAACACGCACAGGATGCGTGCTGGGTTAGTTAAATAATACTTTGAAGAAATATCACATGCAGATCAGAGGCATCGCTAATAGAATCGCAGAGCGGCACAATTGCAGAGAGTTGAAGTGGCATCACTATGAGGGGCAGCAGGAGCCCAAACATTGCTTTAAAGAGACACTGGAGTTGGCAGCAGCAGGAGCCCAAAAATTGGATGAATCACACCCTGGAGTTGGCAGGAGTTGACAGCAGCAGCAGCAGCAGGAGCCCAAATATTACTTTAAAGAGACCCTGGGGTTGGCCTCAGGAGCCCAAAAATTGGATGAATCACACCCTGGAGTTGGCAGCAGCAGCAGGAGCCCAAATATTACTTTAAAGAGACCCTGGGGTTGGCTTCAGGAGCCCAAAAATTGGATGAATCACACCCTGGAGTTGGCAGCAGCAGCAGCAGGAGCCCAAATATACACTGGAGTTGGCTTCAGGAGCCCAAAAATTGGATGAATCACACCCTGGAGTTGGCAGGAGTTGACAGCAGCAGCAGCAGCAGGAGCCCAAATATACACTGGAGTTGGCTTCAGGAGCCCAAAAATTGGATGAATCACACCCTGGAGTTGGCAGAAGTTGGCAGCAGCAGCAGCAGGAGCCCAAATATACACTGGAGTTGGCTTCAGGAGCCCAAAAATTGGATGAATCACACCCTGGAGTTGGCAGCAGCAGCAGCAGGAGCCCAAATATACACTGGAGTTGGCTTCAGGAGCCCAAAAATTGGATGAATCACACCCTGGAGTTGGCAGAAGTTGGCAGCAGCAGCAGCAGGAGCCCAAACATTACTTTAAAGAGACCCTGGGGTTGGCTTCAGGAGCCCAACAATTGGATGAATCACACCCTGGAGTTGGCAGGAGTTGACAGCAGCAGCAGCAGGAGCCCAAATATACACTGGAGTTGGCTTCAGGAGCCCAAAAATTGGATGAATCACACCCTGGAGTTGGCAGCAGCAGCAGCAGGAGCCCAAATATACACTGGAGTTGGCTTCAGGAGCCCAAAAATTGGATGAATCACACCCTGGAGTTGGCAGAAGTTGGCAGCAGCAGCAGCAGGAGCCCAAATATACACTGGAGTTGGCTTCAGGAGCCCAAAAATTGGATGAATCACACCCTGGAGTTGGCAGCAGCAGCAGCAGGAGCCCAAATATACACTGGAGTTGGCTTCAGGAGCCCAAAAATTGGATGAATCACACCCTGGAGTTGGCAGCAGCAGCAGCAGGAGCCCAAATATACACTGGAGTTGGCTTCAGGAGCCCAAAAATTGGATGAATCACACCCTGGAGTTGGCAGCAGCAGCAGCAGGAGCCCAAATATACACTGGAGTTGGCTTCAGGAGCCCAAAAATTGGATGAATCACACCCTGGAGTTGGCAGCAGCAGCAGCAGGAGCCCAAATATACACTGGAGTTGGCTTCAGGAGCCCAAAAATTGGATGAATCACACCCTGGAGTTGGCAGAAGTTGGCAGCAGCAGCAGCAGGAGCCCAAATATACACTGGAGTTGGCTTCAGGAGCCCAAAAATTGGATGAATCACACCCTGGAGTTGGCAGCAGCAGCAGCAGGAGCCCAAATATACACTGGAGTTGGCTTCAGGAGCCCAAAAATTGGATGAATCACACCCTGGAGTTGGCAGCAGCAGCAGCAGGAGCCCAAATATACACTGGAGTTGGCTTCAGGAGCCCAAAAATTGGATGAATCACACCCTGGAGTTGGCAGCAGCAGCAGCAGGAGCCCAAATATACACTGGAGTTGGCTTCAGGAGCCCAAAAATTGGATGAATCACACCCTGGAGTTGGCAGCAGCAGCAGCAGGAGCCCAAATATACACTGGAGTTGGCTTCAGGAGCCCAAAAATTGGATGAATCACACCCTGGAGTTGGCAGCAGCAGCAGCAGGAGCCCAAATATACACTGGAGTTGGCTTCAGGAGCCCAAAAATTGGATGAATCACACCCTGGAGTTGGCAGAAGTTGGCAGCAGCAGCAGCAGGAGCCCAAATATACACTGGAGTTGGCTTCAGGAGCCCAAAAATTGGATGAATCACACCCTGGAGTTGGAAGCAGCAGCAGCAGGAGCCCAAATATACACTGGAGTTGGCTTCAGGAGCCCAAAAATTGGATGAATCACACCCTGGAGTTGGCAGAAGTTGGCAGCAGCAGCAGCAGGAGCCCAAATATACACTGGAGTTGGCTTCAGGAGCCCAAAAATTGGATGAATCACACCCTGGAGTTGGCAGCAGCAGCAGCAGGAGCCCAAATATACACTGGAGTTGGCTTCAGGAGCCCAAAAATTGGATGAATCACACCCTGGAGTTGGCAGCAGCAGGAGCCCAAATATACACTGGAGTTGGCTTCAGGAGCCCAAAAATTGGATGAATCACACCCTGGAGTTGGCAGCAGCAGCAGCAGGAGCCCAAATATACACTGGAGTTGGCTTCAGGAGCCCAAAAATTGGATGAATCACACCCTGGAGTTGGCAGCAGCAGCAGCAGGAGCCCAAATATACACTGGAGTTTGCTTCAGGAGCCCAAAAATTGGATGAATCACACCCTGGAGTTGGCAGCAGCAGCAGCAGGAGCCCAAATATACACTGGAGTTGGCTTCAGGAGCCCAAAAATTGGATGAATCACACCCTGGAGTTGGCAGCAGCAGCAGCAGGAGCCCAAATATACACTGGAGTTGGCTTCAGGAGCCCAAAAATTGGATGAATCACACCCTGGAGTTGGCAGAAGTTGGCAGCAGCGGCAGCAGGAGCCCAAATATACACTGGAGTTGGCTTCAGGAGCCCAAAAATTGGATGAATCACACCCTGGAGTTGGCAGCAGCAGCAGCAGGAGCCCAAATATACACTGGAGTTGGCTTCAGGAGCCCAAAAATTGGATGAATCACACCCTGGAGTTGGCAGCAGCAGCAGCAGGAGCCCAAATATACACTGGAGTTGGCTTCAGGAGCCCAAAAATTGGATGAATCACACCCTGGAGTTGGCAGGAGTTGACAGTAGCAGCAGCAGGAGCCCAAATATTACATTAAAGAGACCCTGGGGTTGGCTTCAGGAGCCCAAAAATTGGATGAATCACACCCTGGAGTTGGCAGAAGTTGGCAGCAGCAGCAGCAGGAGCCCAAAAAATGGCCTAAAGACATAAATATGTTTTGCACCATTTGGAAAGTGTAAAACGTGGCACCATGCTGAATCTAGTCGCATGCATCAGGCAGTGGTGGGTGGAAATCCTGGCTGATCCATCCCTGATTCATTTTGACAAAGGTGAGTCTCTCCACATTTTTAGTTGACAGACGAGTTCTCCTCGCCGTAACTATGGCCCCCGCCGCACTAAACACCCGCTCAGATGGCACGCTACTTGCCGTGCAGGACAGTTTTCCCAGGGCAAACTCTGCTAGTTGCGGCCACAAATCAAGTTTGGCTGCCCAGAAGTCCAGCGGATCCTCAAGGTGTGTTGGCATGGTCATGTCAAAGTATGACATGACCTGCTGGTTGAGGTCCTGCTCCAGGTCTTCCTGCTGCTCATGAGTAGCCTCACTATGCGGGTGTAGAAAGCTACTCATTAGCGACTGAAGACTGAGGCTGCTGCTGCTGATGGAGCTGCTGCTGCTGCTCCTGCCAACCCCCCCAGCGGCCATGGCAGTGGAAGGTGAGCGCAGAGGTCCCCTCGAGTCAGACCTGCGAGAGTATGGACCATGGCGCAGATAGGCATCGGCCAACTGCCTACGTAGAATGTCTTTGTAGTAGTTGAGTTTGTCCTCCCTCTCGGTGGGTTTAAAAAATGCCCCCATTTTGTGCCGGAAGCGAGGGTCCAATAAGGTGGACAGCCAGAAGTCATCCCGCCGACAGATGGAAACAATTCTGGGGTCACTACGCAAGCACGTGAGCATGCTTCGTGCCATTTGCGCAAGTGACTCGGATGGACTACCTGTCTCCATCTCCACTGCATACTGCCACGGTGTGCCCGGGTCCTCTGTCTCGCCTTCCTCAAAAACCTCCAGCTCCTCTGGCTGCTCCTGCTCCTCCTCTCCTGTCCGCTGACTAGATAAACCAGCCATTTCGCCAAGCCTAAACTGTGTTTCGCTGGGCAACTCCTCCTCCTCCTCCTCTTCCTCCTCCTCCTCCAGTTCAGCTCCAACGGGGTTCATGTGGCCGTAAGATGTAAACGCCATGTCTCCAGTGCCCTGACCAGCCATGGTTTCCAACATGTGCTGTAGTACATGAAGCAGTGGAATCACGTCGTTCATCCCGTAATCCTGCCGACTGACAAATAAAGTGGCTTCCTCAAAGGGCCTGAGCAAACGGCAGGTGTCACGTATGAGCTGCCACTGGTTGACATTGAAGTTACACAGGGGAGTCCCCCTATCTGCTTGGATCATCAGGAAATCCGTGATGGCTTTTCTCTGTTCATATAATCGGTCCAACATGTGAAGGGTGGAATTCCAACGGGTGGAAACATCGCAAATCAGACTATGTTGGGGGATACCATTCTGACGCTGTAGCTCAAGAAGGGTGTGTTTGGCGGTGTAGGAGTGGCTGAAGTGCATGCAAAGTTTCCTTGAAGTTGTTAGGATGTCCTGCAGATGGGGGGAACACTTCAGAAACCGCTTGACAACCAGATTGAAGACGTGAGCCATGCAGGGGGCATGGGTCAGGCTTCCTTGGCGCAGCGCAGACAAAATGTTCTTCCCATTGTCGGTAACCATGATTCCCATTTTAAGTTTTCTCGGAGTAAGCCATGTTTGGATTTCCTGATGAATACATTTAAGCAGTTCCTCCCCTGTGTGACTCCGTTCGCCAAGACAAACCATGTGAAGCACTGCGTGACACCTCCGTGCCCTGCACACATGGTAGACTGGAGGGGCACTGAGACTTGAGCCTACAGTGGAGGGTGAGGAGATGGCGGAGGATGAGGAGGCCGAGTCGCACGGTGTCACAGGCCCAATGGGCAGAGAGTGCGGAGGCCGAAGCGGCGTGACCTGTCCAAGTTGCTGCTGCAAAGGGACCACATTCACCCAGTGGGCCGTAAACGACATGTACTGCCCCTGACCGTAGTTACAGCTCCAGATGTCGGCGCTGCCATGTATTTTGCTACACACCGACAGGCTCAAGGACTGGCCCACCTTCTGTTCAACAAAAGTGTGCAGCGCTGGTACTGCCTTCTTGGCAAAGAAATGACGGCTTGGGACTCTCCACCTCGGCTCGGCACAAGCCATCAGTTCTCTGAAAGGTGCAGATTCCACCACCTGAAAAGGGAGCGACTGCAGCACCAGCAACTTGGACAGGAGCACATTCAGCTTCTGCGCCGTATGATGAGTGGGCGCATACTGCTGTCTCTTGGACATGGCTTCGCTGATGGATTGCTGGCGGGATGCATGACTTGGAGGAGGAGGAGGAGGAGCAGGAGCGACAGAGGATGGGTATGACGCACAGCTGCCTTCGGCTGAGATGCTGGAGCCTTGGCTGGCAGAAATTGGGAGCTCACTTGGTGAGGAAGCAGGCTGGACCACCCCTTGGGAGCCTCGGTTCTCCCAGGTCGTTTTATGGTGACGCATCATATGTTGACGCAGGGCCGTGGTGCCAACATTTGGACCCTGGCCACGCTTCACCTTTTGCCTACATATCTTGCATGTGGCCATGTTACCCTCCTGCGGATGCCTCAGGAAAAACTGCCACACTGCCGAGTAGCTACTTTTCCCACCCCCTGGCCTCACTGATTCACTGCTGCTGTTGCCAACTCCAGGAACCCCTGCTCCACTACCTCCCGATAAGGTAGACTGCCGCACAGCAGGTGCTCTACCCCGGCCCCGGCCCCGGCCGGCTCCAGCCTTTGGAATTGTGCCCCCATGCTGACTGCTACCACCTTGCTGCCTCAGCTGCTGACTCCGGGGCAACCTGCGCCCCTCTTCTCCTGATGATGACGATGAAGCCCCTTCATCACCCGGCTCCCAAGTGCGATCGGCTTCATCGTCATCATCATCATCATCACCGAGTTGTGGCTGTACGTCACTGATGTTCGTGGATTCGTCAACAGTGTCTGGCGCAGGAGCTGGAACGCTCGCAGCACCCACGACACTGTCCACATCACTATCTGTCTGCCTAGCTAGAGAAGCCACCTCCATTTCTTGGCTGGGCAGTAGCTGCTGACTGTCCTCTATCTGATGGTCCTCCTCACTAAAGAGTGGAGCTGAACCCAAAGCATAGGATACGTCGCTGGGGGAGGGAACGGCGTAGGACAGAGGCAATGGGAGGACAGGGACTGCTCTCGGGGCATGCCAACTCAGGGTTGTGTCAGAGGAACCTACCGACCCTAGACTGGGGGTCTCAGACGTAAGTTGTGATGATGTTGTTGATGAGCGCGTCAACCAATCTACCACGGCAGATGCGTTACTGGTGGAGACCCGACCGCTAGCAGATACTGGCAGATTAGGTCTCTCAGCGTGACTCCTGCTGCTACTGGCCCCCAGTCTGATGCGAGCTCTGCCTGCGGAATCTTGGCCTCTGCCACTCCTCTTTTCACTTCCAGGCACTTGTCTGCCCGACATAGTCTAACTGGCGTGGGAGTAGGTGATATTTTAAGATCCCCCGGGCAGCGGTGGGTCTATATGAAACAGAATATAATGCACACCAAAAGTGAGCAGTAACACTCAGCCTCCAACAGGCCTGCTTAGTGTAAATAAGAGAGCTGCTTAGTGTAAATAAAGAGGGGTATGCTATGTTACAGAATGGGATGCCTCAACAGAAGTGCACCTGGCAGGCAGCAGTAAGCCTATGCCCAGCAAAAGTGTCTTATAATATAAATATAATAAGAGCAAATGGTTATATGGTCTTAAACAGAGGCTGCTTTAGTCACAGAATGGGATGCCCTGGCAGGGACAAGTAGTACTATGCCCAGCAAAAGTGTCTTTATCAGGCTAATTTCAAATATGATAAGAGCAAATGCTTATATGGTCTTAAACAGAGGCTGCTTTAGTCACAGAATGGGATGCCCTGGCAGGGACAAGTAGTGCTATGCCCAGCAAAAGTGTCTTTATCAGGCTAATTTCAAATATGATAAGAGCAAATGCTTATATGGTCTTAAACAGAGGCTGCTTTAGTCACAGAATGGGATGCCCCCAAAAAAGATCCAGTAGTACTATGCCCAGCAAAAGTGTCTTTATCAGGCTAATTTCAAATATGATAAGAGCAAATGCTTATATGGTCTTAAACAGAGGCTGCTTTAGTCACAGAATGGGATGCCCTGGCAGGGACAAGTAGTGCTATGCCCAGCAAAAGTGTCTTTATCAGGCTAATTTCAAATATAATAAGAGCAAATGCTTATATGGTCTTAAACAGAGGCTGCTTTAGTCACAGAATGGGATGCCCTGGCAGGGACAAGTAGTGCTATGCCCAGCAAAAGTGTCTTTATCAGGCTAATTTCAAATATGATAAGAGCAAATGCTTATATGGTCTTAAACAGAGGCTGCTTTAGTCACAGAATGGGATGCCCCCAAAAAAGATCCAGTAGTACTATGCCCAGCAAAAGTGTCTTTATCAGGCTAATTTCAAATATGATAAGAGCAAATGCTTATATGGTCTTAAACAGAGGCTGCTTTAGTCACAGAATGGGATGCCCTGGCAGGGACAATTAGTGCTATGCCCAGCAAAAGTGTCTTTATCAGGCTAATTTCAAATATAATAAGAGCAAATGCTTATATGGTCTTAAACAGAGGCTGCTTTAGTCACAGAATGGGATGCCCTGGCAGGGACAAGTAGTGCTATGCCCAGCAAAAGTGTCTTTATCAGGCTAATTTCAAATATGATAAGAGCAAATGCTTATATGGTCTTAAACAGAGGCTGCTTTAGTCACAGAATGGGATGCCCTGGCAGGGACAAGTAGTGCTATGCCCAGCAAAAGTGTCTTTATCAGGCTAATTTCAAATATAATAAGAGCAAATGCTTATATGGTCTTAAACAGAGGCTGCTTTAGTCACAGAATGGGAGGCCCCAAAAAAGATCCAGTAGTACTATGCCCAGCAAAAGTGTCTTTATCAGGCTAATTTCAAATATGATAAGAGCAAATGCTTATATGGTCTTAAACAGAGGCTGCTTTAGTCACAGAATGGGATGCCCTTGCAGGGTCCAGTAGTGCTATGCCCAGCAAAAGTGTCTTTATCAGGCTAATTTCAAATATAATAAGAGCAAATGGTTATATGGTCTTTAACAGAGGCTGCTATAGTCACAGAATGGGATGCCCCAAAAAAAGAAGTGGACCTGGCTGGGACCAGTAGTGCTATGCCCAGCAAAAGTGTCTTTATCAGGCCTGATTTCTATGAGAATAAGTGCAAATGGTTATTATGCTATTAAATAGAGGCTGGTGTTGTCACAGAATGGGATGCCACAAAAACCAGAGAGCATGCACAGCAAAAGTGTCTTTATCAGGCCTGATTTCTATGAGAATAAGTGCAAATGGTTATTATGCTATTAAATAGAGGCTGGTGTTGTCACAGAATGGGATGCCACAAAAACCAGAGAGCATGCACAGCAAAAGTGTCTTTATCAGGCCTGATTTCTATGAGAATAAGTGCAAATGGTTATTATGCTATTAAATATAGGCTGGTGTTGTCACAGAATGGGATGCCACAAAAACCAGAGAGCATGCACAGCAAAAGTGTCTTTATCAGGCCTGATTTCTATGGGAATAAGTGCAAATGGTTATTATGCTATTAAATAGAGGCTGGTGTTGTCACAGAATGGGATGCCACAAAAACCAGAGAGCATGCACAGCAAAAGTGTCTTTATCAGGCCTAATTTCTATGAGAATAAGTGCAAATGGTTATTATGCTATTAAATAGAGGCTGGTGTTGTCACAGAATGGGATGCCACAAAAACCAGAGAGCATGCACAGCAAAAGTGTCTTTATCAGGCCTGATTTCTATGAGAATAAGTGCAAATGGTTATTATGCTATTAAATAGAGGCTGGTGTTGTCACAGAATGGGATGCCACAAAAACCAGAGAGCATGCACAGCAAAAGTGTCTTTATCAGGCCTAATTTCTATGAGAATAAGTGCAAATGGTTATTATGCTATTAAATAGAGGCTGGTGTTGTCACAGAATGGGATGCCACAAAAACCAGAGAGCATGCACAGCAAAAGTGTCTTTATCAGGCCTGATTTCTATGAGAATAAGTGCAAATGGTTATTATGCTATTAAATAGAGGCTGGTGTTGTCACAGAATGGGATGCCACAAAAACCAGAGAGCATGCACAGCAAAAGTGTCTTTATCAGGCCTGATTTCTATGAGAATAAGTGCAAATGGTTATTATGCTATTAAATAGAGGCTGGTGTTGTCACAGAATGGGATGCCACAAAAACCAGAGAGCATGCACAGCAAAAGTGTCTTTATCAGGCCTAATTTCTATGAGAATAAGTGCAAATGGTTATTATGCTATTAAATAGAGGCTGGTGTTGTCACAGAATGGGATGCCACAAAAACCAGAGAGCATGCACAGCAAAAGTGTCTTTATCAGGCCTAATTTCTATGAGAATAAGTGCAAATGGTTATTATGCTATTAAATAGAGGCTGGTGTTGTCACAGAATGGGATGCCACAAAAACCAGAGAGCATGCACAGCAAAAGTGTCTTTATCAGGCCTAATTTCTATGAGAATAAGTGCAAATGGTTATTATGCTATTAAATAGAGGCTGGTGTTGTCACAGAATGGGATGCCACAAAAACCAGAGAGCATGCACAGCAAAAGTGTCTTTATCAGGCCTAATTTCTATGAGAATAAGTGCAAATGGTTATTATGCTATTAAATAGAGGCTGGTGTTGTCACAGAATGGGATGCCACAAAAACCAGAGAGCATGCACAGCAAAAGTGTCTTTATCAGGCTTAATTTCTATGAGAATAAGTGCAAATGGTTATTATGCTATTAAATAGAGGCTGGTGTAGTCACAGAATGGGATGCCACAAAAACCAGAGAGCATGCACAGCAAAAGTGTCTTTATCAGGCCTGATTTCTATGAGAATAAGTGCAAATGGTTATTATGCTATTAAATAGAGGCTGGTGTAGTCACAGAATGGGATGCCACAAAAACCAGAGAGCATGCACAGCAAAAGTGTCTTTATCAGGCCTGATTTCTATGAGAATAAGTGCAAATGGTTATTATGCTATTAAATAGAGGCTGGTGTAGTCACAGAATGGGATGCCTCACAGCAGACTTAAGATCAGTTCAGTATATATGCACAGTTAGTTAGTATAAGCAGCCTGAAAACGCTAACAAAGCTTGTCAGGCTGGATGAAAAAAAAAAAAAAAACTGACAGCCTCCGATTTTCCCTTCCTTTCCCTGTTTTTCGCTTACTTTCTGTCTGTCTCCTGTCTGTCTCCTGCCTGTCTCCAGCCTGTCCCTGTCTGTCCCTGCCTGTCTAACTGTCTGTCTCTCCCTCAGCTACACAGCGTTCTGTCTCTCACGAATGCAATAGAGAAATGAGGCTGGAAAGCAAGATGGCCGGCCTTAAATACCGCTGTGACGTCACCGGGCTTGCTGGCTGCTGATAGGCTGCATGTGACTGTCCCAGCTTGCACTGGCGCGGGGTTGATGTCTGGACATGTCCCGTCCGCCATCTTAGAATGCCTGTAATGTAAATGAATGGATGTTAAAGGAAAACTTCGAGCGATCGAATCGCGGGGAAATTCGGATTCGATCCGAATCGAATTTTTCCTGAAATTCGGATCGAATCCGGGTTCGTCCGGATCGATTCGCTCATCCCTAATATATATATCACAAATTCAGTTGTCACAGCCTGAATAGCCACCACTGGCACTCTACTACCACCTAGTGGATCTAACAAGTATGGCTCTTGGGAGTTGTAACCACACTTGCTTCCATTTATTACTATTTAACGTTTGAATTGAAGCAGTCGTATGAACGTCGTTTGTTTCAAACAGGAATCAGGCATTATCCTCACATTTCATTATAAATCACATGACTGGAGATGCTTTTCCTTTGCTCAGATGGACGGTCTTGGTAATGGAGCTGGCCATTGCTTCCCTCTGTGACATCAGATGACATGTGACCTCATTTACATGCGAGGAGGCCCCTCATTCATTTTGTTTTAATTGCCAACCTATTTGTTGTTATGTCATTTATTACTCTGTACTGTACATGTATCCTCTGATTGTAAAGTGCTAAAAAATATGCTGCCACTATATACATTTATTATAGATTTATTATTATTTTAGGTTGTAATTTCGCAAGGGCAGAACCCCTTTCACACCCAGGGCCGACCTTAGAGCAAACGTCGCCCATTCTGAGAGAGTGGAGAATACAGAAGGAATGCAGAAGAGGGAAAAAAAAGAAAGACCGTAGTAAGGTGTAAAAGAGAACAAAAAAAAACATTTGGAAGAAGAAAAAAAGAGAAGAATTTGGAAAAGAGCGAGGCAAGGGGGGCATGTGGAAAAGATAAGAGAGTAAGAAGGAAAGAAAGAGAGAGAAAGAGGTAGGGCATAGGGAACAACGGAAAAACAACGGAACACGGAAAAAGAAAAGGGGTAGAAAAAAAATGGGGAGAGAGAACGAAAGAAGGAGGAAATATGGAAGAGAAACAGTGAGTAAAAGTAAGAGGAAATGTGGAAAAAGGAGCCAAAGAGGGAATGTGGAATAGTGAGAAAGGAGGGGATGCGGAAAAGAGAGCAAGAGAGAGATGTAAAATAGAGACACAGAGAGAAAGAAATAATGAATGTGGAAAAGAAAGAGGAAGAAGGAGGGAATGTGGAAAAAAGGAAAGGAAGAGAAGGAGGAGATATGGAAAAGAGAGGGGGAGGGGATGTGGAAAAAAGAGAGACTTTGGAATAATGAGAGAATAAGAGGGGATATGGGAAAAGGGAGAGAGAGAGAGTGATGTAAAATAGATACACAGAGAGAGAAATAATGAATGTGGAAAATAAAGAGGAAGAAGGAGGGAATGTTGAAAAATGGAAAGGAAGAGAAACAGGGAATGTGGAAACGAGAGAGAGGGGGAGGGAATGTGTGTGTGTGTGGGGGGGGGGGGGGTGTCTCGTTGATTATTTGCCACTCATAACTTAGTTTTGAAGAGAATATTATTAGTAAAGAAATGTTCTGAACACGATACGGTTTCCCTGACAAACATCTTGTATACATCTCTATCTGTAGGCAGACACATTATGTCATGTATTTATTTTCTCTTTGGCTGCTGATACATTTGGTTTGTATTCAATGTTTCCTAGAGACAGGCTCGGCTGCAGATTGGCCGCAGCTAGTATTGATTGGCTTTTTTTTTCTTAAGTACAATTGTAGATTTTAAAAAAATGACTGTATTTTCTCCCTATAAGATGAACTTTTTCCTCCCCAAAAGTGGGGGTAAAATGTTGGGGTGTCTTAGCAAATGTGAAAAAGAAAGGAACAATGGAAACTCACCTTTCCATCGCCCCCGCACTGCTGCCCATGGGGAATGGGGGGGGGGGAGAATACCACACTGCCTATAGGGAATGGGATGGGGGAATGCCACACTGCCTATAGGGAATGGGAGGGGGAATGCCACACTGCCTATAGGGAATGGGAGGGGGAATGCCACACTGCCTATATGGGGAATGGGAGGGGGAATGCCACACTGCCTATAGGGAATGGGAAGAGGGAATGCCACACTATATATGGGGAATGGGAGGGGGAATGTCACACTGCCTATAGGGAATGGGAGGGGGTAATGCCACCCTGCCTATGGGGAATGGGAGAGGGGAATGCCACACTGCCTATAGGGAATGGGAGGGGGGAATTCCACACTGCCTATGGTAAGAGGGAATGCCACACGGTCTATAGGGAATGGGAAGAGGGAATGCCACACTGCCTATGGGGAATGGGAGGGGGGAATGCCACACTGCCTATAGGGAATGGGAGGGGGGATGCCGCACTGCCTATGGGGAATGGGAGGGGGAAATGCCACACTGCCTATGGGAATGGGATGGGGGAAATGCCACACTGCCTATAGGGAATGGGATGGGGGATGCCACACTGCCTATAGGGAATGGGAGGGGGAATGCCACACTGCCTATGGGAAGAGGGAATGCCACACTGCCTATGGGGAATGGGAGGAGGAATGCCACACTGCCTATGGGAAGAGGGAATGCTACACTGCCCATAGGGAATGGGAGGGGGAATGCCACACTGCCTATGGGGAATGGGAGGAGGAATGCCATACTGCCTATGGGAAGAGGGAATGCCACACTGCCTATGGGGAATGGGAGGGGGGATGTCACACTGCCTATAGGGAATGGGAGGGGGAATGCCACACTGCATATGGGAATGGGATGGGGGTATGTCACACTGCCTATGGGGAATGGGAGGGGGGATGCCACACTGCCTATGGGGAATGGGAGGGGGGAATGCCACACTGCCTATGGGGAATGGGAGGGGGAATGCCACACTGCCTATAGGCAATGGGAGGGGGAATGCCACGCTGCCTATAGGGAATGGGAGGGGGGATGCAACACTGCCTATAGGGAATTGGAGGGGGGATGCAACACTGCCTATGGGAATGGGATGGGGTAATGCCACACTGCCTAAAGGAAATGGGAGGGGGGAATGCCACACTACCTATAGGGAATGGGAGGGGGAATGCCACACTGCCTATAGGAAATGGGAGGGGGAATGCCACGCTGCCTATGGGAATGGGATGGGGGAATGCCACACTGCCTATAGGAAATGGGAGGGGGGAATGCCACACTGCCTATAGTGAATGGGAGGGGGAATGCCACGCTGCCTATAGTGAATGGGAGGGGGGATGCAACACTGCCTATAGGGAATGGGAGGGGGGATGCAACACTGCCTATAGGGAATGGGAGGGGGAATGTCACACTGCCTATAGGGAATGGGAGGGGGGGATGCCACTCTGTCTGTAATGGGGGGATTCTGCACCTTGTCTGTTATTTGGTTCTTGCGGGAATGGTGTTTTAGAACTTCCTCCTCCAAATCCTAAGTCCGTCCTATGGGCAGGTGCCTCTTATAGGGCGAAAAAAGTGTGGTATGTAATTAGTGTGTTAGTGTAATTAGTGTTAAAATTAATGTGTTAGTGTAATTAGTATATATATATATATATATATATATATATATATATATATTCTGCTTCCCCCGACATAATACACTCCAATATAAGGCAAGTTCTGAAATAACGAGGTACAGCCTTGTTATCATGTCTGTGGTATACAACACGGTTCCAAGCGGTCCCACACTGATTTTCTACCAAATTGGTGTGAGGACACATTGTGACCCCTACAACTCCTGAATGAAGCGTGATCCCCGGGCAAAATATGGCCCCTGCGATGGGCCACTGTCGGTCACGTGGGCCGTGGTCACGTTTCCTCTCCTCTTTCCTGCAAGTTCAGCCTGGCCCACGTGACGGCCGGTGTCCAGTTGTGGGCTGCATGAAGGTTTGGGTATGGATTGCGGGGAGCGGTGGGGGTCTATCATTGGGAAGGCTCCAGAAATCTGGACTGTCACAATGTGGCCCCACATACATTATATAGAAAATGGGTGGGGGACTGCTTTCAGCTATAAAAGTGTTTTATCTGGATCACAAAAAATGGCGGAGGACGTGGAACGCTTCCTTTGGTTGCTGGGCGTCTGTGACTTTAATCCAGGCTAATGTAAAACTAATGGCAAGATGGTATATGGTCCCAGAGAGAATGAAACACTTTTCCACTGAGTCCCAGGGGAACTGCTTCTGGGGTCGCCTCTCACCGGGGTCGTACCGGCATGTGTGGTGGGATTGCCCAGTATTTAGGGGATTTTGGTCAAGAATCTTCAGAGTTCTCAGCAAGGTATGCGGTAGATCTGTGATCAGAGACCCTTGGGTAGCTCTCCTCAACGCCCCAATCCCCCACAGTTCTAGACTGAAAAAGCAGTTGATGTATTATATCCTATCAGGGGCAAAGCTGGTGATAGCTGGGGCTTGGAGGTCTCCCACCTTGTATTATATCCTATCAGGGGCAAAGCTGGTGATAGCTGGGGCTTGGAGGTCCTCCACCTTGTATTATATCCTATCAGGGGCAAAGCTGGTGATAGCTGGGGCTTCGAGGTCCCCCACCTTGTATTATATCCTATCAGGGACAAAGCTGGTGATAGCTGGGGCTTGGAGGTCCCCCACCTTGTATTATATCCTATCAGGAGCAAAGCTGGTGATAGCTGGGGCTTGGAGGTCCTCCACCTTGTATTATATCCTATCAGGGGCAAAGCTGGTGATAGCTGGGGCTTGGAGGTCCTCCACCTTGTATTATATCCTATCAGGGGCAAAGCTGGTGATAGCTGGGGCTTGGAGGTCCCCCACCTTGTATTATATCCTATCAGGGACAAAGCTGGTGATAGCTGGGGCTTGGAGGTCCCCCACCTTGAGCTTCAACTCCTTTAAAAACAAGGTTAACTGCATTATGGCCATGGAAAAAATGTCCGCCATTCACAATGGGACTTTGGAGCTGTTCATGGAGGTGTGGAAACCTTGGGTTCAGAATTTTCTCCCTATAGATTTTGATGTAAACCTAATAAGCATCTGATCCTTCCTCGATCCCTTCCTTTACTCCCCCCCCCCTCACTTCCTCACCCCTCATAGGGGTTGTTATTTTTCTTTTTATTTATTTGAATTGAACTTCTTTAGTAACTCTTGAATCTATTTTCTTGTATGTAGTGAATAAGCTTCTGACTGTGACTTAAGTTGTCTGTATTCTTTAAATTCTGTGTATGAACAGTATTATGCTAATAGAATGATGTTCAGAATATACACAATAAAAGGTATGTAGCAGTGTATACATACTGAATATCTAAATATATATATATATATATATATATATATATATATATATATATAGTTCTTAGGTAGGTCGGCTCAATCACAGCAGCACGATGGAGAGGTCACTCACATCTTGCCGTCAGCTGTTAGACAGCTGTGAAGTTGTTTACATTGTAACAGCAGGGTTCCTGGTTGCTATACAATGTAACACAGCAGGTAACAGCCATTGTTACATACAAGAAAGGCTCACCTCAGGATCCACACGCTGATTCCCGGGAAATCATTGCACAGAGGGGTGATGTGGTCCCATAAGCAAAGCTAAGTAAAGAGAGGTCCTATCCCAATTTTATTTCTTGCCCTATTTAGGATGCCCCACTTTGTGACACCCCCCCCCCCCCCCCCGATCGCCCGTACAAGCTTACTCTGTTTTCAGCAGAGGTGGGTGGAAATTCAACAGTAAGTGAATGTAAACATGCCTGGGATGGGCATCCATCTACCCTAAGATAAAGAGAACCTATACACATATACAGGGCCAGGACCAGGACTATGCAGGCCCTTGGGCGACAGAGTCTCAATGGGCCCCTTGCTGTGTGGTAAGACTCCATGGTGGTAATGTTGCATTTATGGTGAATACTGCCAAAGAATAGAAAGAAAACATTACTAGAAGGAATGACAGAAAGAAATAAAGAACCAAAGAAATAATAGAAATAAAGAACCAAAGAAATAATAGAAATAAGGAACCAAATAATAGAAGGGAATGAAAGAGAGAGGGAAAGAAAGAAAGAAAGAAAGAAAGAAAGAAAGAAAGAAAGAAAGAAAGAAACAGCTGAAGAAAGAAAGGAAAGAGAGAGAAAAGTAATGACAAAAAAGAAAGAGTAAGAGAAATAAATATAAGAAATATAAATAAATGGAAAGAAACAAAGAAAGAACAAAAGCAAAGAAAGAAAATGGATGACAGAATAAAATAAAATAAAAAATAAAAACATAATAAAAATAAAATAATAAAAGGAATGTAAAGAGAGAGAGAGAAGGAATGGGAGAAAAAAAGAAGAGATGGAAGGAAAGAAAGAATAAAATGACTGACAGAAAAAGAAAGAAAAGGAATGACAAAAAACAAATGGAATAAAAGAGAGAAAGGGAATGGCAGAACAGCATATGAAAGAAAGAAGCAAAAAATTGGTGAAAAGAAAGAAATAAAAACATTTGATGGAAAGAAAAGCATAGAAGGCATGAAGCAAAGAATTGAAGGATTGACAGCAATAACAGAAGGAAGAAATGGCTATGATCCTGGTTACTGCATGGCCCTGCCTCTAGCATAGGTGCTGCCCAGGGTGGAGGAAATGAGGTGGGCACTCCCAAGGCGCCCAGTGCTGACACCTGCCCTACACACATAAGGGCAGATTATTTGGACCATATGCATACCTCCCAAGTGTCCCTGATTTGGAGGGACTGTCCCTCTTTTGAGTCCAGGTCCCTCATTTGTCCCTCTTTGAGGTTTAACATGCAGATCTGCACCAATAAATGATTCATTCTCCTATTCGAAGTGTTTATATTGTTGTAATTGTTACACCCTATTCCCTATCCATCCCTCAATGAGGGGTGTGGCCTGATTAAACAATTGTCCCTCTTTCCCACCCTGAAAAGTTGGAAGGTATGCCTATGGTCTTCTTCTGCCATCGCCTTTATATGTTGTGATTGAAGCCATAGCGGGGAGATACATTTCCCATTAGGAGTTTGGTGTATACAGACAGTGGAATATCTATAATAGGCTTGTGCTGAGGTCATAGTGGTAGTCAGCAGGTCGGGGGGAGGGGAGGGGGAAGGTCCAGTAATGAGGTTTTCTCCACTGTATGTAATAGCTTTGTGCTAAAAATCAATATAAATGAGGGAAACAATCCAATGAATGTGAAGCAAACTCTTTAACATCAGTGCAGTAATCATGGCTGTGATTTATAGAGTGCGCCACTGCTAGTGTTATCACTACGGCCAAACACCAAAGCAAGAATAAAGATGTCTGCACCCAGAGGACAGTAACTGCAGCAACACAAATCAATACCAGATAACCAGCTTTGCTGATGAAAACCCTCCTTGTGCTGACACACAAAACAAATAGACTTTAAAAAAATGTGTGCGCATGGGTTGCTGTCAGTGCCTGGTGCATACCTACCAACTTTTATGGGTCGGAATAAGGGACATTTATTAAATTCGGCCATGCCCCCTCATTGAGGGATGTATAGGAGATAGGGAGTAACAGTTACAACAATACTAACACTTAGGCAAATGAATCATTTATTGATGCATGTTACACCTCAAAGAGGGACACATGGGAAAGACCAAGGACAAGGGGACATGGACTCAAAAGTGGGACAGTCTTCGGGTTATGGTTACACTCCGGGGCATGAATAGATTGTGGGACAGATCTGGGACCAGTTCTCTTCAATATATATATTAATGACATTGGGTACAGATTAAACATTAAAGTCTCAATCTTTGCAGATGATACTGTCACGCTTGGGGGGTAACTCCAGACCTCTTGATGAGCTCGCAACCCCCAATCTCCACAGCCAGCTTCACCTGTAGGAGCCCCCGCTTGCCGGGACGCAAGTTACGCCTACCCGGGATCGGTTGCCCCCAGGACTTATTGGCTCAAAGGATGCAAGCTTATGTGTGAGAGGTCTGGAGAACCAATAGCTAGAGCGTGAGTGACGGAAGTCCAGAGACAGGCAATAGGTCGATAACGGGAAGGCAGAGATCGTAGCGGCACCAGGGGTCAGGCAAGACGTAGTCGGGGTACAGGCAGAGGTCAGCAACTGGGGTTCAGGATCTAGAAGCGTCAGTTCAGGCAAGGGTCGGCAACAAGGGTTCAGGATCAAGAGGCATCAATACAGGCAGAGGTCGGCAACAAGGATTCAGGATCGAGAGGCGTCAAATACAGGCAGAGGTCGGCAAAAAGGATTCAGGATCGAGAATGGTCGGACAATCAAATCGGCAACAGGCTAGACTTCACAGGAAAAGGTAACACAGGGTTCTGAGCGCTATCACAGGCAATGGGCAACTGAGGGAGGAAACCCTTTATAGGGGCAGACATAGAGGGAAGGTGTGAATGATTGGTGCACTTAGGATCCAAGCCAGGATTGGCCTGACCTGTCCCTAACTGGGCTCATTGGCCCACAACAGGAGAGAGGGAGGAGTTCCTCCCCTGGCTGAGCCCGCAGGCTCTAACACAGCTGCCTCCGGCGGACACGCTGAGAGCAGCGCCGCCGCAGGGCACATGCGCATGCGAGCACGAGGCAGAGAGAGGCGGGGACGAGGAGGGAGCACGGCCGTGCTCGTGGACGCGCCGGCCGCCGAGCGGGAACTGCTGCTGCAGCCAGCCGCCCGGGGACAACACTGGAACGGGGTCCAGGTAAGTGCCGATTCTAAGATACTAAGCTGTGTAAAGTAATTAACAGAAAAGAGGACAGCAGGCAGCTACAGATTTAGGGGGTTATTTAGGAAGGGATAGCATCAGGTAGTGCCTTGTTAATGAGAGGTAGCGACAGGTGAACACCGGACACGGCAAAAATTACACATTTATCAAGCTGAATCTGTAGAGTGACTGGGATAACGCCATGTAGCGTCAGATTCATCATTATCCCAGCCTCAGCGTACAGCACCGGCGTTCAGCCTTGCACAGCGCCAGGTATTACCTCTCGCTACCTGTCGTTCTCCCATACATTTCAATGGCCGATCCTTTTCTTCTCTTTAAACAGGGTTTTTAAAAAAAAAAAAAAATCTCAAATAATGTTATGACCTCTTCTGGCATTGAAAATGCAGTTTTTAAGAAAATGTATCATGTTTTATATATTTCTGCAGAAATGACATTTAAGGTCTGGCATTAAAGTGTTCATTAGAGATGAGCGAATCGATTTGGACGAACCCGAATTCGTTCCGAATTTCATGAAATATTTGATTCTGAACGAATCCGAATTTCCCTGCGATTCGATCGATCAAATTTTTCCTTTAAACTTCATTTACTGCAATTACAGGCATTGTAAAATGGTGGATGGACATGTCTGGACATATCCCCTGGGGCGAGTTATCATGGGAAAGTCACATGCAGCCTATCAGCAGCCAGGAAGCCCGGTGACGTCACAGTGCTATATAAACGGCGGCCATCTTGCTTTTGCGCATTTCAGCCTTGCATTGCAGACAGAACGGAGGTTGCTGCAGACAGGGAGAGACTAACAGACAGGCAGGGAGAGTCAGGGAGACCCACAGAGACCCACACAGTGCCAGGGAGAGCCAGGGAAAGATAGGAAAAAATCGGGAACGATCCAGGCAGGGACAGCAGAGAAAGTGACAGGGAAACTTTTTTTTTATTTTCACTTCACTTCATTTGCCAGCAAAAACACCAGGCCACATGGGCATCCCAAACCGGCACATTTCACCCTATCTGTTATACTAAATCAGCTTCAAAGGGCTCTGTTTTATTAATATATTGCATTTTGAATTGGTTTTGTGCGTCCTGTAAAAACACCAGACCACATGGGCATCCCAAACCAGCACATTTCACCCTATCTGTTATACTAAGGCCCTTATTCATCAAGCGATAGCGCCAGGTAGTGTCTGACGAGCGCCAGGTAGCGGCAGCTAACGGCGACTACCGACTCAAGTACGCCCGGCGGCGGTCACAATGACGCATTTATCAAGCAAAATGAGGCTAGCGCCGGCGAGAGCGACGGCTAGCGCGGCATTCATCATGAAGCCGCCTGGACCGAACAGCGCCGCTGCAAATTCCCTCACAGCGCCAGGTATGAGCTGTCGCTCCCTGGCGATGTCCAATGCATTTCAATGGAGCAATCTATAATTAATCATAATTATTTGGGATTAATTTTTGTTTTTTTTTTTTAATGTCAAAAAATCGGAGACCACTTCTGCAATGTTAGGATTTATTTTTAAGTCCAAAAAAAAAAAAATATGTGCAGAATTGATCTAACAGGTCTGAGATTAATGTATTCATATTACAAAATGATTCTAAAAACATGTATAATGTTACATTCAAAAAATATGGTTGTTTAGGGGTTAAAAACTAGTTAATACACATCGCCGCCAGCGCTCTGGGGTTTAAACAAGGAATGGACAGCGACAGCACATTCGGAGCGTGATTTGTTGATGAATATGAAGCTAGCCGTTCGCTCTGGCCATTCGTTGTCAGGCGCTCACATACAACGCTGGACCTGTGAAACAGCGACCCCCCAGCCCGTATTCAACATTACCGCACACCAACTGAGTCGCTGTCATCAAGCTAATGCCGGCCAAGCACAGCGAATACTGGCTGGCGCAGAAAAAATCACGCTACAGTCGCTCATCTGTCGCTACCTGGCGCTATTAATGAATCGGCCTCCCCATCAGCTTCTAAAGGCTCTGTTTTTTGTAATATATTGCATTTTGAATTGGTTTTGTGCGTCCTGTAAAAACACCAGGCCACATGGGCATCCCAAACCGGCACATTTCACCCTATCTGTTATACTAAATCAGCTTCTAAAGGCTCTGTTTTATTAATATATTGCATTTTGAATTGGTTTTGTGCGTCCTGTAAAAACACCAGACCACATGGGCATCCCAAACCAGCACATTTCCCCCTATCTGTTATACTAAATCAGCTTCTAAAGGCTCTGTTTTAATAATATATTGCATTTGGAATTGGTTTTGTGCGTCCTTTAAAAACACCAGGCCGCAGGGTATCCCAAACCGGCACATTTCACCCTATCTGTTATACTAAATCAGCTTCAAAGGGCTCTGTTTTATTAATATATTGCATTTTGAATTGTTTTTTTTGCGTCCTGTAAAAACACCAGGCCGCATGGGCATCCCAAACCAGCACATTTCACCCTATCTGTTATACTAAATCAGCTTCTAAAGGCTCTGTTTTTTGTAATATATTGCATTTTGAATTGGTTTTGTGCGTCCTGTAAAAACACCAGGCCACATGGGCATCCCAAACCGGCACATTTCACCCTATCTGTTATACTAAATCAGCTTCTAAAGGCTCTGTTTTATTAATATATTGCATTTTGAATTGGTTTTGTGCGTCCTGTAAAAACACCAGACCACATGGGCATCCCAAACCGGCACATTTCACCCTATCTGTTATACTAAATCAGCTTCTAAAGGCTCTGTTTTAATAATATATTGCATTTGGAATTGGTTTTGTGCGTCCTTTAAAAACACCAGGCCGCAGGGTATCCCAAACCGGCACATTTCACCCTATCTGTTATACTAAAGCAGCTTCTACAGGCTCTGTTTTATTAACATATTGCATTTTGAATTTTTTTTTGCGTCCTGTAAAAACACCAGGCCGCATGGGCATCCCAAACCAGCACATTTCACCCTATCTGTTATACTAAATCAGCTTCTAAAGGCTCTGTTTTATTAATATATTGCATTTTGAATTGGTTTTGTGCGTCCTTTAAAAACACCAGGCCGCAGGGTATCCCAAACCGGCACATTTCACCCTATCTGTTATACTAAAGCAGCTTCTACAGGCTCTGTTTTATTAACATATTGCATTTTGAATTGTTTTTTGCATCCTGTAAAAACACAAGGCCGCATGGGCATCCCAAACCAGCACATTTCACCCTATCTGTTATACTAAATCAGCTTCTAAAGGCTCTGTTTTATTAATATATTGCATTTTGAATTGGTTTTGTGCGTCCTGTAAAAACACCAGGCCGCATGGGCATCCCAAACCAGCACATTTCACCCTATCTGTTATACTAAATAAGCTTCTACAGGCTCTGTTTTATTAATATATTGCATTTTGAATTGGCTTTGTGCGTCCTGTAAAAACACCAGGCCACATGGGCATCCCAAACCGGCACATTTCACCCCATCTGTTATACTAAATCAGCTTCTACAGGCTCTGTTTTATTAATATATATTGCATTTTGAATTGGTTTTGTGCGTCCTGTAAAAACACCAGGCCGCAGGGTATCCCAAACTGGCACATTTCACCCTATCTGTTATACTAAATCAGCTTGAAAGGGCTCTGTTTTATTAATATATTGCATTTTGAATTGGTTTTGTGCGTCCTGTAAAAACACCAGGCCGCATGGGCATCCCAAACCAGCACATTTCACCCTATCTGTTATACTAAATCAGCTTCTAAAGGCTCTGTTTTATTAATATATTGCATTTTGAATTGGTTTTGTGCGTCCTGTAAAAACACCAGGCCGCATGGGCATCCCAAACCAGCACATTTCACCCTATCTGTTATACTAAATAAGCTTCTACAGGCTCTGTTTTATTAATATATTGCATTTTGAATTGGTTTTGTGCGTCCTGTAAAAACACCAGGTCACATGGGCATCCCAAACCGGCACATTTCACCCTGTCTGTTATACTAAATAAGCTTCTACAGGCTCTGTTTTATTAACA